>CM042058.1:59625000-60217500 GCA_023525745.1 Arctium lappa | reverse complement strand
TTTGAATTAAAAAAAGTGTTTTACTTGCTATTTGTCAAAGTGTGAGTATTTTGATAAGTTTTTATATTGGGTAAACTTGGGTTGTGTTAACCTCATAAAGTGCTCATATTTGGGTTCCTAGCAATTTTGCACAAATAGAGTCTGTTTCATGGGTTATGCATCTTTGATGATTTTTGTACCAATAAAGTCTATTTCACGTTATATGCATTTTGGGTATAATTGCATTCAAAAAACCATTGGAAAATCTTTGGTCCCAATACGTGTTGAGTTTTGGGTTAACCACATCTTTGGGGTATGTGTCTTCATAAACGTTGTTTAAAGGCATTTCAGTATTCGGAGGACGTTAATTGTTAGTCAAAAGGCTTTTGAGTATTTTAGCTCGGTACTTGTGTAAATGAGTATTAAGGACACTTGTCCGGTTTTAATGGCTCAATTTAGAGTCTAAAAATATGGTTTACATCTCAATGCATTTTATTGTAAATTCATTATAAGTACATGCTCGAGTGTTGTAGTCATTAATGAGTAGTCGTGTATTTTTAGATTGTGTTGCATTGGATCCATAGGCACGTCAGTCAGTCTTATTTGATGGTCAATTGGGTGGTACGGGGTTGGACTCCAGGACTCATGTTTTATGACCGAAACTTGACAAGGAGGGACTAGGAGGTTTGAGTCTGGATAGTGCTGCATGGGCGGTGAGTACTGTGACCCCCCGTCATTTCATTATTAGGGAATTTCCTTTGTTGTAGTCCCCGGGGCCTTTTGGGGTGGAGTTCTTTGTAACGGCCACCAAGGTCAACTACCTCTCATGGTGAACTTGTCAAGAGGTCGTAGGGGCACTTGGACCACGGGTCGTGAAGTGTCATGCGATCAACGTTGTTGAGTGGCATACTTTTGTGTTCCTCCGCTCTCAACGGATACGGGTACCCCCCGTTGTCGGCCCGTTGCATTTTGGCGTCGACTTGTTTTCTCGAGGTCAATAGATCTTGGAATGGATGTATGCAACGCGGTTGGATTATGGAAAATAGTGACCTTTCGGTGATGGATTTTGAAAGGAGTTTGGGTATTAAGGATTGAGTAACGGTGTGCCCAAGCATTCCTGTAGTGATAAGAATGTTACCTTAGGAATGTTGTGAGATTGGTGTTGGGTCGGAGTTGAGTGACAGCTGAATCTGTGGTAACCGGTTGCATGAGGGACGTTTTGGTGCGCCTTGGAAGAATGTCTTTATAGATATTAGGAGTGGATCAGTAGGAAGCTGAGGATTCATGGGAGTTTGGTTGCCATCTTTGACGTTGAGTTCGGATCCGTGATGCTCCGAAGGGAATTGTTTGGTGAAATGTTAAGGTCACGAACTACCCTAGAGGTAGTAGTTGTCACTCAAAGGTTGGGAGACGGCCACCAAGGTCAACTACCTCTCATGGTGAACTTGTCAAGAGGTCGTAGGGGCACTTGGACCACGGGTCGTGAAGTGTCATGCGATCAACGTTGTTGAGTGGCATACTTTTGTGTTCCTCCGCTCTCAACGGATACGGGTACCCCCCCGTTGTCGGCCCGTTGCATTTTGGATATTTAATTGTCCACACTTTAATAATTGGATTTCATTCTATTTTATGGTCGTGTGAGTATCAATTCGAGTTACAGGTTTTCAATGATGTACCATATCTTTACGAATTGTTTTCTTTTATTCAAGGGTCGAGTATCAGCGTCACGCCCGTGTGTTGGGTATTTTGGGATATGAAGTATTATTTACCTTTTCACAAACTGAGCGTCAAACTATGATCCCGTTTAGGTGAGTTATGCGTTGCATCATTTTATAAAGAAGGGGTGTCTGGGAATATTGTCTTTAAAATGCATATTGTTGGTAAATGAGTTGTTCTCTTATTTCAAAGTAAATCATTTTAAAGGATCATGATTATAAGTTACAATGTTTCCATTTTACGCTTTCCTCTATAATCATGATATAAAACTCTTGAACTCACTAGGCGTTAGCCTAACCTTTTTATTTGTAGGCATGTGCATCAGGTTTCATCTCGGGATTAGTTCTAGCGACACCGTGGAGTGATGAGTGCTAGTTGTGTGCTCAATGAAGTGATTTAGTTTGATGAAGTCTTCCGCATTATTATTGGAGATAGCGATTTGGTATTGGGTTATAGTAACACTCGACTTTAGTTAGTCTTATTGTAAGACTTTAGTTATAAGGTTGATGGTTCAACCTAGAAATGTATTTCAATTATGGACTGGTAGTAAGAGATTTATTATCCTTTAAGGTATTGTTGAAAGTTTTTAATTAGTCGCTCTTTCAAATTTAAGGGTGTTTCAAGTTGGTATCAGAGCTTAAGTTTGAGAGATTTAGGTATTGATTTCAGGATGCCTAGACTCAAACTAGCGTTCTTATAAGCGAAGGTAAGTGGAGTTACACATTAGGTACCATAAGGTAAGATGCTTTGAGGATGACTAGTCGCTAGAAACGGGAAAATTGTCAGGGGTCGCAAGGATGGTCATGTACGGTACGTTCATAAAAGCACCTGGCCAGTGTTATTGTGAACCTACATGCTACATATATGTACTTGCGCTACCTCGACATGATGACCGTTGGGGTAGTGAGAAAGTTCCTAAGTGAGCCAGCTAAGAAAGGATTGACGTTTATATCAAGGTCACCGGGAGACATAGCTAAGCGCGAGGAGGTCACTAAGTTCATCCGTTTGGGTCAGAAATCTTGGTTGGATTTAGATCCTTGAGTTTGTTAGACCGATTCTACTTCAAGGAGAATTCGTAAGTTTATCAAATTTTTGAGATTGTGACTTTAAGACGTTTGATGCATCTGAATGACGATAGTCTGTCAGGTTGTTGGGAAGGGGTAGTCCTATGATGCCAAGTGTCGATTAAATTCATGCACTAAATTTATTTCCGAAATAAATCTGCATAAGTTGTTTCGTATGTTCGTAAAACAAAAGTGGTTCATATTATAAAGTTTTGGTAGAGTATTTAACACGCATCAGATTTTAAACTGTGAGCTTAAGCATTCATGAAAATGTTTTGTTGCACGTAATTGCAAATTGTTATCAAAAAAATCTCTTTATTCACGTCTCTTGTTTAACGCTATTTGCGGATATTGTAATATCCATGTTTTAATGTCATTTGAGCATTGGGCAAGTAGCTATGAAATTTTAACCTAGGCATTGGATCTCCTCCACATATGTCAATGGTTTTAAAGGAAAAGTTATTCCCACGTGTTGAGCCGGAATTTATTGAGAATTTTAGTTTGTGTGAATTTTGTTGAAATTTCATTGAGTATTGTTTTCTGCGATGTCTTTTCATGCGTGAGTTTTAATGTTGCTTCTTTTAAGCCTACGGGTTATTTGGCGTCGTGTCCCATGCGAATTTTGTTAAAGGTTTCATTTTACTTTCCATTGCATTAAAAGAGGAAACTCTTAGAAGATTAATATTTTAAACATATAGTCGTCTTGCACACTTTGTTGAGAGATGAAAATTTGACACTGATGATTTTAGCATTAATGAGTTTCGCGAAAAATTCAGTTGGGTCCATGGTGTCTCATCGTACGTCATTTTGCGTTACATAAATAAGGTTGGAGCATGTGTTCATACATTTCTGCATACGTCTAAATGTAGATTTACTAATCGGTGTCATCCCACATGTTGTTTTAGGGAAATCCCCTTATCATGCAATTTATCTTTGGGCTTTATACAAACGTCAATCGTTGCATACTATTTGCATTTGGATTTAATTATAACGTCGGTATGAGTAAGTATATAAAAGATCTACATCATTTCAAACAGGACTTTTGTTTTGTTCATATTGCAATCAATTACTTTTACCGTTAGAAATTTCCGCAATGCACTTATTGAGTTAGCAATGTTTTTATCGTTGCAGTTACTTTTTGGTTAAAGGTGTTTATCTGTACGATCTGAAGCTTTAATCTCGATTTGAAACTTTATTTGTATTCCCACTATTTTACCAAGCTTTGAGGATTAAACTAACGTGTCTGGGATCGTTGATAGTTTTTAGGCCACAACGTCTTTTGGTTAAAGAGGAAGGATTTTTAAAATTAAAGTTGTGAATTTCTCTTTTGAGTTGTACAAACCTTTATTTGCACGTGTTGTGATGCAGGAGCCTATTTTTACATTTATGGCGGGAATTGTTGCGCATGATTTATTAGTGCTCTTATTAACTCATGTACTGAACAAAAGAGTTTTGGAAATAGTTTCTTATGCGCTGTTTTGATAATCAACCTCGAAACCTATCGAATGATCGGTAGTGTGTTTTTACCACATGTTTAAGTGTTAAAAAAAATCTTATGTATTTCAAAGTTTTATAAAATTCAAATTTGTATATTGGTCGAAAACCTTGAACTCAGTATACCTATAGATTTAAACCCGTAGAAAAAGGAGTTGTAATTACGGACTAAGGAAGTCCTTGGGATTTGAAGCGTCGGAGGGTCCGCCTTGCAGTCAACCTTGGATCTTGAGCTTTAGTGTTGAATCGGTGCGCTCGATTAATGGGAATAGTAGATTTATGTCTTCCCAGTTATTTAAGGGGTGATGTTATACTTTGGTAATCCCGCGGGATAAGGTCTTAGGTGATTATAGACGATTAGGTTGGGTTTCGTTTTGGTAGTTTGCTCGTCAGTGTGGCACCATGGCTTATGAGGTTGGTGTACCGTCCTAGCGAGTCCGCGATCAAAGGAAATTTTGGTGATCTGTCTGCTAAAGATGTAAGATTTGAAATTTTAGCTCTCTATTATGTGTCAACCTTGGTGCGACAATCTGTCTGGAATAGAAAGTTGGGCGAGATGTCCACGTTTCCAGGTCACCGTTTAGTCCTAGGCGTCGACTTGTTTTCTCGAAGTCAATAGATCTTGGAATGGATGTATGCAACGCGGTTGGATTATGGAAAATAGTGCCCTTTCGGTGATGGATTTTGAAAGGAGTTTAGGTATTAAGGATTGAATAACGGTGTGCCCAAGCATTCCTGTAGTGATAAGGATGTTACCTTAGGAATGTTGTGAGATTGGTGTTGGGTCGGAGTTGAGTGACAGCCGAATCTGTGGTAACCGGTTGCATGAGGGACGTTTTGGTGCGCCTTGGAAGAATGTCTTTATAGATATTAGGAATGGATCAGTAGGAATCTGAGGATTCATGGGAGTTTGGTTGCCATCTTTGACGTTGAGTTCAGATCCGTGATGATCCGAAGGGAATTGTTTGGTAAAATGTTAAGGTCACGAACTTTGGAGGGTTAAGTGTTCGCTTGGTTATGAGTATAATGTGTGTATCAGTACAAAGGTTCTGATAGTGGGTTAACGGAAATCCTTCTGCGGGAAAAGTTTCATGGGAATCAAGATTTCGAGGACGAAATCATTCTAAGGTTGGTAGGATTGTAACACCCGTAAACTTCGGTAAGTAAAGTCCCTCGGAGTATTGGGAGTATTGGCGTTCAAAAAGTCGGATTTTCGGAGTTCGGGGGGAGTGGGGCGACAGTGCCCGGCGACTGTGCCAAAGGGCACACTCGCGTGGCATAGTCGCGGGGACTCCACCCCTTGCGGTACAAGTGGGGCGATTGTGCCCCTGCGACAGTGACCATGTCAAGGTCGCGGTGCACTATCGTGAGCGGGGGTCAGGGCATTAAAATGTCCGAATTCTCACCATTTCTTCTCATTTCTCATTTCTATATTCTTCCCTTTTCTCTCCCAAACCCTAAAACCGAACCCTAACCCATTTTGATGGTTTTTCCCTCTTGAAACACATGTTTCTTCATTATCTAACTAGTTGGAACCTTTAACCATAAAACCTCCATCTTCATCTTCCTCATCAAGTTCATTCGGTTGGGAGCTCGGGTTGAAGTGTTGGATTGGGTGTTCTCGGAAGTCTCTTTGTCTTCAAGGGTAAGTTTTCTTGTATTAAGGTTATAAACGCTCCATTGGTGGTTTCTTAAGGTTCAATATATCAAATCTCGGATTTGTTGGTTGTGGAGAAATTAGGGTTTTGATCTCATTTGGGGATTTTGGTATTTATGTTAGGGGAATGATTCTAAGTGATTGTTTATATATTTTGATGGTTGGAAACTTATGGATCTAGGTTTTTGGAAGTTTTTCTTGAAGATTCAAGTCTCTTCAAGGAAGCTCAAAGTGGGGTGAAATCTAGATTTAGCCTTAATCTAGCAAGGTGAATTCAAGTTGATTTGTTAAAACGGTGTACATGCCAAAATGTGTATTTTGAAGTAAAAAGGTGTTTTACTTGGTATTTGTCAAAGTGTGAGTATTTTGATAAGTTTTCATATTGGGAAAACTTGGGTTTTGTTAACCTCATAAAATGCTCATATTTGGGTTCCTAGCAATTTTGCACAAATAGAGTATGTTTCATGGGTTATGCATCTTTGATGATTTTTGTACCAATAAAGTCTATTTCACGTTTTATGCATTTTGGGTATAATTGCATTCATAAAACCGTTGGAAAATCTTTGGTCCCAATACGTGTTGAGTTTTGGGTTAACCACATCTTTGGGGTATGTGTCTTCATAAACGTTGTTTAAAGGCATTTCAGTATTTGGAGGACATTAATTGTTAGTCAAAAGGCTTTTGAGCATTTTAGCTCGGTATTGATGTAAATGAGTATTAAGGACACTTGTCCGGTTTTAATGGCTCGTTTTAGAGTCTAAAAATATGGTTTACATCTCAATACATTTTATTGTAAATTCATTATAAGTACAGGCTCGAGTGTTGTAGTCATTCATGAGTAGTCGTGTATTTTTACACTGTGTTGCATTGGATCCATAGGCACGTCAGTCAGTCTTATTTGATGGTCAATTGGGTGGTACGGGGTTGGACTCCGGGACTCGTGTTTTATGACCGAAACTTGACAAGGAGGGACTAGGATGGTTGAGTCTAGATAGTGCTGCCTGGGCGGTGAGTACTGTGACCCCTCGTCATTTCATTATTAGGGAATTTCCTTTGTTGTAGTCCCCGGGGCCTTTTCGGGTGGAGTTCTTTGTAACGGCCACCAAGGTCAACTACCTCTCATGGTGAACTTGTCAAGAGGTCGTAGGGGCACTTGGGCCGCGGGTCGTGAAGTGTCATGCGATCAACGTTGTTGAGTGGCATACTTTTGTGTTCCTCCGCTCTCAACGGATACGGGTACCCCCCGTTGTCGGCCCGTTGCATTTTGGATATTTAATTGTCCACACTTTAATAATTGGATTTTATTCTATTTTATGGTCGTGTGAGTATCAATTCGAGTTACAGGTTTTCAATGATGTACCATATCTTTACGAATTGTTTTCCTTTATTCAAGGGTCGAGTATCAGCGTCACGCCCGTGTATTAGGTATTTTGGGATATGAAGTATTATTCACCTTTTCACAAACTGA
Source organism: Arctium lappa (assembly GCA_023525745.1). Taxonomy (NCBI): domain Eukaryota; kingdom Viridiplantae; phylum Streptophyta; class Magnoliopsida; order Asterales; family Asteraceae; genus Arctium; species Arctium lappa. The sequence goes on along the minus strand of CM042058.1, from coordinate 60,210,122 downwards.
GCGTCAAACTATGATCCCGTTTGGGTGAGTTATGCGTTGCATCATTTTATAAAGAAGGAGTGTCTGGGAATATTGTCTTTAAAATGCATATTGTTGGTAAATGAGTTGTTCTCTCATTTCAAAGTAAATCATTTTAAGGGATCATGATTATAAGTTACAATGTTTCCACTTTACGCTTTCCTCTATAATCATGATATAAAACTCTTGAACTCACTAGGCGTTAGCCTAACCTTTTTATTTGTCGGCATGTGCATCAGGTTTCATCTCGGGATTAGTTCTACCGACACTGTGGAGTGATGAGTGCTAGTTGTGTGCTCGATAAAGTGATTTAGTTTGATGAAGTCTTCCGCATTATTATTAGAGATAGCGATTTGGTATTGGGTTATAGTAACATTCGACTTTAGTTAGTCTTATTGTAAGACTTTAATTATAAAGTTGATGGTTCAACCTAGAAATGTATTTCAATTATGGACTGGTAGTAAGAGATTAATTATCCTTTAAGGTATTGTTGAAAGTTTTTAATTAGTCGCTCTTTCCAAATTTGAGGGTGTTTCCAGATCCCTGCCCCCCCCTTTCAAAAATGATGAAAATGAAGTCCGGGAGGCTGCAGGTACTATGGATCCTCTGACTCCCAATCGGGTTGCCTTCCCAGGTCTTGCCGGTGTTGCCTGTAGGTCGTCATATGCCTTGAGATGGCCGTCTCCTGCCTCCCCCCACCCGCCGGTGGGGAATCCGCTCCCGGTCGTCTCTCTGTTGCGTCTTGCCCGTCCTCTAGGCACCTTTCGAAGGCAGGGAGTGTGACAACGTACACGCTTCCCTTTACTCTATACCATAGGGCCTTTTCATCAATTGCAGGTGTTAAGTCTGATTTTATAGTAATCATTGTATTTATAGTCTTGGTCAAATACTGTGTCCAGTTGTCATATACTGTGTTGTATTGACCAAGGGTATTTAAGTCCCTTTGGTCTTTGTTCCTTGTAAGAACTTTCACGCATATTCAATACATTGATACTCTTTACGCTTCAAAGCTTTCTCTCTCTAGGATTTAGAGATATTTGGATTATCAATTGGTAAATCTTGAGAGAATTGAGAGATTGTTTTTTCGAATCTGAATTTGTAGATTAATCGAAAATTTTATCGATTTTCTTGAATTTATCAAGAAAATCTCGTTTTCTTGATTTTTCATTAAATTCGGACTGGTTTTAGGAAAAATTGTGTTGCAAATTGTTTCTTTGAACTCGATTTTGGTTGTAGAACATGATTGTTTCATATAATTTTGCAAGAAAACCAGGTTTTGATCATCGATTTTGAGATTTAGTGATGTTCTGAAAATTCGTTTTGATCGTAGTGTTCCATTTTAGAAATCTAAATTTTGTTGTTTTTAATCAAAAAGTTTGATTACAAAGTGTTATAAATGTGTTTTCGATCAATTCTGTGTGTTTTAGTTTCAGAAAGTTCATGGATATAATCGATTTTTGGTGATTTTTGTGGTTTTCAGCAGGTTTGCGCTATATCTCAACTTTGCGCGAGTTCATAGTGGTTTGCGCGAGTTCATCTAGCTTTGCGCGAGTTCTTCATTTGTTTGCAGAAAGTAGGTTCTCGCTAACTTTGTATCACGCAAAGTTTCTGTTTGCGTCACCTTCAGTTCAAGAAAAACTATCTTTACGCCTTAAGTGACTCACACAAATCCAAGTTTGCGTTTTACACAGCTCACGCAAAAGTAGGTTTGCGTCTCCAACAGCTCACAAGAAGTCAAGTTCTCGGTAGTCTCTGCTCACGCAAAGCTCCTTTGTGCTACTTCTTGTTCACGCAAAGAACATTTTGCGTCTTAAGTGCTTCACGTAAACCTAAGTTTGCGTTTCCTTCTTCACGCGAGAATCATAGTTTGCGCTTCAGTCTTATCACACAAAGCTCAGTTTGTGCTTTCTACCTCTCACGCAAACATCAACTTTACGCCATCTCAACACTTAGCATTTTTTCTGGATCATCTGAAACATGGATTATGATAAGTTTGCTTATCAAGCTCAGTTTTACAAAAGTGATCTTATGATGTCTTTGGGTACAGAAAATCGTCCACCAGTGCTGATTGATGAAAATGAATTTACACAGTGGCAAGATCGGTTCCTGAACTTCATTGAACGTCAAAAGAATGGAAATGACATGATGATCATTTTATCTGAAGGACCGTTTGAAAAACCCAAATTGGCTTCTGGATTATATAAACCTACTAAAGAATATTCACCTGAAGAATTGTCGGCTTATCAAGCTGATCGTGATATTAAGGCAAATCTGATGCTAGCCTTGCCAAACTCGATATACAATAGGATTGATTGTTTCAAAACTCATCCTAATCTTATGGGGCAACAACTTGAAAAGATTATGCTTGGATCTTCGGTCGCAACTCAACTCAGGCATATGCGCTATTTGAATAACTTTGAAGAATTCAAAGCCAAAGACGGGGAGCCACTGAAAACTGTGTACGACGGATTTTGTGTCGTGATCAATGATCTTAGGAAGATTAAAGTTGAAAACACTGAACTTGAGACAAATCTGAAATTCCTCAATGCACTTCAACCAGAGTAGAATAAATCTTGCCACACACTGAGGAATGATGTCAGAATATCTACAATGCAGATCCAAGAGATGTTTGAGATATTACTTACTAATGAGTGCATTGTATCTGAGAAGAAGGCCAAACTGGAGAAAAAGAACAAGAAGTCAGTAGAACCAATTGCACTCCTCACGAGCCAACTGGCTGAACAAGCGTTGTCTGATAACGCTTACAACGGGTCAACTGATGATGATGGCGAGGCACTCCAGAAAGCAATGATTCTTCTTTCTCAGCATTATCAGAAAAAGTTCCAACCACATTCGAGTTCCAACACTCCTCGCTTCACTTCCGGTTCTAAAGTCAAAGTGCCCGAGCCAAAGACTACTTCTTGCTACAACTGTGGAAAGCCGGGTCACATATCAAAGGAGTGTCGAGTGAAGAATGTTAGGGACTCAACTTATTGTCGAAAGAAGCTGGAACTTGCTGAGAAGAGAGAAAGTGGAACAGCTTTGCTAGCCGAAGAAGAGTTTTGGCTTGATCACTCCGACGATGAAGCTGCAAATGTCGAGATTGCTCACATGTGTTTCGTTGGAGATGATCAAAATGATGATGATACTGATTTTGACACTGATGAAGATGAGGTACATTCTAATTTTGATTACAAATTCATTACCTCTCAGATGAACATTATTATTTCTGCTTTATCTGATCTTCGCTCGAAGCTTTTAACTGAAAAGAACTTAAATTCTGAAAAGTCAGATTTGATTGACAGATTGAAAATTTCTTTGAAAGATGAAAAATCTATTTTGGAAAATACTAAAGACATCTTTCAAAAGAAATTGAATGATTTGTAAAATTCAAATAAGACTTATCTTGAATCTTTGACCGCTATGACTACTTTAAAAGATGAATTTTTAGATAAAATAAATAAGTTAGAAGAAAATTTATATCGAAGGAACCAATCTGAACAAAAAATATTTATTAATAAACCATGGAGTGAAGAAGCTTTAAAGGAAAAATGGGGACTTGGTTTTGAAAATCTACATTGTTTAAACAATGCGATTGAAAAATCCCCTACTTTATATAAATACGATTATCTAACACTTGCTAAATATGCTCCTCAATTTAAAATTAATTGGATGAATGAAAAACTAGTGTTAGAAATCGAAAATAAGAAAAGAACAAATAACAAGAAAAAGGAAATTCCTTTTGTTTAGACGAACGAAAATGCCAAATATTTTCCTGAAAAATCAAGGAGAGGCAGAAAAGTTTTAAATGATATATCTCCTGTTAAATCATCAATGTTTGATTATTTTGTTAATCCTTATGCTCCTAATTCTGATAAGGTTAATATTTCTCCAATCATTTATGATTCTAAAAAATATAATCCTCCGTTAGTATTAGAAAACAAAATCATCGATCTTGAAGATAAGATAGAAGATCAAAACATTTTAAAGGAAATTGAATCTGATATTATTCTTTCTTTCATGACGTCTAGTCTTGAAGAAAAATTATTTTCTCAAAAATCAGATTCTATTTCTAGCCTTTCTTCTGATTTTCATGTAAACAAAAATAAAATTTCTAATTTTAAAATCTTTTCTCAAAATAATTTTGACTCCGAGGTAAATTCAGATTTATTAATTGATCAGATTGGTTGCTTAGGTAAAATTATTTCTTCTGATTTAGATATTAAGTCTAAAATTCTTGATGATTCTTTTACGCTAAATGAATAGTATTATAAACCTAAGCGTAAAAGAAGACGGTCAAAGAAGTCAAAGAAACAAGATACAGTTATTTTTGATAGTTCTAATTCTTCCGATTCAATTCTTTCAGATTGGACTTTGAGCAAGTCAAAGAAGCAGATCTGGAGAGCAAAGCAGACATCTACTAATTCTATGTTTGATGGAGATAGATATGTAGACAGACTTTATAATAGTGATTCATTTGGTGTTTGTAAGAAAATTTCAAAATATTCTATAAAGCAAATGTTTCAAATTTCCAAAAATGTCTCATATTCGTCTTCTGATTCTAGTTCAGATGATTATGCTTTCTCTTATGATGATTGTGCTTATCATTCTGATGATTGTTCTCGTGCTTTAACTGTTAAATCTAACAAGTATTTCCCCATACGAACTGCAACTAACTTTCATGGACCCAAATTCAAGTGGGTTCCCAAATTTCAAACTGATTCAAAGTTACAGACACCTCATGTTAAGGGAATTAAGAGAAAATTGGCTCTTGAGTAAATCAGCTCAAGACCCCGACTTTAATGTCAATATTTTGGCTCTTGAGTAAATCAGCTCAAGACTCGGACTTCAATGTCAATATTCTGGCTCTTGAGTAAATCAGCTCAAGATCCGGACTTCAATGTCAATATTTTGGCTCTTGAGTAAATCAGCTCAAGACCCGGACTTCAATGTCAAGATTTTGGCCTCTGAGTAATTCAGCTCAGAACCCGTGATTCAAAGACATTAACTTCTAGACATGTCAGTCTAGGACTCGTTATTCAATGTTTTTCAGGTTCTGACTAATGAGATACTGTCAGTACATCTACTTTATTTTTTCTTCATTCATCTCTGATAATGATTTTATTCCAGTTTTTTTCTCAAATGTTTCAAGAATCTGACCTCGTGAATTTGTATAACCCATTTTTTTTATAATTTGAGACACAATTTTTTCTATATATAATGTGAAAGATGAAGTTATTGAATTTTATTTTGTTCCAACTAAATATCAATTTGCATATTGAATTTTTTTCTTTATAATGTGAAAGATGAAGTTTTTTTCTTTACATTTTGTCGTTAATGAATTTTTTTTTATCGGTATATTGAATTTAAAAGTTTAAATCTTTACAAATTTTATTCTATAAAGTAAAAGCTTTACAGGTTTTCTTTCTTTTGAATAAAATGTGTGTCTAGGATAAATTTTCAAGTTGTCTTGTTTATATTAAAGTTTTATATGTTCAAATTTCAAGTCTTTCAAAAGTCGAAAAGTCATCAACATGTTTGAAACTTTTGTTACTGCTTTACAGTTGTGTGATTCGGAATATTTATAGTTTACAATGCTTAAAATCCTAAAAAGTCAAAATTATGGATCGTAATGAAAATATGGGCTAATATTTAAAATACAGAAATTGTGTGATTCGGAGATGATTCTTAAATATTTAAAATACAGAAATTTCTAAGTTTAAAAGTTTGTACCTGTGACCTTTCTGGTTTGGGAATGTAAGTTCTGTAGGATGCTTGTCATCTGGTCCCTAAGGTCAATTGGTCTGGGAGTGATCGAACCCAAATCCTTCAATAGAACCAGATCGAAAGTCATGTTCTACTGGTATGAATGGGTTTAGGATATGTCGATGTAGCCTTTCTGATCTAGGAGAGTAAGTTCCAAGGAGTGCTTGACACCTAGTCCCCTAAGGCCAACTGGTTTGGGAGAGGCTGACCCAAATCCTGCAATAGGGTCAGATAGAAAGTTACGTTTACGACATGTTCTTTACTCAATAAACTTGTTGATTCAAAAGATGCCAAAGTGCACGAGCTTAAAAGATGCCAAAGAGCACACTCAATTTAAGATGCCAATGTGCACACTGCTAAAAAGATGCCAATGAGCACACATCTCATGATACTTGGTGATATGTTTGAGTTGCGACAAACCTATAAATTTGTGAACGTCTTAATTTTTGATGGCTTAGTGTGAGTACATGAAAAGTTCTCTATTATATTTTTAGAATTGCATTTTCTTGAAGCTAATCGAAGATTCGCATGCGAGCACACTGAATAGATTGATGAAAGTTTTTGAAACTGAACATGTTTAAACTTGATATGCAATGAAACTTGTTTCTGTATCCAACAACATATATTTGATTTCAAATGATTGATAAATCTGTGATATTTTGCTAAGTAGAATTTAATTTGATTAGTGTTTAAAATTTTATATGTTTAGTTATTTCAAAATTTATATTCAGTATATTTTTCTTTCTACTTTGTTGTTTGATCATTGTGTTCTCATAAATATATTTTAATGGGTTTGTGCATTATTCAAGGGGGAGTGATTAAGGAAAATTATTCTGAAAAGATCATATATGTTTTTGTTAGAGCATAAATATGTTGGATACAAGATCAAGAAAACTGAAGGTTAAAGTGTAAGAAGTCAAAGTTGGAGAAGTCAACTCTCACTTAAAGTCAAAGTCTTTTATTAATAAAGTCAAAGTCAATGTATTTTGTTTTTCCTTGTTTTATAGATGTAGGTATAAATACCTTGTATTTCTGTTTTTAGTTGTAAGTTGTCTGAGAGAGAGAGAATTCGTTAGAGAGAGATCGGTAGAGAGAGATCGGTAGAGAGAGAGAGAGTTCTAGAGAGAGAAAGTTGTAATTGTTGAATTGAGAAGATTAATCAAAACAGGTAATTGTTTGAATTGTTTGTTTGATTACTTGTTAGTGATTAGAAACTAGAATCTGGAACACACAATTGGTATCAGAGCAGATTCAAATCGAAATCAAGAAAATTCAAAAAGTTCGACATAGTGTTCTTGAGCAAGAATCGAATTTCGTGTTTTAGTGAGAATTGGATGTTGTATTTGATCAGGTTATGATCGCAGAGTCTATTTGATCGAGTCTGTATAGTCAAATTTGTCATTTGCACTGTAATTGATAGATAATTTCGAATTTTTGTTGAAGTTGTTGTTCACGAGTTCATACGCACTGTATCATCAATCATTTTGTATTGTGAATGTTTGTTTTTGAAATTCTTGTGTTGTAATCAGTTCTAATATTGTAATCGAGCATTCATACAAAGTTTCAAGTCAATTTGACAAGGTTTGGATCGAAATCTGTGAGAAAAGTGAAGTTTTTGGTCGATATTCTGAAGAACGCGCTAGATTCAAGAAACACGCAAGTTCTTCGTTAGAACGCGCAAGCGGAAGAATCTCAGTTTTGATCAAAACGCACAAGGCATTGTTAGCGAGTTCTAGAAACTCGTTGATTGAAGTCTGCGAGTTTGAAGATTGGGAAAATTTTCTAAGTGTTGAAACGCGCAAGTAGACACTTGCGAGTTCTACAAACGTGCTAATCGAAGGGTGCGAGTTTGAGCCAGAATAGTGATTTACGAGTTTGGTCGATCTGCGAGTTTGGTTGATCTGCGAGTTTGGTCAAAACGCGCTAGTAACGACTAGCGAGTTTCTCAAACGCGCACACCTCTATCTACGAGTTCATCAGTGAATATTCTCTTGCGAGTTTAAGCATCTAGCGAGTTTTAGCGACTAGCGAGTTTTACAAAACACGCAAGTCTTTGCGTGCGAGTTTCACAAACGCGCAAGCTTAAGCCTGCGAGTTTCTCAGTAAATAGTTGTTTGCGAGTTTCAGCGTCTGCGAGTTTCATATTTTAATAGTGACTTGCGAGTTTCTATACTTAGAATATTTTCTGAGAAATTTTCAAAACTATAATATGCCCTTTAATAGTGAATTTTTTTTGTCTAGCGGTGCTGCCCCTCGACCCCGCAAGGGCGTTGCCCCTTGACCCCACCCGATAAACGGGTAGCGGGACCCCCATGCTAAGTCTACGGAAGGGGACATAGTTTTTTTTTTGTGATCAAAATCTCTGAATTTTTATTTCAAGTTTTTCTGTATTTTTGAGATTTCATTTGGATTAACGATCAAGTTCAAGTTCTTTTTGAATCAGATATTCAAGATGGGATATTTTTCTGATGATGATGACAAGAAGATTAAAGAGCTCAAAATGGAGAACCAAAATCTTACTTCCTTAGTTGATTATTACACAAAGAGGTCAAAGGGATACAAAGATGAAAGAAAGCTACTGAAAGAAGAAGTTAGTGCTTTGAAGAAGATAAATGAAGATCTTCTGAAACAGACTTCTGGGCTTAGTGAAGATAAGGTAATAAGTTTGGAAACTGAGAACACTGAGCTGAAAAATAAAATCTTTGACTTGGAATATCATATTATCCAAATCCAGCAGCAAGCATCTGTTGAAAGTTATGAGGAGACGATTAAGAGTCTGGAAGATGCTAATGCTGAGCTTCAAAAGAAAATATCTGATTTGGAACAAAAGATGGTCAAAGATAAAGATATTTTTTAGAGTGACAAGAAAGAATTTGCAAAGAAATTCTCCGAGTTTTCCAGAAAATGTGCTGACGAGAAGAAGAAGGTTGAACTTAAATGCATTAAGCTTTCTCAACAAATCTCTGATTTTGCGAAAGTAATCATTCTGGAAAGGGAGAATTTTGCCAAAGAAAAGAAGTTAATAGAGCAAAAGAATGTTGGGATATTCAAAGAGATATCTGGTCAGAGAACAAATGCTAAAATGGGCTTTGAGGAAGAAAGAAGCTTGTTTGAAGCTGAGATTAAGAAGCTTACTGTGAAGTTATCTGAACTTTCTGAAAGTGCTTTGAATGATCAGAAAGCGAAGTTTGAATTCAAGGAGAAGATTGACCTGCTCATTAAAGAAAGTGACAGTTGTTTTTCAAAGATCAAACAACTTGAAGAGATTGTTTCCAAGGTGGTGCTGACTGAGTAAATGACTCCAGAGTAAAAAATCCACACACCTAGAAATAATTCAGCTGATTTTAAAAAGACAGCTTCAAGTTCATACATGAAACCTGTTTCTTCAAGAAGGTTAGTCAATTCATTCAATCAGATTCGTACTTCTAATATTTTCAATGATCAAAATGTAGATGGTTCGGGTACACATAGAAGAAGGAGATATATTGAAGAAAAACTGGTATGGAAAGTGAAATCAGTGGATGATGATGAGAAGAATGATGAGAAAAAGAAAGGAAAGAAGGAAGAAAAGAAAAGTAACAAATCATTTGTACATGCATCAACAGCCAAGAAGAACAAAGTGCTGACAGGTAAACCTGATCTTGCTTATTCGAGAGATCAAATGTTCAGGTTATCTAAAAAGAGGTATTGTTCTTATTGTCATACATATGATTTTGTTCATAAAGCAAGTGATCATTACTAGTATGGTTCTTATTCAGTTACTCCCATTCGAACTACAACTAACACACATGGACCCAAATACCAGTGGGTACCAAAACCGAAGATTGATTCTATGTTGCAGGCACCACAAGTCAAAGGGGAGTAAGAGAACCGATGAGCGAAGGCTTCTAAGTAAATCAGCTTAGGACCCGTACTTCAACGGAGTTTGACTTCTAAACATAACAGTTTAGGACTCATACTTCAATGATGAAAAAGAGATGCTACTCCCGGGCTGATAAGAGAGTGTACTCAGATACTCAGAAGAGGAAATCAACCTTCAAGGGGGAGTACATAAATTTTTCTGGAAATATGTATTCAGAAGATATGATGAACTACACTTCAAATGGAGTTGTAGATCTCTATCATGTGCCTTTTACTGATAAATTTCAGATGCATATTTTCAGGGGGAGTAAAAGGATTATGATTTCTGGTTATTTCAAATCAGAACTCGTTCTTTAATCTTTTTACTGTTTTACGTCTTTTATTTTCGAATAAATTTTGTGAATAAATTTTGACTAGACTTTGAGATTTTTGCAGGATGAGAGAAGCTTACACGATCATATCTTAATGACTACAGCTGACTTTCTGAGAATTAAGATTGAGCGAAAAGGTTAATTTCTTATCTTAATCTCATATATGGTTGCAAGAAGAACGATTTTCAATCATAAGAAAACATATTCTTAAATGTTGAAACCACTTCCTGATTCTTAAACAAGTTTTCATGAATTGGAAGTGTGATTTTAAATGTTTTCATTTTTTTACTTTTGTGCTTCAATGTTTAAAAACCGTGTGTTTCTAAAGATAAATACTTGCGTATTGTCTTTTCTTATACTTTCAAGTATTCACACACACCGGTCAAATCATTCTTACCATGTCTCATATTGAAACATAATTTCGATGGTAAGACACCCCGCTTGTACTTCAATGAATTTTGAGCGTCATTTCATTTCGAAGCGTTCATTTCAAGAATGTCTATATTTTGTTTCATATGGACAATATCCGTTATTCTTGACCATAAGCCTTAATTGTTATATCATTCATTTATGATCATTTTTCATACAATGTCAGATTTTCAAAAAAGCCTTTTGCATTCATGTTCATTCATTTCATATACTTGTTTGAAAATTCTTCAATGTCTAAAAATGCTCAAATCTTCATGATTATATTTTATGAGCATACATTCATCTGACATTTGTATATGAGCAACACGTTCTTTTAGGATCATATATGGGTTCTTTGTGCTAGGAATTAACTGAACTTCTATGGAATCACGTTAACCAGTGATTTCTACCCAATAAGTTAATCCATAGAGATTGAGTATGAGGAGTCTAAAAGAAATAAGTGTAGGCATAATGAGGTAAAATGGAAAAGAGAGTTTGGTTAGTAGTGAGGTTAATGATTAAAAGAAAGAGGGTGTGCGATCAGAGTAAAAGAATATCAAACTCTGCACCAACTACTTTCTGAGTCGGGCAGCCACATTACTAGCGTTTCACAATTCTTTGGTGAACGTTATTGAAACAAGCAACTAGTCCATGCCAACTCTTGCTAAAACCCCACCAACCACTCATTTTCTTCTTAAAAAGAAAATGCTTCATATTTTTCTGGGGACGCAGCATATAATCTATCTGATTTTCATTTGGAAAATCTGGATATTGAAAAAGAAGGAAGTTTGCCCCACCTCCGCACTTCAATCATGCACATTGAGTCTGTGTTTATCTACTGTTGTCTCAGTGGTTTACACAATGTTGAGCCTTACTTAAAAAGCAATCATTCGTGCTTAATTCTTTCTACACATGCACTAACACACAAAGAATTTGTTTCTTTGTCATAACATTCATAGAAATTGCCTTTGTGGTGTTTCGATGATTGGATGGAAGCCCTGAGGGAGTGAACATCAAAAAGCTCCTTTCCTATGTGTATTCGTTACACACAGTGACTTTGTGTTACTGACAGACATAATAACTGATTCATTTGTTGATTAAGGAGTTACCTTTCTTATTTTGTCTGGATTTGCAAAGATCTAGATGAATACTTGGTTATGGATCACAGAATCAGAGGCTTAGTTTGACAGAACAGATTGGTCAATAACATTTCTTGGAAGAAAAATTTTGATGATATAGATGCTCAAATTATCAAAAAGGGGGAGATGATATCAAGAAATGATAGAGTTTTGAGAAATTATTTTAAAGAAATGTCTATGTCAGAAGGTTCAAAGTAAAGGATTTGAAGATTTGAAGAAGATCAAAGAATTTCTGAAGATTTGAGGAAATTTTCTTTGAAGATTATCTGCTAAAGCAAATTCGAGCTGATTCTGAAGATAATTTCTTTCCAAAGTCTGAAAGTATTCTGTGAAAGTTTTAGGGAGATTGTTAATCGTTTAAAGACAGTTTTGGAAAGAATACCGTCAAAGAAAAAGGGGAGATTATTTTGACAGAGCTTAAAGTGAAGACTGAATTGCTAGATCTTTCAACAGTGATCTTGAACCCAAAGGGGGAGATTGTTAGAGCATAAATCTGTTGGATACAAGATCAAGAAGACTGAAGGTCAAAGTGTAAGAAGTCAAAGTTGGAGAAGTCAACTCTCACTTAAAGTCAAAGTCTTTTATTAATAAAGTCAAAGTCAATGTATTTTGTTTTTCCTTGTTTTATAGATGTAGGTATAAATACCTTGTATTTCTGTTTTTAGTTGTAAGTTGTCTGATTGAGAATCTGAGAGAGAGAATTCGTTAGAGAGAGATCGGTAGAGAGAGAGAGAGTTCTAGAGAGAGAAAGTTGTAATTGTTGAATTGAGAAGATAAATCAAAACAGGTAATTGTTTGAATTGTTTGTTTGATTACTTGTTAGTGATTAGAAACTAGAATCTGGAACACACAATTTTTGAGGGGGAGTATCTGATTATCTATATAAATGCTAACTTGAATTGTCGAATTTAGTGCATTCGTGTAGGGGAGTCAAAGGTCTTAACAGGTAAAATGTTTCGCACTCCAAGTCAAATTTGCGTCACAAGTTGGTAGAGCAAAGCTCAATTTGCGCCAACAGCTTCAAGCGCAAACCAAACTTTCCGTTTCCTGCATGTCGCGCAAACCTCACTTTGCGCTTCTCTCTGTTAGCGCAAATCACACTTTGGGCCACCAACTAGTAGCGCAAACCTTCTCCTTTTTCTCCGATTCTTTGATTTTGCAGATCTTAAGTTGTCTCGTCTCCGACATTTACATGACCAAGTTGATCAAGATCATCAAGGTCATGAGGGGGAGAAATCAAGGAGAAGTTAAAGAGACAAAGAGCTCAAATGTTTATCTACGGATCAAGATTCACTCAAGGATTCTATTCTCTCAGTTATATCAATTCTTTTGCTGTTCCTGCTCCGACCACCACAGTTCATTCAAGGTCATTCAAAAGAGGTGTGTTGTCTAGAGCATAACCTGATGAACCGATTATTCTTTCAAGTTTATTTCAAACTAGTCCAGTCTTGCCAAGGCAGCAAAGAAAACTCAAACCGAAAGATGCTGAGAAGAAATTTTTCTTTAAAAGTCAAAATGCTTCATAAAGTCGCTTTGATGGTCTGTGCTGATTTAGAAGATGAATTTTGAAGACCAAAGCGCCAATGATTACTAAGGGCGAGATTGTTAAGTCTGATTTTATAGTAATCATTGTATTTATAGGCTTGGTCAAATACTGTGTCTAGTTGTCATATACTGGTTGTATTGACCAAAGGTATTTAAGTCCTTTTGGTCTTTATTCCTTGTAAGAACTTTCACGCATATTCAATACATTGTTACTCTTTGCGCTTCAAAGCTTTCTCTCTCTACTTTCTCTCTCTACTTTCTATCTCTAGGATTTAGAGATCTTTGGATTATCAGCAGGGTTTGGTGGCCCGAAATTGACTTGGCTTCGCCAAAAGGCCTCATCTCTAAAATCCCGGCTCGCGGGGCGAAGATTCTGCTTGTGAGCGTAATGGTATAAGCCTGCCTGACTGTGAGACCGACTGGTCGAACAGAGACGAAAGCCGGCCATAGTGATCCAGGAGTCCCGTGTGGAAGGGTGCTTCTTCTCCTTTCAGTCGAGCTAGGCTGAAGACTTTCTCTTTCTAGCCAAGCAAGCCCCCAAAGGCACGTATCGTTGGCAAATCCCTCACCGTTTTGCCTTCGATGAAAGCCTTCATGTCAGCCTTCTCGCCCATTGCGTTGAATCTAGCACGAGACCAGTTTAAGACTAGACCCCTTCTGTCATTAGATAACTACTTAAAGTCTTTCTTTCTTTTAATCGGATGGAAGTCAATTCCCTGACACTAAGAATTAAATATCTCCTTCTTCTTCCATCCCTCTATTTACATAGCGAAGAAAGGCAAAGGCTCTTGCTCGAATGTGTGACTTATGTCTCTTTTTCCATTTATAAAAAGAAAACCAGTGAAACATAAACTCTTGTATCTTTGAAAAGAGAAAAGTGTTTTCTTTTTTCGTTTTGGGCGTGAGAGCAAGGGATCACCCAACGAATGGACGAGCTCAAAGGGGGGAGGAGAGAGGTGGCAGCAGGAAGGGAAATGAAAGACTTGTCCTCCCTCTGAAAAGAAGGTAATTTTCAACTATAGAAAAAGAAAAAAAATATATATAAAATAGATAAAGATATATAGGCTTTTTTTATTCCTGATTTAGCAAAGGAAAGAAGCCTTGATCCCAAGACTAGCTTCGTCTTTTTCGACTAGTGAGTTGTTGACACCTTAGCGAAAGCACTAAGTAAGAAAACTACCTTAATGAAATATGAAAGTGGCTGAAAAGAAAGCTAGCCTATTTGTTATGGGGAATCAATGCTCCGGGCCGAATAGAGCTTACCTACTTTTTTATCAAATCCCTTCCCCTTGTACAGCCTTACCGGGATGTTTTCATTATGTGTTCTTTACGGGAAGTTAGAAGACAAAGGTAGAATGCCTGGTCGAAGGTCCAGTACAGTAGGTAGCAGGCGTGTTCGTTTTGTCTCCCGAGCAAGAACGAGAAATAGGCGTAGGGCACGGGAGGAAGAAAGCAAAGAGAAGACACTCTTCTCTTAAGTCCTTTTTTTTTCAGTGCAGGAAAGCGCTCTCTTTTTGTCATCCAAATATGGAATAGGAAACTCTCTCCTTTCACAGCTATCGGTCCTATTCTATTCATGACAGGAGAAAGTCACCATCCTCAGTTGCCTTATCTCTACATTTACCCCCCCCCCCTTTTCAGCCCTAGACTGGGTAGATTCTTTTGATTCTTCAATGAAAGTCGAATCAGGCTTTTGAGAAGGACTAAGCAACAATCTCAGTGAAACGTGAGAGGCTCATTGCGTACGAGCTTCAATAGTGAGAGCTAAGAAGCTTAGATAAGAGAATATGTTTTGCTTTTTTTTGTCTAAAGCTCGACCAGCAAGAAAAAGTTTTTGGCCGAAGACAAAAATTTGACCCACTTCGAAAGAGTCCATCTCTCAAGCACTACGAAGGAAGGCAGGGAAGATCGAATCACTATCTCCGTGCAAGCAGACCTTGAAAGGACTTTGTTCTTACATGGATGAGACTGCCTGAAAATTGAGAAATTCTGACACCCATTATTTTTGAGTGATTATTACACCAGGAATTGACAAGTCGGCGTACCTTTGATCCATTGAGCGAGATCCCGGTCGTACATTCAACATAGCATTCAGAGTCATGTGCCTTCCAGAACCAAGGGTTTTCGAGTCTGCTGCGTACGAGCACTTCCTGCCTAAAGAGGATCGGAAGAAGTTGAAGGTTGATAAAGAAGGATCAGATGTGTACGAACAAAATGAACCCCAGATAGAGAAAGCGGACCAAGGAGGTCTTGTTACACACTTAAATGAATAACTCAAAGCCTTACCTTGACCAGGAAAACCTCAAGTCAATTTGTGCTTCCTTTGTCTCATGCAGGAAAGCATGAAGTACAGTTAGTCTGATGCATAGAATCCGCTAGTTCCCTTTTTCCGGGATTTTGGCTACCTATAGGCGAAAGAATTATACTTTTTGTTAGGTCTGATTTTATAGTAATCATTGTATTTATCATTTTTGTCAAATACTGTCTTTAGAGTCTACATACTCTGTTGTATTGACCAAGGGTATTTAAGTCCCTTTCGTCTTTTAAGGTTGTAAGAACTTTATGCATACTTGAATACATCTTATACTTTCCGCTTACTTGTTCTCTCTCTCTACTTTCTCTCTCTAAAGATTCATTGATCTTGGACTTTCAATTGGTATCAGAGGCCTCTGAATCTTGAGAGGATTGAGAGATTGATTTTTCGTTCCTGAATTTGTTGAATTAATCAAAAATTTGATCGATTTTTGTGAATGTTTCAAGAAAATATCGTTTTCTTGATTTTTCATCAAATTCGGATGTGTTTGTGATCGAATTTATTTGCAATTTGCTTCGTTGGACTCGATTTTGTTAGGTGATGATATTTGATTCATACAATTTTGCAAGAAAAATAGTTTTAGATCATCGATTTTGAGATTTAAAGAGTTTATGGAAAACCCGTTTTCACGTACTGTTCCATTTACGAATTTTATATTTCGTGATTTTTAATCGAATTTGTTGGTTGAAAGTTGTAAGAAAGTTGTTTTCGATCATCAGTGTGTGAAACTCTTGCATTAATTTCTTGGTTTTAATCGTTTTGCGAATTTTTCTTGATTTTCTTCGTTTTGCGCAAGTTCATATAGGTTTGCGCAAGTTCATACTACATTGCGCAAGTTCATATTATTGTTCTAATCCTTGTGTTAGTGTATTTCAGGTTTTCTCATTGAGTTATTCACGCAAAGCTATTTTGCGTATTTCAATATTCAAGAGAAGTTTAGTTTGCGCATTCTACAGCTCGCGTAAAGCTATTTTTGCGTATTTCACAGTTCCAGAGAAGCTCAGTTTGCGCTTCAAGCCACTTACGCAAAGCTCAATTTGCGTCTTCCACTTATTACGAAAATCTCGGTTCTCATTATCAGCAACTTACGCAAAGCTCAGTTTGCGTATCTCATGGCTTACGCAAAGCTCAGCTTGCGTATCTCTTCGCTTACGCAAAGCTCAGTTTACGTATCACTTGGCTTACGCAAAGCTCAGTTCGCGCGTCACTTGGCTTACGCAAAGCTCAGTTCACGCGTCACTTGGCTTACGCAAAGCTTAGTTCGCGTATCACTTGGCTTACGCAAATCTCATTTGCGTCTCTCTCTATTCACGCAAACCTTCTGTTTGCGTAAGTCTTCTAGTTTCATACTTAGAAATTTTCTGATTATCTGCTATGGATTCTGCAAAGTTTGCCTTTCAAACTAAGTTCTACACAAGTGATCTGATGATGTCTTTGGGATCTGAAACTCTTCCTCCAGTTCTTGTCGATGAAAATGAATTCACTCAATGGCAAGATCGATTTTTGAACTTCATCGAGCGTCAAGCTAATGGAGAGAACATGATGAAATCTCTAACTGAAGGACCTTTCGTAAAGCCTAATAAAGAGACTCCTCCAACATCTGAAGAGGCTTCACGAATGAAAGCTGATCGAGAGCTGAAAGCTAATCTGATGCTAGCTTTACCAAACTCTGTCTACAACCGGGTTGATCATTGCAAGGATTATACAAATCTGTTGTGGGAACAATTGGAAAAGATCATGCTTGGTTCTTCGGTCTTAACTCAGCTCTGACATACTCGGTTCATGAACAACTTTGAGGGTTCAAGGCCAAAGAAAGTGAGTCTATAAAGATTGTTTTCGACAGATTATGTGCAGTGCTGAATGATCTGCAAAAGATAAATGTGAACAAGACAGAGCTTGAGACGAATCTGAAATTTCTTAATGCTCTTCAGCCTGAATGGAACAAATCATGTCACAGACTGAGGAACGATATTCTGATTTCCACAATGCAGATTCAGGAACTATACGAGATTCTGATGATTGATGAGAGCATGGTGCTAGAAAAGAAGGCCAAACTGGAGAAAAAGAACAAGAAGTCAGTAGACCCGGTTGCACTCCTCACGAGCCAACTGGCTGAACAAGCGTTGTCTGATAACGCTTACAACGAGTCAACTTATGATGATGGTGAGCCTCTACAGAAGGCTACGATCCTTCTCTCTCAGCATTACCAGAAAAAGTTCCAATCACGGTCGGGTTCCAACACTTCTCGCTTCACTTCTGGTTCAACAGTCAAAGTTCCCGAGCCAAAGACTGTTGCCTGCTTCAACTGTGGAAATCCGGGGCACATTTCAAAGGTGTGTCGAGCAAAGAAGGTTAGGGACTCAGCTTACTACCGGAAGAAACTGGAACTGGATGAAAAGAGAGAGAACGGAACTGCTCTTCTTGCCGAAGAAGAATTCTGGCTGGATCATTCCGACGATGAAGCTGCAAACGTAGAGATCGCTCAGATGTGCTTGGTTGGAGATGATCAGTCAGATGATTCTGATGAAGATGAAGTTGAGGTATATACTGATTTTGATCACAATTTCATAACCTCTCAGATGAATATTATAATTACTGCTTTCTAAGTTAATATCTGAAAAGAATTTAAATTCTGAAAAGTCAGATTTGATTGACAAACTGAAAATTTCTTTGAAAGATGAAAAATCTATTTTAGAAAATACAAAAGACATCTTTCAAAAGAAATTGGATGATTTGGAAAATTCAAATAAGACTTATCTTGAATCTTTGACGGCTATGACTAATTTAAAAGATGAATTTTCAGATAAAATAAATAAGTTAGAAGAAAAGTTTTATCAAAGAAACCTATCTGAACAAACATTTTTTATGAACAAACCGAGGAGTGAAGAAGCTTTAAAACAAAGGTGGGGACTTGGTTTTGAAAATCCTCATTGTTTAAACAATGCAATTGAAAAATCCCCAACTTTATATAAATACGATTATCTGACTCTTGCTCATTATGCTCCTCAATTTAAAATTGATTGGATGAATGAGAAGCAAGTGTTAGAAATCGAAAATAAGAAAAAAAATAAATAACAAGAAAAAGGAAAAGGAAATTCCTTTTGTTTACACAAGCGAAAATGCAAAATATTTTCCTGAAAAATCAAGGAGAGGAAGAAGAGTTTTAAATGATATATCTCCCGTCAAATCTTCAATATCTGATGATTTTGTTGATCCTTATGCTTCTAATTCTGATAAGAAAAATATTTCTCCAATCATTTATGATTCTAAGAAATATACTCATCCGTTAGTATTAGAAAGCAAAATCATCGATCTTGAAGATAAGATAGAAGATCAAAATATTTTAAAGGAAATTGAATCTGATATTATTCTTTCTTTCATGACTTCCAGTCTTGAAGAAAATTTATTTTCTCAAAAACAACATTCAGTGTCTATTTCTGACCTTTTTCTGATTCTAAGGAAAATAAAAAGGAAGTTTCCAATTTTAAAATATTTTCTCAAAATTCTTCAGACTCCGAGGTAAATTCAGATTTATTAGTTGATCAGATTGGTTGCTTAGGTAAAATTATTTCTTCTGATTTAAATATTTCATCTAAAACTATTGATGATTCTTTTACGCTCAATGATCAATATTATAAACCTAAGCGTAAAACAAGACGGTCAAAGAAGTCGAAGAAACAAGATAATGTTATTTCTGACAGTTCTAATTCTTCTGATTCAATTCTTTTAGATAGGACTTTGAGCGCTCGATCAAAGCAGATTTGGAAAGCGAAGCGGACATCTGATGAACATACTTTTGATGTGGATAAAGGTGTAGACAAACTTTATAAAAGTGACTCATTTGCTACATGTAATAAAATCTCAAAATATTCTATAAAGCAAATGATTCGAATTTCAAAACATGTCTCATGTTCTTCCTTAGATTCTAGTTCTGATGATTATGCTTTCTCTTCTTCTGATTCTTCTGATGTTTGTGCTTATCATTCTGATTATATCTCTCATGCTTTAACTGTCAAATCTAACAATTTTTTCCCCATAAGAAACGCAACTAACAAATACGGGCCAAAATTTAAGTGGGTACCCAAATCTCAAACTGCTTCAAAGTTGCAGATATCTTACGTCAATGGGGAGTAAGAGAAAGATGGCTTCTGAGTACTTCAGCTCAGAACTCGTTCTTCAAAGCTTATAGCTTCTGACTAACGAGATACTGTGAGTAAATCTACTTTTTATTCCGCTGCATTTTATCTCTGTGATGCATTTCCAGTTTTCTCAAACTTTTCATGAATCTGAGAATTTTCAATCTTGTTTGGATTTTGTTCAACCCAATATATTTTTTTGAGACACGTAAAAAGAAATTCAGCTTTTAACAGTTTAAATCTTTACAAATTTTATTCTATAAAGTAACAGATTTATAGATTTTCTTTCTTTTGAATAAAATTTGTGTATAGGATAAATTTTCAAGTTGCTTTGTTTATATTAAAGTTTTTATATGTTCATCTTTAATTTCTAACAAAAGTCGAAAAGTCAGCAACATGTTTGTAACTTTTGTTTCTTCTTTAAAGTTGTGTGATTCAGAATATTTAAAGTTTACAATGCTTAGAAAACCTAAAAAGTTAGAATTGTTTCAAAGTTTGTACCTGTGACCTTTCTGGTTTGGGAAAGTAAGTTTTGTGGGATGATTGTCATCTGGTCCCCTAAGGTCAATTGATCTGGGAGTGATCGAACCCAAATCCTTCAATAAAATTAGATCGAAAGTATTGTTCAACTGATAGGAATGGGTTTAGGATGTGTCGATGTAGCCTTTCTGATCTAGGAAAGTAAGTTCTAAGGGGTGTTTGACACCTAGTCCCCTAAGGCCAATTGGTCTGAGAGCGGCTAACCCAAATCCTGCAATAGGGTTAAATAGAAAGTTACGTTTACGGCATGTTCTTTACTTAATAAACTTTTTAATTCAAAAGATGTGAAGTGCACATGCTTAAAAGGTGCCAAAGAGCACACTCATGTCAAGATGCCAATGAGCACACTGCTAAAAGATGCCAATGAGCACACATCTCATGATACTTGGTGATATTTCTGAGTTGCGTTAAATCTGTAAATTTGTGAAAGTCTTAAATTCTTGATGGCTTAGTGTGATTACATGCAAAGTTTTCTATTATATTCTTAGAATTACATTTTTTCTTGAAGCTAATCGAAGTTCGCATGATTGCACACTGAATAGATTGATGAAAGTTTCTGAAACTGAAAATGTTTTAACTTTATATGCAATGAAACTTGTTTCTGTATCCAACAATATATATTTGATTTCAACTGATTGATAAAATTGTGATATTTTATTGATTAGAATTTTATTTGTTTAGTGTTTACATTTTTTTCTTGTTTCGTTGTTTCAAATTTCATATTCAGTATATTTTTCTTTTTACTTTGTTGTTTTTCGTCATTGTGTTCTCATATATCTTTTTAAATGGGTTTGAGCATTATTCAAGGGGGAGTATCTGATTTTCTTTATATGAATGTTAACTTGAATTGTCATATCTAGTGCATTTGGGTAGGGGGAGTCAAAAAGATTAAAAAGGTTCAATTTTTTTGAGTTTAAGTCAGCTTTGCGCCATCAGTTGGTCGCACAAACCTCGCTTTGCGCAACCTGCGTGTAACGCAAACCTCGCTTTGCGCAACCTGCGTGTAACGCAAACCTCGCTTTGCGCAACCTGCGTTTAACGCAAATCTCGCTTTGCGCCACCAGCGTGTAGCGCAAACCTTCCCTGTGTTCTCTGTTTCTTTGATTTTGCAGATCTTAAGCTGTCTCCAACATTTCCATGACCAAGTTGATTAAGATCATCAAGGTCATGAGGGGGAGAAGATAAGATAAGTTAAGGAGATGATAAAGAGACAAAGAACTCAAATGTTTATCTGCTGATCAAGATTCACTCATAGATTCAAAATTTCTTCAACTTTAATTGTCTTTTGTTGTTCAAGCTCCGATCACCATAGTTCATTCAAGGTCATTCAAAAAGGTGTGTCATCTAGAGCACAAGCTACTGATCCAGACTTGTCAAGAAAGCAAAGATAATTCATTCTGAAAGATGCTGAGAAGAAATTTTTCTTTAAAAGTCAAAAGCTTCACAAAGTCGCTTTAATGGTCCGTGCTGATTTAGAAGATGAATTTTGAAGACCAAAGCGCCAATGATTACTAAGGGGAGATTGTTAGGTTTGATTTTATAGTAATTATTGTATTTATAAGTTTGGTCAAATACTTTCTTTAGAGTCTACATACTATGTTGTCTTGACCAAGGGTATTTAAGTCCCTTTGGTCTTGTAAGGTTGTAAGAACTTTACGCATATTTGAATACATCTTATACTTTGCGCTTACTTGCTCTCTCTCTCTACTTTCTCTCTCTAAAGATTCATTGATCTTGGACTTTCATTTTTCTGGGCTGATTTTTCTTCAATAGGCTCTAGGGGAGGTGAGAAGAGAGCCAATAGATATTATAGAAGGACTTAACAATTCATGGCATGAATTAGAGTTGAAGGAAGAAAGACATGAAATGCTAGAAAGATGGAATCTATGAATGAGCTCTTTCGTATCACCCAGTTGAGAAAGCATAAGAAGCACAAACTAAAAGAACAAACAAGAGACAACGTGCATAAAAAGAGGTTATCTCTCCTCTCCCGCCTTCTGAATCAAAGAGTTTTACCTTTTTTTAAAAGTATGTATGTGCGTAGTTCAAGTTTTCGCCCGATTCACCGAGGAATATTTTGGTTGCTTTTGGATTGTAGTTCTCTTTGTTGTTGTGCCAAGCGATGGAGTTCTTTGATAACTCTAGGGTGCAGGCATGTTTACTCACTTCTCCTCGAATTGCATAAGAATGATGGTTCTGGAGAGAAATCCTACCCGCCAGCATTTGCTTATAGAATGGTGGAGGGAGGAAGAGGTAGCAATACATTCCGCCTGTACTGTAGGGCTTAAGCGCACCGTATGTTGGCGTGCCCCCTAGAAACTGTGTACCTGATACTGTCCCTTGGCTCGTACGTCCTGATACAAGGTTAGAATTCTAGCTCTTCCAGAGTGGTATCTCACTGATGGCTCGGACCCCCCCCCCATATGGAGTCCTTCTTCGCCTTCCACCTAAGTTGCAGGAAAGGCCCAAAGCCATCCCAGGGAACAGTGAAGCATTTATTTCCCTAGTCTTGTAAGAAGTGTCGATGGTATTGTATTGAAATCCTTCATTTAAGTTAAGGAAGACTGATATAGAGGCTTTTCCCGTTATAAGAAATTGCTAGAGTACGAAGTGCTCAACATGTTATGAATCTTGCTTTTATCTGCTGATACCCCTTCACTGCTCACCACAATTTTGCAATCCTTTGTTTCGAAGGTAATATGCGAGTCGCTATACTAGAAAAGATTCAATCAACTTGTTGGACTGCTTCTATGTCTTGTAGCTTCTAAGGCATTAGCTTTAAAGGGGCTTGTTGGCCCCCTTCTTAGCTCTTGTTGTCTACTTTAAGCTTCGTCGAATAAGGCCCGTAGCTTACAACATCTTATGAAAAGGGCCTGTAGGAGCGAGAAGTTTGGGATATGTTTGGTGTTTCTTCCATCAATCATCTAGATACCATGAAAAATCTATAACGTGCAAATTAACTATAATTTCAAGTATATAGGAGAAATATGAACACATGTATATACAAATGGAAAAAAGTCAAAAAACAAAGAACACCCAATTCAATAATGTTGTCTATAAAACTTGAGATGTTAATAAACTAAATAATGACTTGATGGACATTTGGAATGAAATCAACAACATTGACACTTAGCGATGTCTCCAGATGAGTGGATGTGAGTATGGTGAACACAAGTATATAAGCAGAGCAAAAAATCCAAAAAATAAAGAACACGTATCGATTTCTGTTGAAGCCAAAATCAGTTTCAAATAACTAGAAAGGAAAAGCAACCACATCTAAACAAAAAAATTAAAGAAGACGTTGAGATGTTTTAAAAAAACGGAATTGATATGTGTCTCAAAAAAATACCTTATCGGGAGGTTGGCGTGAAGACTGACTAGAGCGACGAAGGAGGAGGGCTGAGAGAGATGTGGGAGGATAAACAACTAAGTGATAGGAGGGGATGACCGGGAATCATGAGGGAGGATGAGTGGCGAGTAGACTGTGGGTGAAAAACATAATCAGAAGAAATTTTGGAAGGGCACGTATGGAAACCTAGATACTGACTGGAGTAAGCTTGAGATTGGTGCTAGCTTGGTAAGTTCTCGGTCAGATCTCGACCGAAACTTTGATTTGGTAAGCATGTTGTCTGCTGACTAAGTGAACCTGGTTAGCAGCTTGTAAACAACCCTTAAGTTTACTAAGTTTCATAATTGATTCAAGAAGGTTTCTAACCTTCTGAAATTCATCCAGAACGTCTTGAAACTTAAAATTCATATGTAAACCAGCGCCAGGAGCCCTTCCCCATGGATTCCTACAAGGGGGTTGCATCCCTTGACCCTCACCTTACGATGATCTAAGGTGGCAAAGGCAACATTGGTAATTGTGCACTCCACACCTCCTAACTCACATTGTTTTCCTTATCACCTAATCAATCTCAAGTAAATCACAATTACACCAAAATTGATTGTTGACACTAAAATCACCTACAATATTAACTAACATTTTACAATAAGAGGTATCAAAATCCTATAATATACGTGTTTGTAGAAAATAAACCTATGGATAAGTTTATGCAGAGTGAGTTGAAGGAAGAGGTGATGAGATAGAGCTCATGGATGATTCCAAGTAATTCCTAAAATGATTATTGTTCTAGCTTAGGTTTTGTTTTGAATCATCGATCAACAAGGTAGTGGTTGTAATTATTGATTCGACTGGCGATGACTCATTATTTTGATTTTTTCGGTCATTTATCATTATTCTGTTCAAATCTACATCATGAAAATCAAGGGAACATATTTTAATTCCTTTGACACATTCCATTCAGTCCCTACCAACTAAAGGTCTCGTCAAATCTAATTAAATTTCATTTCAATTCAAGGATGTGCTCGAGGGCATACCAATGTGAGATTCTGAATATAGCCCCGAACCTTTTTCGAGTCCAATTATATTTATATATATATATATATATATATATATATATATTGATTTTTAGTCCATGATCTAATTCAACCATTTCAGCCTTCTCCGTCTTATTTTAGTCAATTTGGGAAATTACAATGTAGTTACCAATTTAGCCCAATGCGCCAATCCCTTCCCTCTTATACCAGATTTGTCGAATCGCCGATTTTCGACTACGATTATGTAACACCCGCATTTTGGTAAGTACCCTTTATGTGCTTATTTCACCCTAATGCTTAATTTTTAGTATTTTTGGTCATTTTCCATTTCACGAGTTAGTGTATGGGACCAACCTTGGGAAGCATGTTATAGTTCGAGTCTTCGTGTGGAGAGAATCGAGTTGAGTTTCAGGCTCGTTACAAAGCCGACAACAATGCCACGGACTGTGACACCTTGTCACTATTGCTTGGCATAATCGCCAAAGATGTACAGAGAGCAGGGAGGAGTCGACAACAATGCCAGCGATTGTGACACCCTGTCACTCTCGCTTGGCATAGTTACCAAGATTGTATGACGAGAAGTTGGAGGGTAGAAATTATGACAGGCGACTATGACATTATTATAGTCGCGGGGCACTGTCTCGAGTGGGCCTCAGGCCATTAAATGCCCCAAATCCGATTTTCATCTCATTTACTCCATTCTCTCTTGTATTTGGGCAATTTTCTCCTTCAAGGCTAGGTAAGCATCTTCTCTCTTCATTAACTTATCTTAGAGGAAGGCATTAAATGAAGCAATATGGTTGGTTTAGGTTGATTTTGATTTAAGGAACTCAAGTGGTTAATGATCCAAGTTCATCTCCACTTATCTCAAGCTCTCACCATCTAGGGTTTGTTCATTATTCTAACAAGGTGAGTACATATACATTTTAAACTCCACACATGGTAATATTCTTGTATTTAAACTTGTTAAGTCTGACTTTATAGTAATCATTGTATTTATAGGCTTGGTATTATACTGTGTTTAGAGTCTCATACTGTGTTGTATTAGCCAAGGGTATTTAAGTCCCTTTGGGCTTTGGTTGTTGTAAGGATTTACGCATATTCTAATCAAGATCATACTTTGCGCTTACTCTCTCTCTCTCTCTACTTTCTCTTTCTAAGTGATTTAGTGATTATTGGATTATCAATTTATTCAAACTTTGCGCGAGTTTTTCACGATTTGCGCGAGTTCATCATCGACATTTGCGCCAGTTCATCTTGCAAAGTTCAGGGCTCTTCAAAGAAAGTCAAGTTTTCGTCACAAGTGTTTCGCGCAAAGTCTCATTTGCGTTTCACATACATCGCGCAAAGTCAGTTTTGCGTCATCTTCTTGTCACAAAAAGTCAAGTTCTCGCCAAAAACATCTCATGCAAAGTAACATTTGCGTCTCTAGCTTCTCACACAAAGCTTGGTTTGCGCCTTCTACGCCTCTTGAAAAGGTTGTTTTGTGTCATCTCTTACTAGCGCAAGTTACCTTTGCGTCAGCTTCTCATCACGCAAAAGAAAGTTTGGGCCAATCATTGTTCACGCAAAGATCAGTTAGCGCTAATCTCTGCTCACGCAAATCTCATTTGCGCCTTCTGTCTCTCATGCAAACCTCTAGTTTATGTCAACTGTTTCAAGACTTAGCATTTTTTCTGGATTTCTGAGATATGGATTCTGTAAAGTTTGCTTATCAAGCTCAGTTCTACAAAAACGATCTCATGATGTCATTAGGCACAGAAAATCGTCCTCCGGTTCTGATTGATGAAAATGAGTTTACTCAATGGCAAGATAAATTTCTGAATTTCATCGAGCGTCAAAAGAACGGAAGTGATATGATGAATATTCTATCTGAAGGACCTTTTGAAAAACCCACTCTGGCTTCTGGATTATATAAACCTACCAAAGAATATACCCCCGATGAGTTATCGCAATATCAAGTTGATCGTGATATAAAGGCAAATCTGATGCTAGCCTTGCCAAACTCTATCTACAACAGGATTGATTGTTTCAAAAATCATCCTAATCTTATGTGGCAACAGCTTGAGAAGATTATGCTTGGATCTTCAGTTGCAACTCAACTTTGGCATACACGGTATATGAACAACTTTGAAGAATTCAAAGCCAAGGATGGGGAGTTACTGAAAATTGTTTATGACAGATTATGTGCCATGATAAATGATTTCAGGAAGATTAAAGTGGAAAAGACTGAGCTAGAGATGAATCTGAAATTCCTCAATGCACTTCAACCAGAATGGAATAAATCTTGCCATCGCTTGAGGAATGATATCAGAATTTCTTCCATGCAAATCCAAGAAATGTTTGAGATCTTGCTGACAGATGAGTGCATAGTCATAGAGAAGAAAGCCAAACTGGACAAGAAGAACAAGAAATCAGTGGACCCGGCTGCTCTCCTCACGAAACAACTCGCTGAACAAGCATTGTCTGATAATGCTTACAACGGGGCCACTGATGATGATGGTGAGGCTCTTCATAAAGCCATGATCCTTTTCTCTCAACATTACCAGAAAAAGTTCCAACCTCGTTCGAATTCCAACACTCTTCGCTTCACTTCTGGGTCCAAGAATGCTCAACTGCCCGAGGCAAAGAAACCTGCTACATGTTACAACTGTGGTAAGACGGGTCATTTTTCAAAGGAATGTCGAGTGAAGAAGGTTAAGGATTCGACATACTATCGGAAGAAAATGGAACTGGCCGAGAAAATAGAGATGGTACTGCTTTACTTACTGAAGAAGAGTTTTGGCTAGATCACACTTAAGACAAAGCTGATTCTATCGAGACTGCTCAAATGTGCTTCATCGGAGATGATCAAAGTGATGACTCTGACACTGATGAAGATGAGATAATTTTTGAGTTTGATTATACTTTTATTTCTTCACAGTTGAATATTATGATTACTGGCTTACATGACCTTCGTTCAAAGCTCTTATCTGAAAAAGAATTTAAATTATGAAAAGTCATATTTGATTGATAAATTACAAATTTCTTTGAAAGATGAAAAATCTATTCTGATTCATACAAAAGACATCTTTCAAAAGAAATTAGATGATTTAGAAAAATCAAATATGACTTATCTTGAGTCTTTGACTGAGATGACCAAACAAAAGGATCATTTTTCAGATAAAATAACTGAGTTGGAAGGAAAATTATATCGAAGGGATCAAACTGATCAAATTATATTTATGCACAAACCAAGGAGTTATAAATCTAAAAAAAGAAAGATGGGGACTTGGTTTTGAAAAACCTCAATTTTTAGAAAAAGTTAAAACAGAAGTTCCCACTTTATATGAATACGATTATCTAACTCTTGCACATTATGCTCTTCAGTTCAAATTTCATTGGACAAGTGAAAAGCAAGTGTTAGAAATCGAAAATGAGAAAAATGATGAATAACAAGTAAAACGAAATTCCTTTTGTTTACACGAGCGAAAATGCCAAATATTTTCCTGACACATCAAAGAAGGGTCGAAAAAGATTAAATGATATATCTCCCATTAACTATTCAGTGTCTGATTATTTTGTTGATTCTTATGCCACTAACTCTGATAAGGAGAATATCTCTCCAATCTTTTATGATTCTAAGAGATATACTCCTCCATTAGTTTTAGAAGGCAAAATCATTGACCTTGAAGACAAAATGGAAGATCAAAATATTCTAAAA
This sequence comes from Arctium lappa, assembly GCA_023525745.1. Taxonomy (NCBI): domain Eukaryota; kingdom Viridiplantae; phylum Streptophyta; class Magnoliopsida; order Asterales; family Asteraceae; genus Arctium; species Arctium lappa. The sequence continues at coordinate 60,181,941 of CM042058.1, read as the reverse complement.
GAAATTGAATCTGATATTTTTCTTTCTTTAATGACGTCAAGTCTTGAAGAAAATTTATTTTCTCAAAAACAAGATTCTATTTCTGGCCATTCTTCTGATGTTCAAGAAAACAAAAAGAAATTTCCAAAATCTGAAAACTTGTCTCAAATTTTATCTGACTCCGAGGTAAGTGCAGATTTATTGGTTGATCAGTTGGGTGCCTTAGGTAAAATTACTTCTTCTGATACTGATATTAAATCAAAAATTCTTGATGAATCTTTTACGCTAAATGATGATTATTATAAACCAAAGTGTAAAAGAAGAATGTCAAAGAAGTCGAAGAAACAAGATAAAGTCATTTATGACAATTCTAATTCTTCTGATTCCAATTTTTCAGATAGGACTTTGAGCAACTCAACAAAGCTGATTTGGAGAGCGAAGCGGATATCGGATGAATCTCAGACTGATGGGGATAGATATGTAGACAAACATTATAAAAGTGATTCATTTGCTTCTTGTAATAAAATTTCCAAATACTCAATAAAGCAAATGATTAGAATTTCAAAAGATGTCTCATATTCTTCCTCTTATTCTAGTTCAGATGATTATGCTTTGTATTCATTTAATGGTTGTGCTTATTTTTTTTGATAATTTTTCTCGTGCTTTAACTGTCAAATCTAACAATTATTCCCCCACAAGAACTGCAACTAACATTCATGGACCTAAATACCAGTGGGTACCAAAATCTCAGATTGATTCTAAGTTGCAGGCACCTCATGTCAAGGGGGAGTAAGAGAAAATTGGCTTCTGAGTAATTCAGCTCAGAACCCGTACTTCAAAGAACTACGACTTCTAAACATGTCAGTTTAGAACTCGTTCTTCAATGCTTTTAGCTTCTCACTAATGAGATACTGTGAGTACATCTACTTTATTTCCGCTGCATTCATCTCTGATAATGGTGTTATTCCAGTTTTCTCAAAGTTTTTCAAGAATCTGAGCTTGTTCAACTAACTCTTGAATTTGTATAACCCAAATCTTTCGTTTGAGACACAAATTTGTTATACTTTATGTGGAAGATAATATTATTGAATTTTATTTTGTTTCAACTAAATATCAAATTGACGAATTCTTTACATTTTGTCTTTAATGAATTTTTTTTAAATTGACATTTTGAATTTAAAAGTTTAAAAATCTTTAAAAATTTTATTCTATAAAGTAAACGCTTTACAAGTTTTCTTTCTTTTGAATAAAATGTGTGTCTAGAATACATTTTCAAGTTGCTTTGTTTATATTAAATTTTATATGTTCAACTTTCAAGTCCTACAAAAGTCGAAAAATCAGCAACATGTTTGAAACTTTTGTTACTGCTTTAAAGTTGTGTGATTCGGAATATTTATAGTTTTCAATGCTTGGAAATCCTAAAAAGTCAAAATTTTGGATCGTAATGAAAATATGGGCTAAGCACTTTTATGTAAAGCTGAGTGATTGAGATGATTTTTAAATATATAAAATTCAGAAATCTCTAAGTTTAAAAGTTTGTACCTGTGATCTTTCTGGTTTGGGAAAGTAAGTTCCGTGGGATGCTTATCATCTGGTCCCCTAAGGTCAATTGGTCTGGGAGTGATCGAACCCAAATCCTTCAATAGAACCAGATCAAAAGTCATGTTCTACTGGTATGAATGGGTTTAGGATGTGTCGATGTAAACTTTCTGATATGGGAGAGTAAGTTCCAAGGGGTGCTTGACACCTAGTCCCCTAAGGCCAACTGGTCTGAGAGCGGCTGACCCAAATTCTACAATAGGGTCAGATAGAAAGTTACGTTTACAGCATGTTCTTTACTTACCGAACTTTTTGATTAAAAAGATGCCAAAGTGCACACGCTTAAAAGATGCCAACGAGCACACTCATGTCAAGATGCCAATGTGCACACTGATAAAAGATGCCAATAAGCACACATCTCATGATACTTGGTGATATGTTTGAGTTGCGATAAAGCTATAAATTTGTGAAAATCTTAATTTTTGATGGCTTAGTGTGAGTACATGCAAAGTTCTCTATTATATTTTTAGAATTGCATTTTTCTTGAATAGATTGATGAAAATTTTTGAAACTGAACATGTCTTAACTTCATATGCAATGAAACTTGTATCTGTACCCAATAACACAAACTTGATTTCAACTGATTGATTAATTTGTGATTTCTTACTGAGTAGAATTTAATTTGTTTAGTGTTTAAAATTTTATATATATTTAGTCGTTTCAAAATTTATATTCAGTATATTTTTCTTTCTACATTGATGTTTGATAAGTGTGATCTCATATATCTGTTTTAATGGGTTTGTGCATTATTCAAGGCGGAGTGAATAAGGAGAATTTTCTAAAAAGATCATATCAGTTTTTGAGGGGGAGTATCTGATTTTCTATATGAATGCTAAATTGAATTGTCAAATTTAGTGCATTTATGTAGGGGGAGTCAAAGAGCTTCACAGGTGAAATTTTTCAGACTCCAAGTCAGATTTGCGCCAACAGTTGGTCGAGAAAACCTTAGATTTGTGCCAACGGCTTCTAGCGCAAAAACAAGCTTTGCGCTTCCTTCATCTAGCGCAAAACTCACTTTGCGCTTCCTTCTGTTAGCGCAAACCTAAGTTTGCGCCACCAACATGTAGCGCAAACCTTCCTTCTTTCTCCGTTTATTTGATTTTGCAGATTTTATGTTGTCTCGTCTCCAACATTTGCATGACCAAGTTGATCCAGATCATCAAGGTCATGAGGGGGAGAAGTCAAGGAGAAGTTAAAGAGACAAAGAGCTCAAACGTTTATCTGCTGATCAAGATTTGCTCAAGATTCTATTCTCTCAGATACTACTAGTTCTTTTGTTGTTCCTGCTCCGACCACCACAGTTCATTCAAGGTCATTTAAAAGAGGTGTGTTGTCTAGAGCACAAGCTGATGAACCGACTGTTCTTTCAAGTTTATTTCAAACCGGTCCAGTCTTGTCAAGGTAGCAAAGACAACGCAATCTGAAAGATGCTGAGAAGAATTTTTTTTAAAAAGTCAGAAAGCTTCGCAAAGTCGTTTAGATGGTCCGTGCTGATTTAGAATATGGATTTTGAAGACCAAAGCGCCAATGATTACTAAGGGGGAGATTGTTAAGTCTGATTGTATAGTAATCATTGTATTTATAGGCTTGGTATTATACTGTGTTTAGAGTCTCATATTGTGTTGTATTAGCCAAGGGTATTTAAGTCCCTTTGGGCTTTGGTTGTTGTAAGTATTTACGCATATTCTAATCAAGATCATACTTTGCGCTTACTCTCTCTCTCTACTTTCTCTCTCTAAGATTTAGAGGATTCTTGGATTATCAAAACTCTTATATACTTTCAAACTATAGGATATTGAATCTTTGGTAAACTTTGACCTAAAATTGATTTTTGAGATTTTAGAGTTTTATGGATAAAATTGTTTGGAAATGGATATTGCAACACCATCAAATTTGGAAAGAGTGGCTAATTTAAAACTTTCAATAATACCTCAAAGAAGGATAAAATCTCTTACGAAAATTTACACTAGAAATACGATTCTGGATTTAACCGTCAACAAAATAAATAAAGTCTTACATAAAGACTAATTAAAGTCGGGTGTTACTAAACCCAATGACAGTCTCTATATCCAAAGTAAATGCGAAAAATTTCACCAAGCTATTCACTTCTTCGAGCACCCAACTAGCACTCAACTCTTCAAAGTGTCACTAGAACTAATACGGAAACGGATCCTGATGCACATTGTGTGTCCCTAATTTCAAGATTCTTATCACAATCAAACAAATTAAACAAGATGAATTAACTACCTGTTTGATTTCAATTTCAAAATGCAAACGATTACAATCTGTTCTTGCCTTTCTCTCTCTAAACTTATCTTTCTCTCTAGAATGATTCTCTATAATGCTCTTCTCTAATCTGCTCACTTCACCAATCTTACTTGTTGTTACCAACTGATTACAAGGACACAAGGACTGAAGATATTTATACCCTCAAACAATTACAAAGAAACAAACAAAATACAATTACAACATAACATTGACTTTGATTTTATTACAAATTGACTTTGATTTTCACTGAGAGTTGACTTTCCTGCTTCGACTTCTTGTACTTTGACCTTTAGTCTTCATGATCTTGTATCCAACATATTTCTGCTCTAACACACATGCCAACAAAAAAAAAGGTTAGGCTTGCGCATAGTGAGTTCAAGAGTTTTTATCATTATTATAAAAATCGTTAAATTAAAATAATGCAACTTAAATCAGGATCCTTCAAAGTGAATTACTTTAAAAATTAGAACGACCCGTTTTCTAATAATATGCATTTTATAGATGAACGCCTCAACGCCAAAACATTCTTTCATGAAGTAATGCAACCCAACACTTACTCAAAACGTGTAATGGTAAATGCTCGAATATTGAAATTTGAATAAAGATTTATAAACTGAACGACCGAAATATGATAAAGACTCAAGCCCAAAAATCATAACTTATGGAGAACACTCCATACTCAAAACATCACCGAAAAACAAGGATAAAACTAAATACCCAAAACAACACCTTTCGGTGACGGGGGAGACCTGAATTCCATGGCTTGTGGCGGAACACAAAACTAGGCCACTTTCCAAGTTATTGAGCTCACCATACTAGGATCAAGGCCACAAACATGCCAGCTTGTACTCAGATGTAGGGGAGGGAACCCAATGATCCAAGTCATACTCATTGACTAGGATTACATTTACGGTCCACGGCTAGTATCCGATCCCACATAACCGTACCAAGTTGCTTTCCTCGAGCACAATGTCTCAACTAGTTACAAATGAGAAGTAACTATCCCATAAAAACAGACTCAAAAATTACATCACAGGGCCAATGACAGATGTTTGACTCTACGAGCCAGTACTGTAAGGCCCTCGATGTCTCCATGACTAATCCTGGTTCCAAAATGAAAACAACCACCCCTTTTCTTTTAAAATTAAAAAGACCGACTCATATGCCAATGGATCCACTACATTACAGTCTATTACATTACATGAATCCTATTGAATAACCAAACACTCAAAATATGCATTTATCAAATGATACGTAATCATACTCAAAATTCCACAAAAGGGGCTATTAAAACCGGACAAATGTCCACAAGAATCATTTTAGTCAAACCGAGCTAATACTCAACAAAATTACTCTATGGTACAATAAATGTCATTGTAAACAATAAAACACCTTTTACTGACGATTATGCAAAACCAATGACTAATGGTATGATTAACCTAAAACTCAACATTAGGATGAGGCAAACCCTTTTTCCGACGAGACTCGCGCCATTTATACTTTCAAAATGTCCCACGACATAACTTACGTATATTTCCAAAATCTACGATAAAAGTGAATTTCCCCCAACTACTCTCTATTTATAAGATAAATTATCAAAACACGTTTATTTATAATTTATTTGTCAAAGTGTCCAAAAATCCCAAATATGGTGTTCCATGAGATTTATAAAATCTTATTTGTTTAAATAGAGAAACTCATAAGAGAAGTCAACATTTTATAATAATCCTGGAAAACACATAAATACTCTAAAATAGACATTTTTTTGGCATGTACAACGTTTTCACAAATCAACTTGAATTCACCTTGCTAGATTTAGGCTAAATCTATATTTTTTCTCAACTTGATCTCCTTTGAAGACACTTGGATCCTCAAGCCAAAACTTTCAAAAACCTTGATCCACAAGTTTCCAACCAAACACATATCCCAAGTGTTTCGAATCATTCCCCAAACATCTTATATCAAAATCTCCATTTTGGTCAAAAACCCTAATTTGACCTAACTTCCCCAAAATCATCCAAACCAAAATTTGAGAAATCTAAACACTAGTAAATAGAACATTTATAACCCATAAAGAATGGGGGAAGTGAACTTACCACTTAAGTTTTTGTGAAAAACTAGAAAACCCCAAAATTTTTGAAGATGGATGTGTTGATGATGAACTCTTGATCTTTGCTTCCAATCCACCACCAAATACTCTTATATATTCCCAAAACTAACAATCTACTCTTTAAAATCTCTCAAAAACGAAACCATAGAAACTTAAAAATCGATTTTATGCACTAAACCCCGACCGCGATTGTGACATGCGACTGTGCCATGTCACAATCGCATGGCAAGGTCGCCTAAAGTGTATCGAGAGCCATTTGACCCCCTTGGCGACCTTGACATGATACAGTGCCATTGGCACAGTCGCCAGGTACAATAGCCTGGCCCGTACCGTGAGTTTTTCGACCGTTCTTCGACCATTTTCTCGACGGCTTTCCCGACCATTTCCCGATCGTTTTCCCCGACCGTTCTTCGACCGTTCTCCCGGACATTCCTCAACCGTTCTCTCAGAACATTTGATGCTATTATGCCAACTATCGTGCCATTGTCATAATTTCATGGCACATTCGCTAATACGACCGAACACTCGGTAACACCGGTGCTATTGTGACATATGTCATAACTGCATGGTACTATGGTCAGGACTACAACACTTTCAGTACCATTGATGACATTGCGACAAATGTCACAACCACATGTCACTATAGCCGAGACGACCATACTCCTAGTACCATTGGAGAGATTGTAACAAGAAGTCACAACCACATTGTTGGGAACTGAAGATTCTATCAAGTGTGGTTAATGCTGCTAGTACAGTATTACTACTGCTGATTACTACTGCTAGTTCAGAGTTAGTACTGCCAGAGTACTTTGAAGATTAATACTGCTGAGTATTACTACTGCTAGTAAAAATTAATACTGCTAGTCAAAGTTAGTGCTGCTTGAACAAAGTTAGTACTGCTTAGCTAGTTAGTATTGCTAGTAGTTAGTACTGCTTAGTAGTTAATGTTGCTAGAAGAATTTAATGCTGCTGAGCATAATTAGTGCTGCTTAAGAAATTCGAATGGAAAGAATGACAGCTGGATATTCTGAAGATACATATGGAAGCTTAGAGATATACATGGAAGATATACTGAAGATTTGTTTATTCTTTGTAATTATCTTTTGATTAATATATGTATAGAATGTACAGAATAGATAGTATTAATTTTTGATAATTAGAAGTTCTAGAGAGAAATCAACCTCAAGGCATTGATCCTAATTCTAGAGAAGTAGAATTCGTATTGGTGAGCCTGTTCATCAATATTGAGGTTGAGTGTGTAAACTTGTAACTTCAAGCATTCAATACAAATTTACAAGTTATTGATTATACTGTTCTGGTTTACTGTTTTATTGAATATCAAAGTGTTATTCCGCAACTTCTTTGATATTAGTTTCTGAGAATTTATTCTTGTTAAGAATTCGATCCTGACAAGTGGTATCAGAGCAGAACTCTCTCAGAAACATCTATCTATCATGGAAAATCTTACAGAATCAAGCAGTACTTTGGTCTCCAAGGTTCCAATGCTCAAACCCAATGAGTTTGACATGTGGAAGATCAGAATCAGACAATATATTCTTCTCACTGACTACTCAATGTGGGATATCATTGAGAATGGTCCTTCTGAAGCTGGAAGAATAGGACCAGATGGGAAAAGACCTCCACCAAAGACAGATGGTGAAAGAAAGATCAAACAGACAGAGATGAAGGCCTTGAGCACTCTGCTCTTGGCAATCCCCAATGAATATCAGCATCAATTTTGCAACTGCACTGATGCTCAAATTCTCTGGAATGCTCTGGAGAAAAGATTTGCTGGAACTAAGAGCATCAAAAGAAATCAAAGAGATGTTCTAAAGCAGCAATATGAGAACTTTACTTCCTCAAAGAATGAGTCTATGACTCAAACTTTTGATAGGTTCAACAAGCTCATTGGTGAACTGGCTACTGTAGGAGTGAAGATGGATCAAGATGACATCAACAGAAAGTTCCTCAGATCTCTTGGTAATGAATGGACTATGTACACTGTCTCATATAGGCAGAGTGATAATCTGGAAGAGAAAGAACTTGATGATCTATACAATGATCTCAGAGTTTTTGAAACTGAGGTAGAGATCAAGAAGAAGCCTACTGGTTATGTCCACAATTCTGCACTTATTTCAGCAGCCCCTGATACTACTGCCATCCCTGAAGCAGTGAGTACTGCTAGTGGAGCAAGTTCAGAAAAAGGAACTGAAACAATATTTGAAGTCTTGTTGTCCAGTCAAAGTAACAATTCATTGATTAATGATGATCTGGATCAACTTCACCCTGATGACCTGGAAGAGATGGATATTAAATGGCAGATGGCCATGTTATCCATGAGGGTGAAGAAGTTCATTAGAAGAACAGGAAGGAATAACTTCTCTCAAAGAAGAGAAGATGGAGCTGGTTTTGACAAAACCAAGGTGGAATGTTATAAGTGTCACATGAAAGGACATTTTGCTAGAGAATGCAGAAGTGTTATTCCAAACAACAACCACCAACAAGCTCAGAATGGAGGCTAAACTCAGAACAAGAATCCTGCTCAAGCCCTTGTCTCTCAACAAGGAATGGGATTTGACTGGAGTGATCAAGCTGAAGAAGCCATTCAGAATCAAGCTCTTATGGCAGAAGTGTCTGATCTCCCCTCTGAGGTAACTTCTAATTTTTGTACTAAATCCTGCATTGACACTGTCAAAAGATACAGGGATCATAATCAAAGTATGTGTGATGACCTCAAAAGGTTGGAAAAGGATAGAAGAGATTATGTGCTAATAGTAGAGAGATTTGAAGAACAAATCAAAGGCTTTCAAGCTAATGAACTTCAACACTCCTATGACACTAACTATTGGAAGTGGGAAAAGAATTAGTTAGAAACCAAACTGTCTAAATCCTTAGAAGAGAGTGATAGGCTGAAGGAGGAATTGTCTAAAGTTAAACTTGACATAGAAAAGTTTTCATATGCTTCAAAAGCAATGGATTCTCTTCTAAAGGCTCAGATTCATGATAAGATGAAGCCTGGTATTGGATACAACAGTACACCTCCTCCTTACAACAACAATTATATCTCTCCTACTTCAGACTTGTTAGAAACCAAGGAGAAAAAAGACTTATCTGAAAAAGCCTTTAAGATAGACCCTTTGAAAGAAGTAGTAATTAAGGATCTAACTGAGAAAGAAGCCAGTAAGAAGAGAGATAATGATATAAGTAAAGAAATCCCAGTACAAAATAGTATAATCACCAATGAAGGATGTGGGAAAAACTGGATCAAGTCCAAGGAGATAGAGAAGACCAAAGGAAAAGATAACAAGGTTCATTACAAACCACAGTTGTGAATCCTGGATCTTGTAATCAGTGTGATTGTAGTAAAACCAAGAGCCTAAATTCTGGTTTAAAAAGAGGAAATCAAAGAAACTGGAATAATCAATGGGCTCAGAAGCAAGGAGTTGATCTGAGTAAAATCAATAGACCAAAACCTTGCTTCATATGTGGCAAGTTAAATCATCTGGCTAAATATTGCTTCTTCAACCCTATTAATCAACAGATGACCTTTCAAAGATTTGTGCAAAAATCTGTTGATTACAGGAAGGCTGGAAAGAAACATGGTGAAAAGAAAGGCCCCATGAAGAATAAGATTTTAAAAGAAAGCATTAAAATGTGGGTGCCCAAAAGCACTAAAACTGTTAGTGCTGCTGACAGGGTTAGTGCTGCTGGAAGTATTACTGCTGCTACCTGTGTTAGTACTGCTGAAAACATTAATGCTGCTAATACAGTTAGTACCTCTTCAAAGGTTAATACTGCCAACACAGTTACTGCTGCTAACACAGTTACTACTGCTAACAAGGTTAGTACTGCTAAGCATGCAAGTGCTGCTAAGGCAGTTAATACCTCTAAAACCAGTACTGTTTTCAGCACAAATGTTTCCAAGCCTATTATTGTGACAAAGTACTCCAAGAATGAGGAGTTAAAATTCAAAAATCTTGTCAAGAAAGAATGCAAATATTTTGATGAGAAAGGGGTACCCAAGACCACTTTGGCTTGGGTTCCTACTTCATACTAACTGATCTATCTTATGTGCAGGGCAACCAACAGCTCAAGGGAAGGAGCATATGGCATGTTGATAGTGGTTGCTCTAGGCACATGACAGGCAACATGTCATGCCTTCAGGATTTCAAGCATATCAATGGAGGACATGTTGCATTTGGAGATAATCTTACTGGTGGTAAGATAAGTGGAAAAGGTAATGTCACTAAAGGTAAGATGACATTTGAGGATGTCTACTATGTTGATCAATTAAAGTACAACCTGTTAAGTGTATCACAGGTTTGTGACAAACAACATAGTATATTATTTACAAATACTGAGTGTATGATCCTTGCTCCAGGGTTCAAGGTAGTTGATGAAAGCATGATACTACTTAGAACTCCAAGAAAGGACAATGTTTACTGTCTAGATATGGACAAGGTTGAAAGTGATTCATCTCTAAATTGTCTTGTTTCAAAAGCCTTTGTAGATGAATCCTCTCTATGGCACAGAAGGATGTGTCACATGAACTTCAAAACTATGAACAAGCTTGTTAAAAACAACCTTGTAAGAGGTTTACCATCTAAAGTCTTTTCATGTGATGATCTTTGTGTTGCTTGTCTTAAAGGCAAACAGCATAAAACTTCTCATAAGACCAAAGAGATAAATTCAATTTCTTCTTGTCTCCAGTTATTGCACATGGATCTGTTTGGTCCTACAAATGTTATGAGTATAGGCAAGAAATCTTACTGCTTGGTTATTATTGATGATTACTCTAGATTCACTTGGGTATATTTTCTAAGGACTAAGGATGAGACAAGTGGACTGATCAAGTCCTTTATCCTGAGAATTGAAAACCAAACTAATCAGAAAGTAAAAGTCATTAGATCATATAATGGGACTGAATTCAAAAATATTGATCTAAACACCTTTTGTGAAGAGAAAGGGATTGAGAGACAGTATAGTGCTCCTAGGACTCCTCAACAGAATGGTGTTGCTGAAAGGAGAAATAGAACACTAATAGAGGCTGCTAGATCTCTATTGGCTGATTCAAAACTGCCAATTACCTTCTGGGCTGAAGCAGTTAATACTGCCTGTTATGTCCAAAACAGAGTTCTAGTAGTTAAGCCAAAGAACAAGACACCATATGAGCTTTTAAATAAAAGAAAACCTTTCATTGGATTTTTCAAACCTTTTGGGTGTCCTTGTACAATTCTCAATACCAAATCTCACTTAGGTAAGTTTGATAGCAAAGCAGATGATGGATTTCTGGTTGGGTATTCATCTCAGAGTAAGGCCTATAGAGTTTTTAACTCATCTTCTAGAATAATTGAAGAAAGTGACAATGTCAAATGCAATGAGAACACACCAAATCCTATTGGAACTGGTCCTCAGTGGCTATTTGACATTGATTCACTAACTAACTCTTTTGGTTTCAGTAGTGACGATTATGCAGGTTCAGGATGTGGAGGATCAGGGACGATACAGGTTCAAGAAAGCATATCTAAATCTGTGATCTTTCCCATATCCACAATGAATTCCTTTGAAGACTGTGAAAAGGAACCATCTACTGGACCAAATCAGAATGAAGAAGAAAGTAGAAATGAGGAGACTCAAGAAGATAAAGAATCAGAAGTAGTTGCTGAAAACACGTCAGTTGAGTTGAATGACTCTAATCTAGAGGCTGGACTTAATGAAGAACCTAGGCATAACACCAGAGTTCAAAAGAATCATCCTCCACAACTGGTAATAGGAGACATATCCTCTCCTATGATGACTAGACATCAAAGCAGACTTCAAGATATGCAAGATCAACAACATACAGTGCTTTCTTGCTTTTTATCCCAGCTTGAGCCTAAAAAGGCACATGATGCAATGAAAGAATCCAGCTGTATAGAAGCAATGCAAGAAGAACTGTTGCAGTTCAAACTACAAGAAGTATGGGATCTAGTAGATCTTCCTAAAGGTCACAGAGCAATTGGCACAAAGTGGATCTTCAGGAACAAGAGAGATGAAAGAGGAATTGTCATAAGGAACAAAGCAAGGCTTGTGGCTCAAGGGTATACTCAAGAAGAGGGTATAGACTATGAAGAAGTTTTTGCACCTGTGGCTAGGATAGAAGCAATCAGATTATTCCTAGCCTATGCTTCTTACATGAACTTCAAAGTCTACCAAATGGATGTAAAGAGTGCTTTTCTCTATGGCTCAATTGAAGAAGAGGTATATGTCTGTCAACCACCAGGGTTTGAAAACCCAAGCTATCCAGACAGGGTATACAAACTGAAGAAAGCACTTTATGGACTACATCAAGCTCCAAGAGCATGGTATGACACTCTGTCATCCTATCTCTTGGAAAATGGCTTTGAAAGAGGAGTCATTGATAAGACTCTATTTATCAAAAGAAAGAAGAAGAATATCTTATTGGTCCAAATCTATGTTGATGACATTATATTTGGATCCACAAGAGACAGCATGTGCAAGGAGTTTGAGGACCTAATGCATCAAAGGTTTAAAATGAGTTCCATGGGGGAACTTACTTTCTTCCTTGGACTCCAAGTTCAACAGAAGTCAGATGGTATCTTCGTCTGTCAATCCAAGTATGTGCAGGACATTCTCACCAAGTTTGGTTTCTCAGAATCAAAACCTGCCAGCACACCTATGGAGACACACAAACAGATAACAGCAGATCTTGAGGGGGAGGATATGGATGTGCATCATTACAGATCCATGATTGGCTCTCTCATGTATCTCACTGCATCAAGGCCAGATATAATGTTTCCAGTCTGTGTTTGTGCAAGATTCCAAGTTAGGCCAAAGCAATCTCACTTTCAAGCTGTTAAAAGGATATTCAGATATCTCAAAGGGCAACCCAGATTGGGACTTTGGTATCCTCATGACTCACCCTTTGACCTAATAGCATACTCAGACAGTGATCTAGGTGGGGCAAACTTGGACAGAAAATCTACTTCTGGAGGATGTCAGTTTTTGGGTGCTAGACTAGTTTCATGGCAGTGCAATACCCATATGGCATACTCTCAGGTTGAAGAATTATATAACAAGGAAATGGCCAAACTCCAAGGGGACTCAGCACAAAGGGAGGAGGTTGAGAGAAGGATGAAAGAGAGACATGATCTCAACATCCAACATCCATTCCCTGAGGAAACTACACCCTCCAAAGAAGAAGCAGAAGAGAAAAAGGAAGAATCTGGAAGTGTTGGTATAGAAGCAAAGTCTGGAAAAAGAGTGAAATCAATTGCTTCAAAAAGGCAGTTGAAAAAGCCAAGGGTGGAAGAGACTGAAAAGGAATCAGAACCTTCAGTCATATCTCAAACAGAATCAGTTCAACTTCCAGAACAATCTAGTGAGCCAACAGATGAGAATATGGATACCTACATGACCATAGTGGAACCTTTGAAGGCTGATCCAATCTCTATGCAAGCTCCAGAGATCATCTTCTGGGATATTCTAAGAGACAATGGAAAGAATTTCTTCAGAATCAAGAGAGCTGATGGTTCATTTGAAGCCTATTCAACATGGGGGAAAGTTATCAGAAGTTGTTCCAGAGCTGATATTGAAGAACTATACAAAGTGGGGATGAAACTTTATGAACCTGTGTTGAAAATGTAACACCTTAGGCATATCCCATATCGGCCGTGGACAGGAGTGATGCTGGGTGTTATAAGTAATATCTTGGTCTTCCTAACAACAACGCGTTTTGGGGCCACAAGCACGTCAGGTTCTGGGAACTCTGAGGTTAAGCGTGCTTGGGTGGGAGCAGTCCCAGGATGGGTGACCCCCTGGGAAGTTTCTCACCAGGTCGCCAGAAACAAATCCGTGCGCTACACGTTGGTTAAATCCAGGGGCAAAGCGGACAATATTGTTGTCGAGGCAGGCGGGATGTTACAGATGGTATCAGAGCCACTCCTGTGCCGTTCGGGATATGGGGCAAACCTCATCGAGGACGATGAGTCCCAAGGGGGGGTGTTTGTAACACCTTAGGCATATCCCATATCGGCCGTGGACAGGAGTGATGCTGGGTGTTATAAGTAATATCTTGGTCTTCCTAACAACAACGCGTTTTGGGGCCACAAGCACGTCAGGTTCTGGGAACTCTGAGGTTAAGCGTGCTTGGGTGGGAGCAGTCCCAGGATGGGTGACCCCCTGGGAAGTTTCTCACCAGGTCGCCAGAAACAAATCCGTGCGCTACACGTTGGTTAAATCCAGGGGCAAAGCGGACAATATTGTTGTCGAGGCAGGCGGGATGTTACAGAAAAGCAATGAAGAAAATCTTCTCAAAGTGACATTGGAATACTTGTGCATGATGTTTGATCCAGAAAGAGTACACCATAGGATTAAAGATCATAAGCATGATTTCATATTCAAGAAGATTGACAAATGGATACTATTTGAAAACTGTGGAGTATACATGATTACTATTGACAACTGTTATCATGAATACTACCTGGTGGACAAAATATATGAGCATAGCAAGGAGAAGTTGGAAGGGATGCTTAAAGCTACACTGGTATGTACAAAGGATTCAGAGATGGCCAAGATTGTGGTGAGAAGAACTGTGAATCAAAGCTTGGGCCTAGATCCAAATTTGGGAAATTGAACCAGAGGTGTTGAAAGCATCTTGAAGAGCATCTTGAAGATTAATTCTGAAGAACTTGACTTCTTTTCCTAAAAGTCAAGTTATGGGGAGATTGTTGGAAACTGAAGATTCTATCAAGTGTGGTTAATGCTGCTAGTACAGTATTACTACTGCTGATTACTACTGCTAGTTCAGAGTTAGTACTGCCAGAGTACTTTGAAGATTAATACTGCTGAGTATTACTACTGCTAGTAAAAATTAATACTGCTAGTCAAAGTTAGTGCTGCTTGAACAAAGTTAGTACTGCTTAGCTAGTTAGTATTGCTAGTAGTTAGTACTGCTTAGTAGTTAATGTTGCTAGAAGAATTTAATGCTGCTGAGCATAATTAGTGCTGCTTAAGAAATTCGAATGGAAAGAATGACAGCTGGATATTCTGAAGATACATATGGAAGCTTAGAGATATACATGGAAGATATACTGAAGATTTGTTTATTCTTTGTAATTATCTTTTGATTAATATATGTATAGAATGTACAGAATAGATAGTATTAATTTTTGATAATTAGAGGTTCTAGAGAGAAATCAACCTCAAGGCATTGATCCTAATTCTAGAGAAGTAGAATTCGTATTGGTGAGCCTGTTCATCAATATTGAGGTTGAGTGTGTAAACTTGTAACTTCAAGCATTCAATACAAATTTACAAGTTATTGATTATATACTGTTCTGGTTTACTGTTTTATTGAATATCAAAGTGTTATTCCGCAACTTCTTTGATATTAGTTTCTGAGAATTTATTCTTGTTAAGAATTCGATCCTGACACACATGCCACTGTAACCATACTCCATAGTTGGTTCTTCCTCTACCGATTCAACCAATTAAACATTTTTCCTCAATAAAGATAAAAACCAGGGTGTTACAATCCTCCTAACCTTAAAAGAGATATTGTCTTCGAAATCTAGTTCATACAATTTTTTTAAATACTACGCAATACTGAACACTAATTTGATAATTGTCTTGTCATCTACTCCTCCCAAAAGAATAACATTCTAAAGGTATAAGCCTCACATAACATCATTTTTTTCTCCAATGATGCGTATCTATCCCAATTCATCCGTAAATGATATTCAATAACCACTCAAAAAAGCCTGCCATGATGATTTTCGCGAAGACTCTGACATCCAATATCCGCCTCGATACGTTACACTCATACCAGAGAGAACATCGAACCTTCCTAGAGCAATTTCTAACCACATGATCTCAGTTGCCTCCCAACCTTAGGTGACACGTACTACCTCAAGGGCATCTCGTGACCTCAACTTATCACTGACTAATTCGTCCCAGCTCAACGTGATCCTGAATCCGTAATCCAATGATCAACACCAATTCCAAAGATTTCCCAAAATTCCTTAATAATTCACCCTTAATATTGGTAAAGCCTTCTTTCCCTGGACGTACGAATACGCTTTTTGGGGAGTTGGTTAATCCGGATTAGGCTATCACACAAATTCGATCTATTCTCAAACTTCAAACATTTCGTAAATAAGATCCTTACCACATCAAGAAAATCATACAAATCAATATTTAATTACCAACATCTAATTTCCCTTAAGTTACACCACCGTGAGGCTAACATTTCTCATGATCCAACGGAGATACTTTCAAACATTACAAAGATCATTGACCTCAAAGGAACAAGTCAGCTTGAATTGAGCCGATCCCCAAAAAGATTTAAAGTTGACACCTAATAGGAACTAAAAGCCCCAAATCATACAGCTTTACGAACAAACCATAACGTCATCATTATTCATGAATACCCATTAAGATGGTACACCACCGACACATAACATGTTGTCGCACAATTAACCCCCCCCCCCCCATTTCAAATCCATCCATATGCAAACACCCGCACAAGGTTTTAATCCGAATTTTATCGAAAGGGAAAGATTATTGCTTACATAACTGGGAGAATGCATAACTCTAATACCTCAACTATTCATGCGTGCATTGGTTCATAAACTGAAACCTAAAATTCTGAAACTGACCACAAGTTGGATCATCCGACACTTCAATTCCCAATGACTCCTCCAGTCCCAAATCACAACTCCTTTCCTAAGAGGGTTTAAATCCATAGCCTCGATTGAGTTCAAGGATTTTCAAACTAATATGCCAATTTGAAATTTTATAAACTTCCAAATGCAAAAGCTTTATAACAATTAATCGTACGTGTAAAAATCCACTACCGTTTACTCAGTAGGTGCACAAAGTGGTGACCAATGCCACGCATATAAAATCATCTCGAAGTTCATTTGATCACTACTCACGTTAATAATGGCAATAACAAAAGGTCTGCAACAAAATTTTCAAGTGGACCACTATGGTCCTAGAATGCATCAGTTATACCGTATGCATAAAAATAATTTCTTGCACTAAAACATATGCAACAAATGTTTGTGCAAACTCCCAAAAGAGGAACTTCACAATTTCAAGTTCCAAAATTCCTTCCTTTTAAACCATAAAATGACATGGAATAAAATTTCAAACAAAACCCACATGCATCAGTTTATTTCCCAAATTTAGTAAAACGATTGGTGCATACGATTTGGTCAAACATAAAATAATTAATCTATTTCAAACTTTTAAGCCACATGAATAAAATGTTCTTTGTCCCAAAATAGTGATTACAATGACAGGCATACCAATAAACCAATATAACGCATTGCGTGAAACTATAACAGTAAAATCAACAACAGTGGAAATTATAAGGAAAAAGTTCAGCTCGAACCATCATTGGTCCTTCATTTGCTTACTCACCCAAAAGTGTAAATCAATTCAAATACTAAGTAATGTACAATGAACTATGCTTGTATAAAACTCAAAAGTACAATGATGCAATATCAAGACTCTCAAGACATCTCTTACGGTTGCAAAAAGACATATGCAAAACTCGCATGAGACATGATGTTCAATAAAACACAAATTTACATGCAACATAATTAAACCCTACGCATTTCATAGTTTACTCATGTGTAGCAAAACGTCATAAAATATTACTTCATAAAACTCAACAAAACTCACCCAGAATAAAATTTCCAATAAAACTCGAAAACCAAAACATAGGAATAACTTTTTCCCTTAAAACCTTAACATATGTGGGGGAGATCCAATGTCAAGTTCATAAATCGCAGTTACTTGCCCGCGACTCTAAACAAGGTTAAATCGTCAATACCATAATATCCAAAAATATCGCCCGACAAAACAGGGATAAAGAAAATCCAAACAAAGTTTGCAACCACGGGCAATAAAACAATTTTATGCATGTATGAACTCACGGTTTAAAATCTCGTGTATGTTAAACGTCTTTCCACGCATCCAAAATACAACCAGCATGACAATTTGGGAAAGTATGAAATACTCTATGCAAATTATTTTAAAAGCAAGTGTCGTGCACGAATTTTGGTCAAGACTCAAGATCCTAGGACCGAACTCACCAAGTCCAGTGATCAATCTACCGACATCCGAATGCCCAACATCTTAACATAATTAAAGGCAACTAAATCGATTAACCTTATAATTTCTCCTTGAAATAAAGTCAAATCAAGAGGCCTATGGTTATAATTCAACCAATAGCCCTGACCCAAAATGGTCAACTTAACGTATTCATCATGCTTAACCGTCACTCAAAGTGACAGTGTTATAAACATCAACTTATTCTAACTACAATTCTTCGGAAATTCATCCGCTACCCCATCGGTCATCACGTAAAGGCGATTCAAGCACACACATGTAACATGTAATTTCACCATGACATTGGGCAGGTGCAATTATGAACGTACCGTACATGATTATCCTTGCTACATTCATTGTGATTCCTGATTCTAGTGACTTCATCAACCTCAATATATCATATCTTAAAGTGTCTAATAGTGCAATCTCACTTTCACTTACTTAGAAGAATGCTAGTTTGAGTCTAGGTATCCGAAATCAACACCTATGTCTCTCAATCTTAAGCTCTGATACCAACTTGAACACCCTCAAATTTGGAAAGAGCGACTAATTTAAAACTTTCAATAATACCTCGAAAAAGGATAAAACCTCTTACGATAAGTTTACAATAGAAATACGATTCTAGATTTAACCGTCAACAAAATGAATAAAGTCTTACATAAAGACTAATTAAAGTCGGGTGTTACTAAACCCAATGACAGTCGCTATATCCAAAGTAAATGCAGAAGACTTCACCAAGCTATTCACTTCTTCGAGCACCCAACTAGCACTCAACTCTTCATAGTGTCGCTAGAACTAATCCCGAAACGGAACCTGATGCACATGCCAACAAATAAAAAGGTTAGGCTAACGCCTAGTGAGTTCAAAAGTATTTATCATGATTATAGAAATCATTAAACGAAAATAATGCAACTTAAATCATGATCCTTCAACGTGAATTATGTTAGAGCAGAAATATGTTGGATACAAGATCATGAAGACTAGAGGTCAAAGTACAAGAAGTCAAAGCTAGAAAGTCAACTCTCATGGAAATTCAAAGTCTATGTGTTAATACAGTCAAAGTTAACTTGTATTTGTTTTTTGTTTCCTTGTTATTAGTAGTAGGTATAAATAGCTTTATTTGTTGTTTAATAGAGAGATGATTAGAAGTCTTGGATACAATTTTAGAGAGAGTTTTAGAGAGGGAAAAGGAAGTTTAGAGAGAGAAAGTCAAGAACAGATTGTAATCGTTTGCATTTTGAAATTGAAATCAAATCAGGTAGTATGATCATATTGTTTGTTTGATTAATTGTGATTTGAATCTTGAAACAGGGACACACAATTGGTATCAGAGCAGATCCAATTGGAATCAAAACAAGAAAAGTTGTTTGACACTGTTCTATTGGTTTTTCATATTCAATTTTGATTTTTAGTGTATTTTTCGAGTTGTAATCGATCAGGTTATGATCGAAACATGTTTTAGCTCGAATTTGTGTAGTTTAATTTCATGAATTGCACTGTAATCGAGTATAATTTGTTGAATTTGTCATGTTCGAGTTCACTGTCACACCCCGCTAAAGCGGAAGTACGGACTATGACAACTCGAAACATGAACACAAGTGTATAGCTATACCAACAAAACAATTTTTTTTTATGAAGAAAAGTCATTACAATGATCATTACTAAATTAATACGATTACAAGCCCAAACATTTCATAAATATTATACAATATAGAACAAAAGAGTTTTCTTTCCAAGACATAGCTTGTATGCAAAAATCTTCTAAGGCATGCCGTCTTTGTTACCTGAAAAGCATGTATAAAAACGGATATCAACTACATAGAGTTGGTGAGTTCACAGGTTTTCAACTATGCACAAAACGATTTTGTATGTAGGGTTTGATAAATATAACTTTCAAATTTATTCGATATCTTAAATCGAAAACGTTCATGAGCTTTATCGTTTCAACATTCGTATGACATGATTCGGTTTTCTTTCGTCTTGTTGAGCCACTACTAAACCGTCCCGGACTTAGCTCTTTCCAGCCCCTCACGGCCTACCCCAAATGAGTGTTCGCATTCTCTAGTATAGTGCACCCCTACTCGTCAGTATTAAGGTGGGTTTGTCAGACCAAATAGCGCTATCCACTAATACTATAGGCCCATTTGTTCATGAGTTAATAGTAGTGTACAGGGGACTTTTCTTTACTTTACTTTAAAACTCAACATACCGATCATACGATGTCATACCATTTCAATTTAATGCTTAAATAAGCTTTGGCGATTAATATCGCATAACAATTTAAACTACTCATGAATCTTTATAACACAAGTTAGCATGTTTTTCACCACAAAATTTATTCAAAACAAGTAAAATGGGGTTGTGAATACTCACCTTAACGAATAGAACGGGTGAAACTTTACTTTGATACTTATGGAGTTTGCCACGCCCTTGGTTTCCCTATACAAGAGTTGCCATAGTGGAACACATTAATGCCCTATTCCGATGACCAACCAATATGTCCAATTGTCCCATGAAATGCCAATATATAAATTCCTTAGTCCACATCCATTTTTAAACTATACAAAGTCCCAAAATGCAATAGAACCAAATTTAGACTTAATAGGATCACCTTTCTGGATTCAGCATTTGCTGTCCAGAAAGTTATTTGATAAAATCACCACGGAAACCTAACTTCCCAAGAGAATTATTTAATCAAAAATTTTTGTGGTGGTACTATGATATGTTTAGAGTAAATTTACATTTTTTTATATTTTTTGTATAACTTTTGATACCTCAAATAATTTTTACAAAATAGAGTGTCACTGATTTTCGGATCAGTGACCTACCCCACTTGTAACAGGCTTTTGGGATATCGATTCTTGGAATTAGACAGTTATCCATATATGGATGCAAACCTAACTCAAAATCCTATCATTTAAAATAAGATTCACTTATTTTGGATGAGTAATGAGGGAGTTATGGCCTTTACAAGTTGGGTGTATGAATCTGCCATTTCTGGACAGATTGCACCATCTTTTTATAAAATTCAATTGGATGACCAAATCTCCATCATTTTGAATGATTCTTGATTCTATGGATTCCTAACACCTTAAATTGAAGTTTTGTGGTAAAATACCCAATTTTTGGTGGATAAATCTTGAGTTATGCATCATGAAAGAGGATGCATTTTCTGGACAGCAACTATGGTAAATATTAAACATACAAAAGGTGATAAGATGATCATTTTGCACTTGGTTTATGAAATAACCATATGCTCTCACATCTTATTCAAACATAGAATGATTTTAGATAAAAACTAATATCCTTTATGGACTCATGGCAATCTAATGCTCATCCATAAACATGCATGAACACAACCCCAAATAAGTGATATTATTATCACTACTAAATTCTTAATCATGTGGAATTTGGGAAATTCCATCATAAGAACATTTTTATACTATCTTTTCATTATGATAACATAATCATAATTTTAATAACACCAATATTTTTGTGTTTCATGAAAACATAATTCAATACTATCATAAAAACCCTAAACTTGATGATAAACAAGTTTTCTTTGAAAACAAGAATCAAAACTCATCAAATGTAAGCTATATCACCAAATAGATTCCAATTTATACAACATTTAAATGCAAACTTCCACTACTCAAACCCAAAAATCGAAAATGAGAACATGCATGTAAAAAAAATGTAGTTTTTGAGATTACCTTGAAGATTGGATGGAGAAATTTGATTCTACCTTCAAATTGTTGATGGTTTCTTGCTTGGATTTTGATTTTTAACAACAAGAAAATGGAATGGTGGTGGTGATGGTGGCTTCTTCGGCCGACAAAGAGAGGAGAGGGAGAGGGAGTTGAAAAGCTAATTTTTGAAAGTGAGAAGTAATTTTGGTTTTTAATTAAGTAAAAAAAATAATTAGAATATGGTAGGCTTAGGACAAGTGTCCTAATGACTCATCATCTATAATTATATTTTAATTAAAAGAAAGTTTTTTTTTTAATAAACTACTAGTCTATATAATATCAGATATAATTGAGAATCGAAATACCCGATTCTCAATATTTGCTAAAAATGTCAAATTTGAAAATTTAGCAATGCTAGACAAATTAAATATACTGATTCTTATAGTTTATGGATTTTGGACTTTTAATCACTTATTTTGGCATTTCTGGACAGTGACGGTCAGATGCAGAACTGTTCTGGGTTTTTAACGCGACTTCTAAATTTTTCGGGAAACTTTTATCTTAAAGGCTTTTATGCATTTCTAGGAGTGACATACTTAAATTTTTACTTCCAAAAGTACAGAAGCTAACCTCATAGTGTGGATTTTTACGGTTGTCACATTCACGAGTCGGTTCAAGCAATGTATTAAATCGATTTGTATTTTTGGATGTATTTTGTTGAAATTCAGTGCTAGAATTAGGTTTGAGATGTCTAGGTAATCAATTTTTCAAAGTTTCGAGTTGTAATTCGAAGTGTAGGTAGATTTTCAGTCAGATCAGAGACGTTTTTTCAACACAGATCTCAAGAACTCGCAACCAAATCTGCAAAATTCCCTAACTCAATGAAGAACTCGCAGACCATCTGAAGAACTCGCAAGTTCTCGTGAAGAACTCACAAGATCATTCCAAGAACTCGCAGAGTTCATTGTTTTCGCATAAAGTTTTAAGAATTCTTAGAATTCTTTATTTTTCGCAAAGTTGTTTTCTGAAAATCTTAAGTACAGGATTCGCAGAGCAAGTGGTTTTCTAAAATCAAAGAATTCGTTTGTGTCACTTGCGAGTTTCATTGATTTCGCAAAGTGTTTTTCAAATAAATTTTTCCAAGGATAGAATTCGTAGTCGTTTTATTTGAGAAAGTCTAAGGATTCGCAGATCTCTATTCTGCGAAAAGTGTAGAATTCGTAAGAGTTTTCTCTGCGGATTCTAGTTGAAGCTTACGAATTTTAAGTGAATATTATTGATTACGAAAATTTTTTTATAACTTGCGAATTCTAGAAGCTCATTAATTCTTGAATTCTTAAGCCTGCGAATTCTGTGTTTGGTTCTAACCAATTGCGAATTTCTTGTTCTAAACACTTGCGAATTTATGGTGATTCTTGTGAACATTGCGAATTCTTTGTATTTTTTTTATAACCTGCGAATTCTAAACTTAGTGTTTTTCATAATTTCTTTGTGTAGTTCATTTCAGTATTTTTCAATATTCTTGTGATTTCATTTTGGACTAACGGTCAATTTCAAGTTTCTTATTGGTTATTAATCAAATCAAGATGACTTCAAGAGACGCTCTCTCAATTGGCACTGATGTCAATCCCCCAATGTTGTTCAAAGGGGAATATGAACAATGGAAAGACAGATTTCTGGATTTTGTTGATAGAGAAACAAATGGAGAGAACATTCTAACATCTATCACAGAAGGTCCAATGAAAAGACTTACTGAGAAGATTCCTACTGAAGGTTATGACTCAGATGGAGTTCAGAATACAAAGCAAGTTGATAAAAATTTTGCTCAATTCACTGTTGAACGGAAGAGTCGGTTCAATGCTGATAAACAAACCATATCTTTGCTTTTACAATGCATGACCAATGAGATCTATGTGAAAATAGATAGCTACAATGCAACTGCCAAATCAATGTGGGATCAGCTAAGAAAGATGATGTTGGGTTCTAAAGTTGGGAATCAAATGAAGGTGGCCAACTGTATCAACAATTATGAAAAATTCAAGGCTAAAAAGAATGAAAGTTTGGAGGATACTTATGAAAAAATTGTACTGCTTCTCAATGAGCTTTCCAAGAATAAAGTCACAAAGAAGCAGATAGAAAACAATGTCAAGTTTTTCAACATCTTACAACCCGAGTGGAAAAATCACACTCGTAGAATGAAGCAGACGAAAGATTTGAGTGAGATTCCACTACATGAAGTCTGTGAGACTCTATAACAGAATGAGGAAGAGGTTGAGGAGAAAAGATCTGAGAAAAAGAAAGTTGACAAGGATGTTGATCCCATAGCATTGGTGGCTGGAGAGAAAGAGAAGGAAAAGAAAGAGAAGAAGAATAAGAAGAAGACAGTGTTGTCTAGTTCTGAATCAGAGTTTGAATCTAATGGAGATGATGGAGAGAATCTTAAGCAAGCAATGTTGTTACTAACCCGTGCTTTTCAAAAGAAATTTTACAAGAAACCGAGGTCTAATTCTCATAGATATTCTTCATCAAGCTTAAAGAACCACGAGCATAGAGAAAGAGTGGAAGGAAGTAGATTTGTTGAGAAGAAGCTGGAAGAAAAGAAAAAGTATGTGACTGATTACACCAGTATTGAAAAGAAAGGTGATCATCTGATCAAATGCTACAACTTTGGTAAGGTCGGACATTACGCAAAAGACTGTCGGAAGCCAAAGGTACGCAACTCGGAGTACTACAAAAACAAACTGCTCTTGGCCAAGCAACAGGAAGCTGGCAAGGCATTAATGGCAAAAGACGAATTCTGGTTAGATCATTCTGATGTGGAGGAAGAACAAGAAGAGTCAGCTCACTTATGCTTGATGGGAAAAAAGGTGAAAGATGATGATTCTGATGATGAGACTGCTGACAAGGTAATGAACTTAACTGAAAATGATTTTATGACCAAAATGGAAGCCATGATGGTCGAACTTCAAGACCTTCAATCCAAACTGAAAAAGGAAAAAGACAGAGTTGCTAGGAGAAATCAATAGATCTTTGAGCTTAATAAATCAGTTATTGGGAACAAAGATTTAATTGATTCTCTACGCAAATCTGCTTTTGATTTTAAAAATGAAAAGATTCATTTTGAAAATAAGATTTCTGAGTTTGAAACAAAATTGTCTAAGTCTGATTCTGAAAAACAAGAATGTGTTTTAAAAGCGTTTAAACTACAGGTGGAGAACAAGACTTTAGAGCAAAAGGTAAATGGATTGGAAGAAAAATTATATGTTCGAGGCCAAACATATCAAACTTTTTTCTTGAATACACCTAATGAAGAAGTTGATTTTAAAGAAAAATGGGGACTAGGTTATGATAATCCTCATTACCTAGAAAAAGCTATCAGAAAACAGCCAGGTTTATATAATGCAAATTTTATGTATGCGGCTGCTACTTATCCTCATTTGAAACCCAAATTTGTCACCAAATCATCAAAGGAAGTTGAGGCAAAAGAAGATGAGAAAAGAATGAATTTAAAGAAATTGCAACTACCATTCTGTTATGAAAGACTGAATGATAGTTATCTTTCTCAGAAACCAAAAAAAAAATTCAACTGATTATTTTGCTAGTTATTCTTCTACTGAGATGGAGGCAAAACCTATTCAAGCTAAAATTTATGTTCCTCCACTAGTATTAGAAAGAAAAATAATTGAATTAGAAAATCTTTTATCTGATGAAAGAATTTTGAGTGAATTAACACAAGATGTAATTTCTACAGTGTTAATGAACACAGATTTTCATTTTAAATCTAAAGTGTTTTCTTCATCTTCTAAAATACCTCAAACTTCCGAACCTGATTTTGATGATTTATTTGCATCTGTAAATGATTTCTTAAATTCTGATGAAGGGTGTATAGAGGAAATTGATATGTTTGACTTCAATGCTCCACTTCCAAATCATTCTACTTTTATTATTAATGGAGAAGCTTTACCAAATGTTCATGAAAAAGGTGAATCATCAACTAAGGTTGGTGAATCAGTTTATGTGAATGCTGATTACTATGCTAAGGGTAAGAAACATAAGAAACAACGCTAACAGAAACGGATCAACACTGGTAAACACAAGAAAAATCAATCTCAGAAATATTATTTTCCTAATAAATCTAAATTCTTTGTTTCAGATATAAGAAAGAAAATTACATAAGAGAAAACTGAATGGCGACCTAAAAAGAAGACTGATGAGAAGGCGGAATCAATTCCTGATGTAGTTACTGATAGATCTGATAGTAGTGTTAATGATGTAGTTGGTAAAGTTGTTTCTAATAAAGAAAACCTTGTAATTCATTACAAGAGATATTCTATCAAGCAATTGTTCCAATTATCTCCTACTACTACTAAATCTTATACTTATCGGTGGAATGATTTTGCTTATAATCATAATTTTAATGATTGGTTTGGATCTTATCATGTTTATTCTTCTAAACCAAATGTTCTCAAAGGTTTTCAAAGGAAAAGAGGATCCATATTCAAATGGATACCAAAATCTTATGCTAATCTGTTAGGACCCGTTTTTAAATGTGTACCTAAATTTGTTGTTTCCTGATTTCTCTTGCGGACCCGACATATGTGGTACTTGGATAGCGGTTGTTTCAAGCATATGACCAGGCAGAAAGCTTTATTGTCTAATTATACAGAGAAATTCAGTGGCAATGTACGATTTGGGAACGACCAGTTTTCACCGATCTTAGGATTTGGTGACATCATTCATGACAACATAACGATTACGAAGGTGAGCTATGTCGAAGGCTTAGGGCACAACCTGTTTAGTATTGGTCAGTTCTGCGACAACGGATTAGAGGTCAAATTCAAGACTAAGAGTTGCTTAGTATGTACTGAAGACGGCAAAGAACTATTAGTTGGTACTCGCAAGTCAAACCTCTACACCATCAATCTTGCAAAGGTCCAGACTGGCAATCAGGTTTGTTTATTGACAAAAGCTTCGATGCAACAAAGTTGGCTATGGCACTAACGACTGTCACACCTGAATTTTCATTATATCAACAAATTGGTTAAAGGCATATTGGTGAATGGACTTCCTGAGTTGAGATATGAAAAGGAACACTTGTGTGCAGCGTGTGAAAAAGGGAAGATGAAGAGAGTTCCACATAAACTTAAGCCTGAACCTAGTACCAGTTCTCCATTAGAGTTGTTGCATATGGATCTTTGTGGTCCGATGCGAACGCAAAGCTTAGGCGGAAAGAAATATGTTCTAGTTATTGTGTATGACTATTCACGATACACGTGGGTCAAATTTGGGTGTAAGTGTTTTGTTCTAAACGACAGAGAGAACCTCAACAAGTTCAGTGTTAAGGCAGATGAGGGCATCTTCATTAGATATTCTTCTACGTCTGCTGCATATCGAGTATATTTGAAGAAGTCGAAGACTGTTATCGAAAGTGTAAACGTCACATTCGATGAGGAAATGGCTTCTGAACAAGTCAGTTCAGAACCCGTGATAAATGGAGTGTTAGCTTCTGGGCAACTCAGTCAAGAACCTATATCTGAAAAAGACAAATCAGATGAAGCATCATGCTCTACTACTCATTTATCTGATTTAGATATTTTATTTGAACTGTTTTATGATGAATATCTTGGATCTAATGTGCATAAACCTGTTGTGGTTGACAGGATGGAAGAGTCAACGGCTAATCATCCAACCACTTCAGATGTTTCCACTGAATCAAAATCCCCTATTCGGCAAGATATTCCAGTTCAGATGCCTACTCCAATAGTTGAAGTTGTATCTACTAATGAAGAGCCAGAAGTTGTTGAATCAGTAGAATGTGCTATAAGGACAGATCAACAGACTGAACAAGTTGTACATACTTAAGCTTCTACACCAATTACTTCAACTGAATCCCTCCCTCTTGATGTACAAACTGAAGAAGTTGATAGTGGATTTTTGGATGATAATAATGATCAATCTTCATCTAATCCACTCCCTCATGAACATCCTCATGAACATCATTGGACCAAAGAGCACCATCTTCACCAAGTAATTGGAGATCTCAACAAACGGTGCAAACTAGGTCAGCAACTTTGAATCAATGTATGCATGAATCATTCCTCAGCAAAATAGAGCCTACTCGAGTATCAGAAGCTCTTGCTGATTTGGATTGGGTGTCTGCTATGCAAGAAGAGTGAAACCAGTTCGAAGCCCTGAAGGTCTGGAGACTAGTGCCAAAAACAGAAGGAAAAACTGTTATCGACACTAAATGGGTATTCAAGAACAAAAAGGACGAAGATGGTATTGTTATAAGAAACAAAGCATGACTTGTTGCCAAGGGATATAGGCAAGAGGAAGACATAGACTATGACGAGACGTATGCTCCAATAGCGCGTATAGAGGTAATCCGCATGTTTCTAGCCTACGCAGCTCACAAGAACTTCACAGTCTATCAAATGGACGTGAAGAATGCCTTTCTGAATGGCATACTTAGGGATAAAGTCTACGTCTCTCAGCCAGAAGGGTTTGTAAACCCAGATAAGCCAAATCATGTCTACATCTTGGATAAAGCTCTTTATGGTCTGAAACAAGTACCTCGAGCCTGGTATGATGTTCTGTCAGGATCGAATTCTCAACAAGAATTATGAATACTTCGAAACTAATATCAAAGGAGTTTGCGGAATAACACTTTGATATTCAATGAAAAAATAAAAACAAACAGTAAATATGATGAATAACTTGTAAACTTGTATTGAATGCTTTAAATCACAAGATTACACACACAACCTCAATCTTGAAGAACAAGCTCTTTCAAGACGAATTCTACTTCTCTAGAATTAGGAACTATGCCTTGAGGTTGATTCTCTCTAAAAACAAAACTTAGAATTAATCTTCTATCTAACTATTCTAAGCAATTATATATATACTAAATAATAAAAGATAATTACAAAACTTAAAAAGATCTTCAAGATAATCTTCATAATTATCTTTAAGATTTCCATGTATATCTTCAGACGCGATTTCTTCAATATTATCTTCAGTTTATCTCAGAAGCAGCATTAATTACCTTGGAAGTATTAACTGAGACTTGGCGGCATTAACTACTAAGCAGCACTAACCTCTAGCAGTACTAACTAGCTAAGCAGACTAACTTTGTTCAAGCAGCACTAACTTTGACTAGCAGTATTAATTCTACTAGAAGTAGTAGTACCTAGGAGTATTATCTTTGACATGCTCTGGTAGTACTAATTCTCAACTGGAAGCATTAATGACTTGGTCACATCTTCAGTTCCCAACAATCTCCCCCTAACTTGACTTTTAGAAAGAGAAGTCAAGTTCTTCAAATGCTTCCAAAACTATCATTGATTCAGTCCCATGTTAAGATCCAGTCCCATGCTTTGATTAATGATTCTCTGAATTAGATACTTTGCCATTTCTGAATTTGATGCACAACTCAGCTTCTTCTTTAACATTGCATAGAGCTTTAGACGTGTGTGATTGTAGACCCTATCCACCAAGTAATACTCCATGTGAAAAGTATCCAAGGCTAATTCATAAACTCCACTCCTTTCATACAGAGTCCATCCTCTAACAGTTTTGAACACATCTCTGATTAAAGGCTTCACTACTTCTGGATTGAACAACATGCACAAGTACTCCATGACCAGCTTCACGATTGGTAACCCTGGAGCTTTCAACTGATCTGCATGTAGCTTCATACCAACTTCAAACATTTCTTCCAAGTCAGATCTTGAACATTCTCTGACTATTTTGTTCCATGTTGCAAATACATAGTACTTTTCATCTTTTCTTTTCAATCTGATATACTCCTTACCATCCACCATCATAATATCCCAGTGGATGACTTCAGGAGGTTTGACTCCAACAGGTTCAGCTGTGATAGGCTTTGGAATTTTATCCATTACCACCATGTACATATTTATATCTGAACTCTGTGATGCTTCCTAATATTCAACTTTCTTTTCTTCATTCTTAGGTGCCTCTTCTTCTTCAGCAACCTTTTTCTTTTCTTCTACTCTAGGCTTCTTTTCATTTTTCTTTCTTTTAGCCATCATCTTAGTTCTCTTCAGAATCCTTTGGCTTTGCCCTATAGTAGCTTCCTTCTTCTTTTCTTCCTTTATCTCTACCTTTTCTTTTGTAGGAGTTCCCTCTTCACTTTCAGGGAAGGGTTGATTGATATTCACATCATGTCTCTCCTTGGCTTTCTTTTCAAACTCCACTCTATCCTTTTCATTGCTCTTCAGCTTTCCCATTTCTTTCTCATAGAGGTCCTTGATTTGATCAAAAGTCATCTTCACAAACATTTCTTTCTTTACACCAATTGCATTCCTCAAGAAAGTTATCATCTTGTTTCTTTCCTGAGTTGCAAGATAAGTTTGTGAAGGTCTTCTCTTCTTTGCATTTGATCTGGCCATCATAGCTTTTCTCAAGCTTATTGCTCTTTGCTTTGCCTTTTCTGTTTCCAACCCTTTCTGAAAAGCTTCATTTAATTCATTTGCAAGTGCTCTGGCTATTTCTCTGTCTTTCTCAACCTGCTCTTTCTCTGCTTGATCTAACTCTTCTTGCATTTTCTTGGCTAATGCTTCATCAGACTCAACCATCTTTTGCTTTTTGGATGGTTGATCAGATTCTATCATCTTTTCTTTTCCCTTTTTCTTTGCATCTGTAGCCATTTCTTTCTTTTCTATTTTCTTTGCTCCCTCTTCATTTATGACCACTCCCTTTGCTTTGGAACTGTCATTCTTTGCTCTGACTAGCATCTCTGCTACTTCAATCTCTGCTGATGTTAAACTTGTTACTACTGCTTTTAAAGTTTCAACAGCACTAACAGTTTCTGTTGCTGGGGTTGTTTCTGCTGCTGGGGTTGTTTCTGCAGCTTTTTCTTTATCAAACTCTCCCTATGCTTCAACAAACTCCCCTTCAATCTATTGATCTGACTTTTCTGAGCTTGAATTCTCCCCCTTTTTGGAAGCATTCTCATTTTCCTTGTTGGTTGCCCCCTTTCTCTTTCTTAGAACAAACATACCTCTTCTTTTCTTGGCCATGAGCTTTCCCACCAATTGTTTGAGTTTGGAAATCTGCTGTTGTTGGGAGATGACCACTTGCTTCAAGGCTTTGATTTCTTTTCCTTGATTGACCACATCAACATTGATGTTGGCTATTGTTTCCATCAATTCTAAATAAGTATAGCTATCCTCACCTTGTTTAGGTGTTTTACCCACCCGTGAAGGATCATTGGAATCTTTTTCCATCAATTCATTAGTTTCAGATCTATCCTCACCCTTTTTGGATGTTTTTCTCATCCTTGAGGGATCCTTGGATCTTGTAGTAGTGGCCTTCTGCCTAGCAGAAGCACCAACTACCCCCTTGGTTTCTTGGCACCAGGGTCCTTTGGTTGATTTCTCAGCCAAAGTTGCCATGGGGAAGGTCTTAGAGATGTTACCACTGTCCTTCTCTGTGCTAGCAGAAGTAGTGGCAGCCTTCTCACCCATATGCTCATCCATCTCCTTAGAGAGCACCTCCTCAGGGTTGGGAGACACCCTATTGGTTTCCCTTTGGATATTCTCGATTGGAGAATGCTCCAATAGAGGGCTTTGAGGTTCTTGGTTAATAATAGGTACAACAAGGGAAGGAGCCTTGTTTACCTGTTTCCTTGTATAGGTTTGGGTAATGGGAGAAGTGGGCTTATGAAGTAGGGACTGGGGGATAGATATAGAGTGGGAAGGTTGGGATTGGCTAGCAGTAGGATTGTCTAATGAGGGACTTGACCCTGCTGCCATACCTTCTTGTGGTTGGGACAGCACCATCATTGTTGAGAACAATGGGGTGTCAACTCCTTCCGAGTCCCTAGCAGATCTTCTCATATTTGAGAAGACCTTGCCTTTAGGTGGTTTAGGTACATATACCTCATCAAAGTGAGGTATATCCGTCAATTCATTGGTAATAACTGTCTGTACAAACCTGGGATACATGAAGAAACTCTTCTTGTTATTCAGGTTTGAGACAAAATCATTGAAGATCATTTGAGAAAAGTTGTATTTTCTAGCAGAGGATAAACATACCAAAGCATATGCAATGGGACTGCTAAATTGGCTCAAGCCAGTTGTTTTCTTTGAAATACAGTGCATCAAGGTATGAACAAAGAACCTCCATTGGGGTGAAAATTTTGCTTTGAAAAACTTAAAAATCCCCATTTGGCCTTCATACCCCATTCGTGAAAGAGTTGAGAATAGTTCCTCATGAGGAATAGAGGTTATACCTGCAACATCATCTAGACGTAGACAGATGCGTAGTACCTCTTCAGTAACGGTTAGGGGTTTTTCACACACCCTTGTCTTTATCATTTGCACACCATTCTCAGTAACAATGGTGGCATTAGCCCAAAACTCCCTCTGATGCTCTATGAAGATGGTAGGAGACACAGTGAGCGCATGAGCGATATGACTTGTCTCAAAAAGTCGACTATCTGGTGAAATCCTTCAGCTTGTGTTGGCTTTTGGAACATAGCTATCTCATTGTGCTCGTCGATGAATGCCATGGATGCCATTGAACTTGAAAGTTCTTGCCTGAAAACTTGGTACTTGAGAGAGAAAGGGTTTAGTGCGCAAGTTAACAGTATGCAAAGAGTCGTTATGAACTCTTTAGGCGGGGAAAAGGTATTTATAGGTTGTGGAATATAAGCAGTATTAACAGTGAGCAGTATTAACCACTAGCAGTATTAACTGAGAGCAGTATTAACTAACTAGCAGTATTTAATTCTTTGGACTTATGAGAAGTTTTGTGCTGTTTGCCTTTAAGACAAGCAACACAATGATCATCACATGAAAAGACTTTTGATGGTAAACCTCTTACAAGGTTGTTTTTAACAAGGTTGTTCATAGTCTTGAAGTTCATGTAACACATCCTTCTGTGCCAAAGAGAGGATTCATCCACAGAAGCTTTTGAAACAAGACAGTTCAGGGATGAATCACTTGAGACATTGTCCATATCTAGACAATAAACATTGTCCTTTCTTGGAGTTCTAAGTAGTATCATGCTTTCATCAACTACCTTGAACTCTAGAGCAAGGATCATACATTCTGTATTGGTAAATAATATGCTATGTTGTTTGTCACAAACCTGTGATACACTTAACAGGTTGTACTTTAGTTGATCAACATAGTAGACATCCTCAAATGTCATCTTACCTTTTGTAACACTACCTTTTTCCACTTATTTTTCCACCTGTAAGATTATCTCCAAATGCAACATGTCCTCCATTGATATGCTTGAAATCCTGAAGGCATGACATGTTGCATGTCATGTGCCTAGAGCAACCACTATCAACATGCCATATGCTCTTCCCCTTGAGCTGTTGGTTGCCCTTCACACAAGATAAATCAGTTAGTATGAAATAGGAACCCAAGCCAAAGTAGTCTTGGGTACCCCTTTCTCATCAAAATATTTACATTCTTTCTTGACAAGATTTTTAAACTTAGACTCCTCATTTCTGGAGTACTTTGTCACAATGATGGGTTTGGAAACACATTTTCTAGAAGCAGTACTGGTTTTAGAAGTACTAACTGCATTAGCAGCACTTCCATGCTTAGCAGTACTAACCTTGTTAGAAGTAGTAACTATGTTAGCAGCAGTAACTGTGTTAGCAGTATTAACCTTTGAAGAGGTACTAACAGTATTAGTAGCATTAATATTTTCAGCAGTACTGACACTAGTAGCAGTGGTAATGTTTCTAGCAGCACTATCCCTGTCAGCAGTACTAACAGTTTTAGTGCTTCTAGGCACCCACATTTTAATACTTTCTTTTAAAACCTTTTTCTTCATGGGTCCTTTGGTTTCAATAGATTTCTTAACCACATGTTTCTTTCCATCCTTCCTATAACCAACAGGTCTTTGCACAATTCTTTGAAGGTTCATCTGTTGATTAATAGGGTTAAAGAAACAGTGCTTAGCCAAATGGTTTAACTTACCACATATGAAACAAGGTTTTGGTCTGATTATTTTATTCAGATCAACTCCTTGTTTCTGAGCCCATTGATTATTCCAGTTTCTTTGGTTACCTCTTTTTATACCAGAATTTAGGCTCTTAGGTTTATTGCAAGCACACTGTTTACAAGGTCCAGGATTCACAACAGTGGTTTGTTTGTAATGAACCTTGTTATCCTTTCCTTTGGTCTTCTCTATCTCCTTAGACTTGACCCAGATCCTTCCACCTCCCTCATTGGTAACAATGTTGTTTTCTAAGGGTATCTCTTTACTCACAGCATTGTTCCTATTCTCACTGACTTCTTTCTCAGTCAAATCCTTAACCACCACCTAATCCAAAGGAT
The DNA here is from genome assembly GCA_023525745.1 of Arctium lappa. Classification (NCBI taxonomy): domain Eukaryota; kingdom Viridiplantae; phylum Streptophyta; class Magnoliopsida; order Asterales; family Asteraceae; genus Arctium; species Arctium lappa. Next base: position 60,147,850 of record CM042058.1, on the reverse strand, counting down.
CTATCTTAAATACTTTCTCAGACAAGTCCTTTTTCTCCTTGGTCTCTAACAAGTCTGATGTAGGAGGAATGTAGGTGTTGTTGTAAGGAGGGGGTGTGTTGTTGTATCCAATACCAGGCTTCATCTTATCATGAATCTGAGCCTTTAGAAGAGAATCCATTGCTTTTGAAGCATATAAAAACTTTTCTATATCAAGCTTAACTTTGGCTAGTTCTTCTTTCAACTTATCATTCTCTTCTTTGGACTTAGAAAGTTTGGCCTCTAACTCATTCTTTTCCCACTTCCAATAGTTTGTGTCATAAGAATGTTGAAGCTCATTTGCTTGACAGCCTTTGATTTGTTCTTCAAGCCTCTCAACTATCAACACATAATCTCTTCTGTCCTTTTCTAATCTTTTGAGGTCATCACACATGTTTTGGTTGTGATCCATGTACCTTTTGACAGTGTCTATGCAAGATTGAGTACAAAGATTAGAAATTACCTCAGAGGGGAGATCAGACACTTCTGCCATAAGAGCTTGATTCTGAATGGCTTCCTCAGCTTGGTCACTCCAGTCAAACCCCATTCCTTGTTGGGAAACAAGGGCTTGAGCAGGGTTCTTGTTTTGATTGTAGCCTCCATTCTGAGCTTGTTTATGGTTGTTATTTGACACACCACTTATGCACTCTCTAGCAAAGTGTCCCTTCATGTGGCACTTATAGCATTCCACCTTTGTCTTGTCAAAACCAGCACCATCTTCTCTTTTCTGAGAGAAGTTGTTCCTCCCAGTTCTTTTAATAAATTTCTTCACCCTCATAGATAACATGGCCATCTGCCATTTAATGTCCATCTCCTCCAGATCATCAGGGTGAAGTTTTTCCAGATCATCATTAATCAAGGAGTTGTTGCTGTGACTGGACAAAAAGGCTTCAAAGATAGTTTCAGTGCCTTTTTCTGAATTCACTCCACTTGCAGCACTAACTGCTTCAGGGTTGGTAGTCGTATCAGTAGATGCTGATAGAAGTGCAGCATTGTGAATGTACCCAGTGGGCTTCCTTTTGGGTTCTACCTCAGTTTCAAAGACTCTTAGATCATTATACAGATCATCAAGTTCCTTCTCTTCCAGATTGTCACTCTGTCTATATGAGACAGTGTACATAGTCCATTCATCTCCAAGAGATCTGAGGAATTTTCTGTTGATATCATCTTGCTCCATCTTCACTCCAACAGTAGCCAGTTCACCAATAAGCTTGTTGAACCTGTCAAAAGTTTGAGTCATAGACTCATTCTTTGAAGAAGTGAAGTTCTCATACTGTTGCTTCAGAACATCCCTTTGATTTCTTTTGATGCTTTTAGTTCCAGCAAATCTTTTCTCTAGAGCATTCCAGAGAATCTGAGCATCAGTGCAGTTGCAAAATTGATGCTGATATTCATTGGGGATGGCCAAGAGCAAAGTGCTCAAGGCCTTCATCTCTGTTTCTCTGATCTTTCTCTCACCATCTGTCTTTGGTGGAGGTCTTTTCCCATCTAGTCCAATCTTTTCTGCTTCAGAAGGACCATTCTCAATGATGTCCCACATTGAGTAGTCAGTGAGAAGAATGTATTGCCTGATTCTGATCTTCCACATGTCAAACTCACTGGGTTTAAGCATTGGAACCTTAGAGACCAGAGTACTGTTTGATTCTGCAAAGTTCTCCATGATGAATGAATAGATTTTTCTGAGAGAACAGGCTTTGATACCACTTGTCAGGATCGAATTCTCAACAAGAATTATGAATACTCATAAACTAATATCGAAGGAGTTTGCGGAATAACACTTTGATATTCAATGAAACAATAAAAACAAACAGTAAATATGATGAATAACTTGTAAACTTGTATTGAATGCTTTAAATCACAAGATTACACACACAACCTCAATCTTGAAGAACAAGCTCTTTCAAGACGAATTCTACTTCTCTAGAATTAGGAACTATGCCTTGAGGTTGATTCTCTCTAAAAAGAAAACTTAGAATTAATCTTCTATCTAACTATTCTAAGCAATTATATATATACTAAATAATAAAAGATAATTATAAAACAGAAAAAGATCTTCAAGATAATCTTCATAATTATCTTCAAGATTTCCATGTATATCTTCAGACGCGATTTCTTCAATATTATCTTCAGTTTATATCAGAAGCAGCCTTAATTACCTTGGAAGTATTAACTGAGACTTGGCAGCATTAACTACTAAGCAGCACTAACCTCTAGCAGTACTAACTAGCTAAGCAGTACTAACTTTGTTCAAGCAGCACTAACTTTGACTAGCAGTATTAATTCTACTAGAAGTAGTAATACCTAGCAGTATTATCTTTGACATGCTCTGGCAGTACTAATTCTAAACTGGCAGCATTAATGACTTGGTCACATCTTCAGTTCCCAACATGTTCTATCTCAATTCTTGGTCAAGTCAGGTTTTTCAAAAGGTAAAGTTGATACCACTTTGTTTATCAAAAAGAAAAAAAGCCGATATCATTCTTATTCAAATATATGTAGATGATATTATATTTGGTTCTACAAATCCTAAATATTGTAAGACTTTTCAAATCTCATGGTATCACGTTTTCAGATGAGTATGATGGGAGAGATGAATTTCTTTCTCGGATTACTAGTCAAACAGTTTTCAATGGGGATTTTCATTAATCAATCTAAGTACATTTTTGATATTCTTCGGAAATTCAAAATGGAAAATGGCAAATCAATTAAAACCCCAATGGCACCAGGTAATAAAATTAACACTGATCCTTCGGGAAAAGCTGTTGATGTTAGGACTTATAGAGGTATGATAGGGTCTTTAATGTATCTTACTTCAAGTAGACCAAGTATAATGTTTTCAACATGCTTGTGTGCTAGATATCAGGCTGATCCTAAAGAATCCCATTTGGCTGTTGTCAAACGGATTTTTAGATATCTGAAGGGGACTGCAGATCTTGGTATGTGGTATCCTAAGGATACAAGGTTTGAACTAACTGCTTATTCAGACGCAGATCATGCAGGGTGCATGTTGGACAGGAAGAGCACTTCAGGTCATATTCAATTCCTTAGAGACAAGCTCATTAGTTGGGCGTCAAAGAAACAACTTTGTGTTTCCACTTCGACTGCAGAAGCAGAGTATGTAGCTGCTGTCAGTTGCTGCTCTCAGGTCTTGTGGATGAGGACACAACTTCGAGACTATGGATTCAAGTTTGATAAAATACCGATCTATTGTGACTTGAAGAGTGTTATCGCTATATCAGCTAATCCTGTGCAGCATACTAAAACAAAGCACATTAATGTCATGTATCATTTTATAAAAGATAATGTAGAAAAAGGTACAATAGAACTTTACTTTGTAAAAACTGATTATCAACTTGCAGATTTGTTTACCAAACCTTTAGATGAAAAGAGATTCAATTATCTTGTATCTAAGCTTGGTATGCTAAATCTTAAGGTCTAATCAGTAATTACCTATTAAAGTTTCTTTTATTGTAATTTTTCATCATTTCGTTATCATTATTTTTGAAAGGATATCTACACTTTAACATGTTGTTCATGATCTTAGGGGAAGTGAGATAAGACATTAAGATGATCAACATTAGTTTGAAGGGGAGTTTACAAACTTGTTGCATTTACTTAATTGTTAAATTTTTGTGATGCATGATATTAGGGGGAGTCTATGAGTACAACAAAAACGAGTAAGGATATGATTTCTGATTACTTCTGATCAGAAATCGTACTGATCATGTTTTACTGCTTTATGTCTTTTATTTTTCAATAAATTTTGTGAATAAAGTTGCTTTGACATGACTTTGAGACTTGTGCAGAATGAGAGAAGCTATCAAGATCATATATTTATGACTTCAGCTGCCTTCATGAGATTTAAGACTGTACGATAAAGGTTAAATTTCTTATCTTAATCTCATATATGGTTGAAAGAAGGACAACTTTCAATTATAGAAAACATGTTCTTAAATGTTCAAACCACTTCCTGATTCTTAAACAGATTTCATGAATTGGAAGTGTGATTTTAAATGTTTTCATTTTATTTTGAGTTTGAATGTTTTACAAACTGTGTGTTTCCAAAGATAAATACTTGCGTATTATCTTTTCTATATACTTTCAAGTATTCACACACACCGGTTTGACATTTTGTTCAAAATGTTCTTACCATGTCTCAAATTTGAAACATATTTTCGATGGTAAGACACCCCGCTTCTACTTCAATGAATTTTGAGCGTTATTTCATTTTGAAACGTTCTTTCAAGAATGTCTATATTTTGTGTCATATAGACAATATCCATTATTTTTTTACCATAAGCCTTATTTGCTATATCATTTGATTCTGATCATTTTCATACAATGTTAGATTTTCAAACAAGTCTCTTGCATTCATATTCATTCATTCAATTTACTTGTTTGAAAATATCTTCAATGTTTTAAAAATGCTCATATCTTCATGATTATATTCTTAGCATATATACATCTGACTTGTATTTGCGCTTTAACTGTTTCAAGTTAAACTATTTGAGCAACATATGCTTTATAGGAAATATGGGTTATTTGTGCTAGGACTTAAATGAACTTCTATGGATTCACGATAACCAGTGTTTCCTACCCAAGAAGTTATTCCATAGTGATTGAGTGTAAGGAGTCAAAAAGAAATGAGTGTGGGTTGTGCGTTGAGATAAAATGGAAATGAGAGTTTGGTTAGATGTGAGGTTAATGATTAAAAGAAAGAGGGTGAGAGAACAGAGTAAAAGAATATCAAACTCTGCACCAAATACTTTCTGAGTCGGGCATCCACATTACTAATGTTTCACAATTCTTTGTGAACATTATTGAAACAGGCAACTAGCCCATTCCAACTCTTTACATTAACCCCACCAGCCACTCATTTTCTTCTTAAAAAGAAAAGTTTCATATTTTTCTGGGGACGTAGTATATAATCTATTTGGTTTTCATTTGGAAAACCTGGATATTGAAACAGAAGGAAGTCTGCCCCACCTTCGCACTTCAATCATGCACATTGAGTATGTGTTTATCTACTGTTGTCTCAGTGGTTTACACAATGTTGAGCCTTATTAAAAGCAATCATCATGTGCTTAATTCTTTCTATCACTTGCACGAGCACACAAGGAATTTGTTTTCTTGTCACAACGTTCATAGAAATTACCTTTGTGGTGTTTCGATGATTGAATGGAAGCCCTGGGGGAGTGAACATCAAAAAGCTCCTTTCCTATGTGTATCCGTTACACACAGTAACTTTGTGTTACTGACAGACATATTAACTGATTCATTTGTTGATTCACGTGTTACATTCCTATTTTGTCTAGATTTGCAAAGATCTGGATGAATACATTGTTCGAATTGGCAACGAATTAGAGGCTCTTGGACAGCTCGGATTGGTCAAAGACATTTCTTGATGAAAGTTTTGATGTTATAGATGCTCTATTCATCAAAAAGGGGGAGATGATTTACAGAAATGTCAGATTCAGAAATTTCAAAGTTAAAGATTTGAAAAATATAAAGTTTAAAAGATTGTTTAAGCAAAGTCAAAGATGCTTGAAGATGTGTTCATTTTCAGAAATTTTCTTTGAAGATTATTTTGTTAAAGATGACTGAGCTAATTCTGAATATAATTTCTTTCCAAAGTCTGAAAGAGTTTCTGTGATAATTCTGGAGAGATTATTGAAGATCGTTTCTACCATATTTAGGGGAGATTGCAATGCTTGTGTCTTTATAAGAAATTTGTTGCAAATGAGGAGATTGTACTTTTTGGGCTTAAAGAGAAGACTGAACTACTCAATCTTTACAAAGATGATCTTGAATCCAAAGGGGGAGATTGTTATAGAAGATATATGTTGGATACAAGATCATGAAGACTAGAGGTCAAAGTACAAGAAGTCAAAACTGGAAAGTCAACTCTCATGGAAAGTCAAAGTCTATGTGCTAATAAAGTCAAAGTTAACTTGTATTTGTTTTTTGTTTCCTTGTTATTAGTAGTAGGTATAAATAGCTTTATTTGTTGGTTAATAGAGAGATGGTTAGAAGTCTTGGATACAATTCTAGAGAGAGTTTTAGAGAGAGAAAAGGAAGTTTAGAGAGAGAAAGTCAAGAACAGATTGTAATCGTTTGCATTTTGAAATTGAAATCAAATCAGGTAGTATGATCATATTGTTTATTTGATTAATTGTGATTTGAATCTTGAAACAGGGACACACAAATTACTTTAAAAATGAGAACGACCCATTTTCCAACAATACGCATTTTATAGATGAACACCTCAGCGCCAAAACATTCTTTCATGAAATAATGCAACCCAGCACTTACTAAAAACGTGAATAATGGTAAATGCTCAAATATTGAAATTTGGAAAAAGCTTTATAAACCGAACGACCGAAATATGATTAAGATACAAGCCCCAAAATCATAACTTATGGAGACACTCCATAATCAAAACACCATCAAAAAACAACGATAAAACTAAATACCCAAAACAATATCTTTCGGTGACGGGGGAGACCTGAACTCCATGGCTTGTGGTGGAACACAAAAGTAGGTCACTTTCCCAGTTATTGAGCTCACCATACTAGGATCAAGGCCATGAACTCGCCGACTCGAACTCAGATGTGAGGGAGGGCACCCAATGATCCTAGACATACTCATTCACTAGGATTACATATATGGTCCACGGCTAGTATCCTGTCCCCACATAGTCGTACCAAGTTGCCTTCCTAGGGCCTATTGCCTCAACTAGTTACAAATGGGAAGTAACTATGCCATAATAACAGACTCATAAATTACATCACGGGGCCCATGCCAGATGTTTGACTCCACGAACCAGTACTATAAGGCCCTCGATGTCCTCATGACTAATCCTGGTCCCAACATGAAAACAACCGCCCCTTTTCTTTTAAAATTAAAAAGACCGACTCATATGCCTATGGATCCACTCCATTACAGTCTATAACATTACATGACTCCTATTGAATGACCAAACACTCAAAACATGTGATTATCAAATGATATGAAATAAACGCAATTATACTCAAAATTCCACAAAAGGGGCTATCAAAATTCCACAGAGAAAGTAATACTCAAAAATAAGGAAACACACTAAAATTTGTCACTAGAACAGATTCCATGGAACTACATGATCAGAGCTCTGAAGTTGATCATCGACCCAATCTCCAAGTCAAGTTTTGCCAGTAGATCTGCTCTGTGCCTTTCTTCCTTCACATGGATCATCTTCTGTATTCCTCTCAAAGTTTCATCAGAGTACTTTGAAACTTCCGAAGCTAGAAAGATCTTCTTTATTTGGTTTATTCTGAAGACGAAACCCATAGGTTCTGCTATGATTGATCCAGTCTTCTGAGTGTCAAGATTTTCGATTGACTCTACAGGTTCAGTCACGTCCAGCTTCTCTTCTCCCAGGTTCAGAGCAACCTGAAAGTCACGTTTTGCTCTGTGTTTTACATAGGCCTCCATTGCCTTTCTGACTTCAACCATGCCTATTTTGATTTCTCTTTTTCAATGATCTTATCTAGCAGAGCAATAGGCATATAAATTAGGTAAATCATATGGATTTAGATTTACGAGATCATTGTCATTGAACTCATAAATCTTCTGATCAGAGCGAGTTACCACATAGTGCCTATAGATTATCTTGTTGTAAGCAAAAGTCTTCTCAGAGATTTTGTTGATTTTGATGATTGGATCATCAGAGAGGACCTGTGCTCTAGGTGTGGTTTTATCTCTGATAAATCTTCGCTCATAGTCTGGCATGTTTTCTCTGATCCTTGGATTTAGAGGAATGACTAAAGTGTCTGCCAAGTTGAACTCACAGTAGATGTATCTGAAGTGATCGTCTATGGAGGCTTCGGGATTGGATGCTAGGAATGTTGGAGGTTGAGTAAGAACTTTGGCTGGTAAACCCATGCTTGCCTTCTGAACAGGATTCTCTGGAGGAGCCTGTTCATCAACAACCATGGTCTATGGTTCTTTTGTCTCTGGAGGATCTTCTGTTGCAGGTTTAGAGATGCAGCCATCTATCTCTGGTGATTCTCTCAATTCTGTTGCTGTTGAAGTGTGATGAGGTTGAGCGTTTTTGAAAACGTATTCTTCGACATCAATTACTTCAATTTGATCTCCAGCAACTTCTTTTTCTCCTAAATCTTATTTTTCTTCTTGTTCAGATTCTGATTCTGCTTTTTCAGACTCTGATTCGAAAGCATCTCTCATCACATATGTTGGTCTTTCAGGTGATGAGAATTCATCTTCTGATGTAGAGTAGTCTATTAGTTGCTCGTCGTCTTCATCTTCTTCCAGAGCCCCAATAGTTTCTGGACTTGCATCTATGACTAGTATTATTGGAGCACCTGAAGTAGATGGTGCTAGGAAGACAACAGGTACTGGAGACTTGAGAGTGGTCTGGTTATCTTCAGCAGAGGTTGAGGTTGAGCGTCTCTCTGTTTCTTTTTCTTTGCCTCGGTTAGTTTCAGAGGGAGTGGACTCATTTTGTGTTTCAACAGTTCTGGGTGTTTGAGCCTTCTCCCCCTTATGAAGATCTGATGACCCCTGAGGTTGGTCATCATGGTCATCAGAGTCTTCATACCTTGCCTTCTTCCGGGCTTCCTCAGAGCATGCGACCTCGGGTTCCTTCCTTTTCAGTGATCCCTCTGAAGACTTGACATTCTTCAGAAGGTCTTCAATCTTCTTGTTCTGCTGAGTGGCGTTTGAGACAAACTTGCTTGAGATGTTCATTACATTGCTAGTGATCTTCTTGGAAAAGTTGTTGAGGTTAGCCTTTGTAACGAACTCTGATGTTGTAGGAGTAGGATCAGTAGCAGAGGAGGTAGGGATCTTTGCAATCACCTCTGCCAAAGACCGCAAAACTTCCTCTTTGAATTGAGAAAAGTCTGCATGTGTTGGAGTTGGGGCAGAGGGGGTTGGAATCGCCTTGAGGAGCTCTGTTGTGGAGTTCTGAATTTCTATGGATAGAACCGAGTCATTTTTTATGACCAGGCTTTCCAGAGCATCCAGTTTAGCGCTCTGAGAGATAACGGTCGTACGCAGCTCAGAGACCTCTAAAGTGAGCTTTGCAACTTCACAGTGAGAGGAAGAGGCTTCTGAGGTCTTCTCCATTTGAAGTTTAATCTCCTTCAGAGAGTTTCTGATTTCATTACCAAAGATTTTGAACTCCTCTTTGGTGACATAATCAGAGGGGGTGACCTTAGGATCAACACATGATTCTAAGTGTCCCTCGAGTTCAGAGGGGCCTTCTTTCGGAAGGACTTCCCATTAATCCTTGAGGACCCTTTTTCAAGGATTTCTCTATAATGGTTCTGATAGGTCTGCCATCATCAGAGTCAAAGTCTGATGATGATGAGAACCTAATATGTGTGGACACCTTGCTGTCCAGGCTAAGGAGTCCATGTGCAAGAAGGTCGTGCCATTCTTTTTCTAACAGGCAGTCCTTACGAGAAATGTTTAATTTCTTTGGATCTAAGGTTCAGTCTGTTGTATAATGAGCCACAGAGGCATCATGTGTGTGTGGATGTGACGTACTCTGGGGCGAATGAGTACTTATGTTTTGGTCCAAGTCCTTTTGGGAGGACTTATCTGTATCTGATGTTTCCCCAGTGGTGCTTGCATTAGAGGCTGAAGAATATGCCTCTGTGCGGGTGGCTTGGGTAGGGTTCGAGGTGTGCACCTTTGTTTCAATGTCCATTGATGCTGGACCACCTTGGACAGATGATATGTTTGCACGGGGATTGGGGTTTTGGAATTGCTCATTCGTGCCTTTAAGGGCATCTTTTTCTACCTCGCCGCCCTCGGATTCTAGGTTCAGAAACTCACTCTCTGGTATTCTCTCTTCCTCACCTTCCTCTGCTCTGACAGAGTTATTCTCTTCGTCAGAGGGAGGGTTCTCTTGTCTTCTCTCCCTCACTCTCACAGAGCCACCCTCTAGTTCCTCTCTGTGAATATTTTGAGTAGTATCAGAGATGTCACTCTCTGATTCTTGCTCCGGATCAGAACCTAAGTGTGTTGGGGATCCCATCATCGGTTCTGATGATTGGGAAACACGACTAAGTAGAAGATGGGTGTCAGAGTCAGCGGGAATTACCTCAAGCATGGAGTGTGGAAAACGTTGGTCATTTGGGTATGGAGGAACCTCTGTTGCTTTAAAAGAATTCATGATGAACAATGGTGTTCTTGGACCTTCCTTAGTGAGTGAGAACTTCTCCATTGCTCGTTGGATGATAACAGAAAGGAATCTTGGAAACAGGACTGAAATAGGTTGTTTTCCTTTGGCCAAGTCTTTGTTCTTCTTGTCCACCGCAGTCAGCATCTCACAGAAGAGAATGTGAGCCATATTTATGCTCCTGTTGAAGAAGAGAGCATACATGATGGCATGAATGGCTGGATGTGTCTGATCCTGGCTTCCAATTTTGCAGGTAATTGTGCGATTCAACACACTAAACATGAAGTTCCACTTGGGAGGCAGGAACTGACGTCGGAACTGACTTAGGCGTGTGATTTCCCTGTTGTAGCCTAAGTGGTGGAGGAAATAAAGAAGAACCTCTTGAGTAGGAGGTTTCTCAAATTTCTCTATTTGAAGATCTTTGGTCATGAGTAGGTTGAATCTGCGAGTTAGGGTTTGTGGGGTGATTCTTATGTTCATGCTTTGGTCACCTAAGTCAATGTACCCAACCAATCCATCCTTTTCATCATCGTATTCACTTGAATACTACCATTGTTGGACAAAGCGTAGAGGAACATCTGAAGCATGTTTGGTGAGGACATCGTTGAGTTCGCAGTTGCTCAAAAAGTCCAGTATTGGGAAAAACTTCTCTTCGTATTTGGTAGGGTGATATCCAGAAAGTAGTTGTTACCTTTCACCGGGACTTCAAATTCTGCCATGTTCAAGCTTCGAACAAGTCTGCTTGAGTTGTCTGAGTTTTGAGAATGAGCTGCCATTGTTGCAGGTTTTGATAAGGATGAGAGCTTAGAGAGAGATAGTCTTGAGATTTTGGATTCTGAGAGCGTAAAGAATAACGAGAAGGGAAAAAGGGGTTTTATGGACAAAGGTGGAGTGAAAGGTTATGGAAACGGCGATTGAGTGTTCCAATGTCAGAAAGGACGTTCCATCATTCCGTAATAAATTGGTGACACGTTGAGGTGTGTAGGAGAGAGACGCTTGGTGTTAGAAAACCGCCAGTAGGGTTTTTGAAAAGAAAAGAATGGTTATCCAAAAGAGTATTTTATTTTAAATTTTCTTTTCAAAAGAAATCCCTGAAATATTCTTAAACCGAGAAAGAATCAGAGGCTCTGATATGAGTATCAGAGACAAGATCAGAGGCTCTGATATAAACATCAGAGACAATATCAGAGGCTCTGATATGGTTTTTACTCCCCTTGACCAAAGAACAATGTCTTTCTCCCCATTGATAGATGCTTAGAGATACAAAAGAATGATTTTTACCATTTGAGAAAAGACCATTTTCATGCTTGAATGTTGTTCTTCTTTCAAACAATCAGAGATCTAGATCAGAAGATATTTACCTTTTAAGCTCCCCCTCAAATCATGATTGAATGATATAGATCTATTAAGCTCCCCCTGGATACTTGCAAAATATTTAAGTCTGAACGTTGAAGAACGGGTCCTGATCTGTCATATGATCAGAAGCCATACTTTGTTGAAGTACGGGTTCTAAGCTGATTTACTTAGAAGTCTTTGTTCTGCTACTCCCCCTTGACAGTAGGTGCCTGCAACACAGAATCAATTTTAGGCTTTGGTACCCACTGGTATTTGGGTCCGTGAATGTTAGTTGCAGTTCTTGTGGGGGAAATAGAATAGGAACCATACCAGAAATGATATCTAGTTTTGTGAATAGGATCATGTGTACGACAACAAGAACAATAGTATTTCTTACCTGACAACCTGATTAATTAATCTCTTGAGTAGATATGATCAGGTTTACCTTTACGCGCATTCTTCTTTTTGGCATTAGACGCATGTACACATGATTCTCTTTCTTTCAGCTCGTCTTCAACTGGTTTCTTCTTCCAGACCAGTTCCTCATCTTTGTATCTCCTTCTTCTATGATGTGTACCTGAACCATCTATATTTCTATCATAGAAAAGGTTAGTACTATGAATCTGATCAAATGATTTAACTAACCTTTTTGATGAGACATTTTGTTCTGATTTGAACTTGATGCAGTCTTTTCAAGCACTTTAATTGTCGAAGCAAAGTTGTCTCTTTCTTTAACAAGAAGGTCAAACTTCTTCGTGAACTCAGACTTCGTTTTCTGCTCTTTTAGTGCATTAGCAGATAGTTCAGATAGCTTTTCAGTAAGCTTTTTGATTTCGGCCTCAAACATGCTTCTTTCTTCTTCAAATCCCTTCTCAGTATTGTTTCTCTTTTGTTCAATAGCCTTCTTTTCTTTTGCCAACTTTTCTCTTTCAAGGATGATTACTTTCTGAAAATCAGACACTTGTTAAGAAAGTTTTATGCATTTTAGCTCAACTTCTTTCTTCTCATCGGCACATTTTCTCGAAAAATCTGAGAACTTCTTTGCGAAAGATTTCTCAAATTCGGATTTATCTTTATCATGCTTTTGCTCCCAATCAGATAATTTCGTTTGAAGCTCAGTATTAGCATCCGTCAGACGCTTAAGCTTTTCCTCATAACTTTCAATGGATGCTTTCTGGATTTGGATAATCTGATCTTCCATGTTCAATATTTTTCTTGTTAGCTCTGTGTTCTTAGTTTCCAAAGTCAGTATTTTCTCATTATTCTCCCCAGAAGTCTTTTTCAGAAGATCTTCATTAACTGCCTTTAAAGTACTTACTTCTTCTTTCAGTATGTTGCTTTCTTTAATATATTGTTCTGATCTCTTCAAGTAGAAATTAACAAACAATTGAAGATTTGTGTTCTCTAATTTGAGCTCTTAAACTTTAGAAAAATATCCCATTTCGACTTATCTAATTCCACCTTTTGAAAAACTTGACAATAGGTGGAACTCGAATGAGTTTAAACTTTAATCTTAACTGTACTGTAATGATCGTGAGACAAACAAGATGATCCAAACAACAAAAAAAATATAGTTTTGCGCGAGGTTCAAGTCGCGCGAAGAAAGATTTGCGCGACCAAAGGGTGGCGCAAAGTTGGCTTTGTGCGAGCAAGGGGTGGCGCAAAGTAAACTTTGCACGAGTAACTTATGGACGCAAATAAGAGTGCGGTCGAAACAAAGGTCCGGTCGAGACGAGAGACCGGTCGATACGAGATATCGGTCCACAAAGTTACCGGTCGTTGGGTACCGGTCGACCGGTGAGAATCGGTCAAACAGAGGGTGGCTCAAGGACAGATTCGCGCGACCAATGGGTGGCGCAAGATAGACTTTGCGCGAGCAAGGGGTGGCGTAAAGTATTCTTTGCGCGAGCAGGGGGTGGCGCAAAGAGAGGTTCTCGCGAGTAGCTAAAGGCGCAAACGAGGTTCGGTCGAGAAAAATACCGGTCCTTAGAGAGTACCAGTCGACAAGGGGTACCGGTCAATAGGGTACCGGTCCACAGGAGGTATCGGTCGAGAGAAGTGCCGGTCAAGCAATGTATCGGTCAGCAGGCATCGGTCGAGTCTAGTAGAACAATATACCAGTCAAGGTACCGGTCAAGACAATGTACCGGTCACTGAGTGTACCAGTCAAGCAGAGGATATCGTTCAACACAACGTACCGGTCCAACAATAAATGTCGGTCGATAACAGATAATCACGAAGAACAGATAATCTTATATGACCGATAAAATCGAAGAACACCCCGAAGAACACGATGAATCTGGAATCTCAGAAACTCAATCGAACCCAGATAATTCAATCAATTAAGCAAATAGTCGACATCAAATATGCAGAAAGCAATCAAATATGTAGATTCAATCTCAAACTCAATACAGATTGAAAGAAAACTTTTGATTTTCAGTAGATCGATAACAACTGATAAACACAAATCGATAAGAAGAAAAAAAAATCAACAGAACCTAGAAAAGTTCGACCGATAATAAGATTAATGTCAAACCCAGACCAATAAACACTTTTCCAGAAAACAATATTAAGTAATTGACCGAACTAAAAACCCAATAGCAGATAATCGATTTAAAACAGATAAAAACGATTAAAAACAAATAAACGATTAAAGGGTTTTTAGACAAACCTTTTTTGGATCAAACCTTCAGTCTTTTTGCTCTGATACCAATTGTAGATCCCAGTACAATGCAATCAACAGCAAATAATATCAAAGATGAACAATTGTATAACCACAACCTCTAGTCATATGATTAATATTCAATCAAAGGTTACAGGTTTACAGAATGAGTTTCTGATCAGAGAAAATAAACCTATTGACTAGAGATCTGGAAATTATGAGACTAAACTTCTAAATTTCTGAACTGAATAAATGAACTAGAACTGCCTTTATATATCAGGCTTACAAGCTTAATGGGCTAATGGGCTTGGGCCCATCTAATTAATAAACTTTCAATTAATTACAATATAAACCCTTATAAATGTTTTAATCGACTTTCAATGCACAGGACATTCAGTCCTAACATTAGCGGTGGGGTCAGGATTGAGGGGACGACCAAATGGTCGAGAGTGGTCTTTTTGAAGAATTATAGACTGGGGGCGTAAATTGTTTTGGTGGTATACCATTTTGGAAGAATAGCGACACCATACTGTAATCTAATTTATACTTATTTAGATTATTAGGTTGTCGATTTATATTCTTCATTTCATTTGGAATTGTAAACGCCATATTTTATTCCCCTATCTTAGGGTGACACACTTTGATTTTATAATGTCATTTCCGCAAATATTCAGGTTTAAATTGACCCCTACTTTTAGGGTGTTACAGACTGCAATTCTGTAACCCCTTCTCTATAGGTCTCAAAATTTAAGATTGAACTCTCTAACTTGGCTAGTCACATTCATCTTTGTTTTTTATAACTAAATTTATGGTTGAAGCACCAAGCATGACCCTATGTAATAATCTTCCCTTTTCTTGTTTTCTGTTTCTCACTTTCTTGTTCGACAAGCAACCTCACTTGTAATTTCGTCGACTTCGTTCATCATCATACTAACCATCATTGTTCAGAGCACTACAGCCCTTTGACAATGCACATAAAAGTTGAGAGTTTTTTTTAGAGGAATAAAAGTTGAGAGTTGATATAGCATTTGGCTTTAGGAACGAGCTCGGGTTTCTTGAGAACTTGAAGTAAACAACAGTTGGTAAACTTCTATACGCTAGTCTTTTAATTTAACAAATTATGGGAGAAAGTTGCTTATAAAGAATTAATTGAAGGTTTTGTTTCGAAAAATGTTAGAAAAAACGAGTAAATTTTGTATGTTACTTTTCCATTTTAAGCCATTTTTGTTGATTTAGGGCCCGTTTACTATGCTCTTACCGGGTAATCGCTTACCAATATCATTTATCTTAATGATTGAGTATGAGAAGGACCGACAAAGACTAAACGGTAAGAGGCAATGCAAGGACCGAGAGTCTTACTCGGTAAGTGTGGAAACGACTCTTACCCGGTAAGCTCTTAGCAGGTTTAAGATGCTTACCAACAATCCATTTTAATGGCCTATAATGTTATACAACAACGTAAATGAGGTTGATATCTCTTGTTGGTAAGCGTTTACCTGGTAAGAATTTCGTAAACGAGCCGTTAATGTGTAAGCCTTTTAATATAATATATGATATGAACTTTTATATTTTGTACTGGTACAATTGTAACAGGACCTTCAAAAATATTGGAATGACCCTATTTTTATCAGTCCAAATTTGATTTGTTTTAAAAGAATTTATTTTTATTTTTTAAAATATACTACAAACCAAACGACAGTGAAGATTTAACTAACCTGCAAGGCCATACAGGATTTTCCTGATTGTTCTCTAAGGGGTTGTTTGTTTTTTCTTTAAAATCTCTTAATGACTCTTAACTCTGAATCATTCGGACATTTTTACACATCACCTCTTATTAATCATAACTAAGTTAAGATTTCAGACTTTAGACCTTTTAAAAAACAAACGTCACCTTATATTTCTAAAATTAGATGCCAAAATTGGCCTGAACAACTGCGATTAAGGAAAAAAAAAAAAGATTTAACCAAGCTTGGTTTATTTATGGTATCCACGTACTTTTGGATATAGAAGTAAGATAGTGGTGGGGATATGGAAGCAACTCGAAATATGGTTTTTGTTTACTAATGAATTACTATTAACTAATAGTTTTGTGTGGATCTCCACCATTCGCTGTTTATCATTTGACCTTGTTTTGAGTGGTCATGATTTTAGATGCTTCAACTTACGTCACAATTTCTTGCCACTTTAATTATACCTTCCTCTATCAAATGAGGATTCATTACTAGTAATATTTGAAAAAGCAACTTACATTTTGGTTTTTATTTTAGATAATTTGTTTTCAAAAGAATTATTATGGGAAATATATTTGCAATTAGAAGATTATGTTATATCATTATTAATAAAAAAACATATATCACAATTTTATAAACAAAAACTTTTTTTAAAAACATATTAAAATTTATTTTTTTGAGAGTCTTATCATAGACACAAAAATAAAATTTATTAAAAAATAAGAGTTGAATTAAAATATGTTCTATTTTTTAGAGAAAAAAAAAAGGAAGTTAATATTTTATCCGTCTTAAATAAGTGCTTATATTACTATTTTAATATATTCTAGAATAAGTGTTCAATTTATAAAGTAACACACTGTTTGGCAAAAATAAGCTTGCTTATAACTTAGTTTATTTTTTGAATAATCGTTTGGATGCATATAAATTAGCTTATTGATAAACTATTTGGAGTAACTTATGAGGAATTTTTTAACCATTTTTTCAATTATAACTTTGATTAATATTAATTACAAATAATTCATATTAATTATAAATAAATATTAATTATTCATAAACACTAATTTATAATAATTAAAACTAATTAAAATTTATTAATTAATTTTAATTTTGAATTATTAAATAATTTTAATTATACAATATCTATTAAAAATAACTATTAATTATTTATAAATATTATTAACTATATCAATTATATTTTAATTATAATTTAATATATTTAGATATTAAAAAACAAATATTATAATTCTAAAAAATTTGTACAAGTTACGTAAAAATTAAAATTAAAGTTATACTTATTTTATTTCATAAATAATTAAAATATACTATATAATTTTATAAAATAATTAATTTAATCATTTGTTATATTTTTTAAAAAGTATTAATTAATTAGGATATGTAAGGTTTACCAATTTTATTAATATTTATATTATATGTAATTGATATTTAATTAAAATCATAGATTAATGTAGATTTTTTCTAAAATATGCTTTAACAAATTCAAAATTTATAGTATATATATATATATATATATATATATATGTAATAATCAATTTTAAATTCTTTCATTTAACATATTATATTATTTAATTTTTCTTTGCTATCTTGTTTGTATTATTTAACATATTATATTATTAGAACTTTGTTCTAATTATATTATTATAAATTTATTTAGATTGTATTATGAAATATATAGTTGTAATTGACTATTTTTTCAAAATGTTTTTTTGGTCATTTTACATGTTTATGAGCTAGTTTTTGTCAAACATAATTTGTTCATCAGTCAGCTTATCAACTACCATTTAGCTTATGAGTCATCAGCTAGCTTATCAGGTAGTTTGTCAAACATAGCCTAAATGTCTATTTTCCTATTCCATCCTTAACTATGAAATGGAAAAGTTTCTCTCTCTATAATTAAGGGTAAAGTTTTCATTCTGTTAATTAAATAGTATAATTATCACATACTGCTAAAACTGTATGTCTATTTCACTGTGAACATTTATTTTGGGACAGAGGGAATAGTATAAATTAGTGTTTATATAAGTTAACATTAATGATAATTTCACATAAATTTCAGTGGAAAAATAGTTATATAATTGATGCTGAAATGATAACAATTTAAAAGAGACGGTTGAATATAAACTAGGAATGGTGTGTAAGAGCATCTCCAATAGCTATGTTATTTTAGAAATTTTGAAGATTTAGAAAAAGATTGTTCCAACAGCTATGCTAAACTTTCCTTCTAAAACAAAAGAAAAGGAAGAAAATATAGAAAAATGGGATAGAGAAAGAAGAAATCTCAAAATTTAGAAGAAATGGAAGAAAATATAGCAAAATGGGAGAGAGAAAGAAGAAGTCTCTAAATTTTGAAGAAGAGAAAGAAATTTATAGCATATATGCATTAAAAATTCGTTTTATCCAATTATAATTGTTTGAACAAAATTGGATATTCAATTGTAATGGAATCATATCCGAAATTTCAACATCCAAATTAGATAAGTAGGTTGTTGGATGACAATTTAAAATCTACTAAAACTGAATCGATTAAATACAATCACCATTTAGAATAAATTTTTTATTTTATTGATATTTTGGTATTTAGTGTGTGAGACTTTTTTTTTTAAATTATATTGGTCGTTCGATTTATATAGAAATCTATTTATGAATATAGTTTTTAAGTAAATTGTAAAATTAATTGTTACATAATATTGGAGAGACCCAATAAAAAAATAGTAATATCCAATAAATAACAGAATATACAATTCAATATTTAGGATTGGACCGATTATCCAAAGTTAATTGGATTAGATAGATGTTACAATTCAACTTTTATAGATGATTAGATTGCATCAATTCCTCGAAAACTCATATAGATATGAACTGATGAACATCCTATAAGTTATGTAAACACCAATCATAACACGATATTGTTATGTCGATGAACTGACGTTGAATTGAAATTTGTGACAAATCGATACTAATTCATGATGAGAAATTATAATTTCTGTAAAACAACTCTAAAATATATTCTGCAAAATAAAACTAAAAAAGAACTTTGTAGCTTTGTATATACAAATTAAACATGTTCTTCAAAAAATTAGAGTCATGTTGAAGGTTTATAAAGAAACAATCTTTTACTTTTGGAGTTGAGGTATAGTTAGCATACATATTATCTTCCCTAAAAGGGATCTTATTTGTATGTTGGTTTGTTTCATTATTGTATAGTTTCTTTGTGTTTTAGTTAAAACAATATTTCAAATGTTCGGTATGCAAATTAATTTCATTAGAACCACTTATATATTTTTGTTTCCTAAATAAATATATGTATTGTCACTTAGGGGACGTTTACCAAACGCTTACCAAGTCATGATGATGCAACGTGAAGCGCAGTTTCACAATGTTCAGTGATGCTATAACGGACCAGATATCTTCCGTTTTGAAGGATCTTATTCACAGCTTTCTAATCTCCTTTGATTGATGCTTTCATACAAGGGAATACAAAACCAAATCCCAGCTTGGGTTTAGTGTGATTAAGCCAAGCACGCCTATTGTTTGATGAAATGATCCAGAGATAGTGTAAAAAAGAACCGTCACTTCTTCGTGCAAATTGAATTTTGTTAAACCTGCATCTGTTAAAAACTTATAAATACGACAGTGGGTATTAAGAAAAAGACAACAAGGGTTGTGGTTGCGGCAACTCGTGATGGATACTCGGCAATGGCAGGAGGTTTACAATCGTAAGAGGGTTGACAACATGTTTCTCATCACTTGGGGAATCAAGTTGGAGCACAGTTCAAAGGGTATAAGGAATCACAATTGTATGGTATTCCCACTAGTTTATTCGTTTCTAACTTCCCCACACACTTCACTACACGAGAACTTTGGAATACATGTTCAAAATTTGGCACGCTGGTCGATGTGTTTATTCTCAAGAGAAAGACCAAATTTAGGAGAATGTTTGCTTTTGTACGGTATTGTAAGGTTGAAAACATTCATGTCATGATCAATAAGCTTATACTACTTGGATTGGGAAGTTACGTTTAATTGCCGATATAACTCATTTTGATCGCAACGGTAAACCTTCCGAGAGGTGGAGACAAGGTGGTGTTTTGAGTATGGAGCACCCTAGAATCGTTGGAATAGCAAATGTGCCACTTATACGAACATTGTTAAAGGAGTTCACATGGATACATCACAGGAAGTTAAATATGATTCGGTTGCCATTTTTTTTGACATGGATGGAATGGTTGAAAATAACTTGCCATTAGCTCTTGTTGGTTGTGTTGCCGAGTTTAAAATTGTGAGTCTGTGATCGTTACCAGATAAATCAAACAACAAACATATAAAGATTACCAACCTGTTTAGATTATAAACGCGGATTACAGAGGTTGATATTGGTTACAGTTTAAGCTTTTCTCTCTGAGTTCTTGATGTGGTCGATGTTGGTTCTCAGATTTTTTTAAGAGAGATGTGATATCTAAATCTAACTTAAACAAACAAAACACAATAATATCTAGATATATAATATCTAGATATTATATTAAAAACTAATATAAAAACTAAAACATAATATCTAAATAATATCTAGATATTATAACTTTGGCTATTATTACAGAATAGACCCTTGGCTATGGTTGAGAGTGACTTTCAGCATTAACTTCAGATTGCGATCTTCGTATTGGATGATCTTGAATCCAATGAGACTGTGTCTTAACAATCTCCCCCTTTTGGATCAAGATCATTACGAAAATGATTTAGCAATACGATCTTCTCTTTCAGCACAGAAGATGCAATCTCTCTCTTAGTCTTAAAGATATAGTAAACTCCCCAAAAGATGTAGTTTTTCTTTCTTTCAGTTCATGGGAAGAAATTATCTCTAGTTTCAGCTCGAAATTCTTCATCAAAGTATCTTCAAAAGAAAATTTCTCTCGAATCGGCATATCTTCAGAATACTTGCTCTTTGAAGAATTCAATCTTGGACGTGATTCTTGAAACATGTGATCTTTGCCATTTCTTGTGTAGTCATTCTCCCCCTTTTTGATGATTAGTGCAATGACTTAATAAAAATTTTGAGTAAGAAATGTCTGTCACTTGGAGCCACTGATCCGTTAATGGAATAGATATTTATCCAGATCTTTGCAAATCTAGACACAATAGTCATGTAACACTTGTAGCAATAAACAAATCAGTTAGAAACGCCTGTCAATAACACTAAGTCACTGTGTGTAACGAATACACAATTGTTGGGAACTGAAGAAAAGCTCAAGTATGGTTAATGCTGCTAGTTCAGAATTACTACTGCTAGAAGACTTCAAAGTTAATACTGCTGAGTATTACTACTGCTAGTAGAATTAATACTGCTAGTCAAAGTTAGTGCTGCTTGAACAAAGTTAGTACTGCTTAGCTAGTTAGTACTGCTAGTGGTTAGTGCTGCTTAGTAGGTAATGCTGCTAAGACCAAGTTAATGATGCTTGAAGAATTTAATGCTGCTGAGCATAGTTAGTGCTGCTTATGACTTGAAGATCCGGATGGAAAGGATGACAACTGGAAAGAATCAAGATATTCATGGAAGGCTTGAAGATAATGATGGAAGATATACTGAAGATATTTTATTTATTGTAATTATCTTTTTGTTCAGTATATGTACAGATTTGATAGAATAGTTTAGTAATTAATTAATTCATTCATTATAAGTTAGAGAGAATCAACCTCAAGGCATAGATCCTAATTCTAGAGAAGTAGAATTCGTATTGGTGAGCCTGTTCATCAATATTGAGGTTGTGTGTTTAATCTTGTAACTTCAAGCATTCAATACAAGTTTACAAGTTATTGATTATATACTGTTTTGGTTTACTGTTTTATTGAATATCAAAGTGTTATTCCGCAAACTTCTTTGATATTAGTTTCTGAGAAGTTATTCTTGTTAAGAATTCGATCCTGTCAAGTGGTATCAGAGCCTAATTCCCTTAGAAACATCTATTCATTCATCATGGAAAACCTTGCAGAATCAAACAGTACTCTGGTCTCTAAGGTTCCAATGCTCAAACCCAGTGAGTTTGACATGTGGAAGATCAGAATTAGACAATACATTCTTCTCACTGACTACTCAATGTGGGATATCATTGAGAATGGTCCTTCTGAAGCAGGAAAGATAGGACCAGATGGGAAAAGACCTCCACCAAAGACAGATGGTGAGAGGAAGATCAAACAGACAGAGATGAAGGCCTTGAGCACTCTGCTCTTGGCCATCCCAAATGAATATCAGCATCAATTTTGCAACTGCACTGATGCTCAGATTCTCTGGAATGCTCAAGAGAAAAGATTTGATGGAACTAAAAGCATCAAAAGAAATCAAAGAGATGTTCTAAAGCAGCAGTATGAGAACTTCACTTCTTCAAAGAATGAGTCTATGACTCAAACTTTTGACAGGTTCAACAAGCTCATTGGTGAACTGGCTACTGTAGGGGTGAAGATGGAATGAGATGATATCAACAGAAAGTTCCTCAGATCTCTTGGGGATGAATGGACTATGTACACTGTCTCATATAGACAGAGTGACAATCTGGAAGAGAAGGAACTTGATGATCTATATAATGATCTAAGAGTTTTTGAAACTGAGGTAGAATCCAAGAAGAAGCCCACTGGTTATATCCACAATGTTGCACTTCTTTCAACATCTACTGATACTACTGCCAACCCTGAAGCAGTTAGTACTGCCAGTGGAGTAAATTCAGAAAAAGGCACTGGAACTATCTTTGAAGCCTTTTTGTCCAGTCATAGCAACAATTCATTGATTAATGATGATCTGGATCAACTTCACCCTTATGACCTGGAGGAGATGGACATCAAATGGCAGATGGCCATGTTATCTATGAGGGTGAAGAAGTTTATTAAAAGAACAGGAAGGAACAACTTCTCTCAAAGAAGAGAAGATGGAGCTGGTTTTGACAAGACTAAGGTGGAGTGCTATAAGTGTCACATGAAAGGACACTTTGCTAGAGAGTGCAGGAGTGTTGGTTCAAACAACAACAACCAACAAGCTCAGAATGGAGGCCAACAAGCTCAGAATGGAGGTTACAATCAAAACAAGAATCCTGCTCAAGCCCTTGTTTCTCAACAAGGAATGGGATTTGACTGGAGTGATCAAGCTGAGGAAGCCATTCAGAATCAAGCTCTTATGGCAGAAGTGTCTGATCTCCCCTCTGAGGTAATTTCTAATCTTTGCACTCAATCTTGCATTGACACTGTCAAAAGATACAGGGATCACAATCAAAGTATGTGTGATGACCTCAAAAGACTGGAAAAGGACAGAAGAGATTATGTGTTGATAGTAGAGAGATTTGAAGAGCAAATCAAAGGCTTTCAAGCTAATGAACTTCAACACTCTTATGACACAAACTATTGGAAGTGGGAAAAGAATGAGTTAGAGACCAAACTGTCTAAGTCCTTAGAAGAGAATGATAGGCTGAAAGAGGAACTGTCTAAAGTTAAGCTTGACATAGAAAAGTTTTCATATGCTTCAAAAGCAATGGATTCTCTTCTAAAGGCTCAGATTCATGATAAGATGAAGCCTGGTATTGGATACAACAATACACCTCCTCCTTACAACAACAACTATATCTCTCCTACTTCAGACTTGTTAGAAACCAAGATAGATCCTTTGGATGAGGTAGTAGTTAAGGATTTGACTGAGAAAGAAGCCAGTGAGAATAGAGATAATGCTGTGAGTAAAGAGATAC
Organism: Arctium lappa; assembly: GCA_023525745.1. Classification (NCBI taxonomy): domain Eukaryota; kingdom Viridiplantae; phylum Streptophyta; class Magnoliopsida; order Asterales; family Asteraceae; genus Arctium; species Arctium lappa. Next base: position 60,124,183 of record CM042058.1, on the reverse strand, counting down.
CATTAGAAAACACCATTATCACCAATGAGGGATGTGGGAAAATCTGGGTTAAGTCCAAGGAGATAGAGAAGACCAAAGGAAAGGATAACAAGGTCCATTACAAACAAACCACGGTTGTGAATCCTGGATCTTGTAAACAGTGTGCTTGCAATAAAGATAAGAGCCTAAATTCTGGTATAAGAAGAGGTAATCAAAGAAACTGGAATAATCAATGGGCTCAGAAACAAGGAGTTGATCTGAATAAAATCAATAGACCAAAACCTTGTTTCATATGTGGCAAGTTAAATCATTTGGCTAAATATTGCTTCTTTAACCCTATTAATCAACAGATGAACTTTCAAAGATTTGTGCAAAAACCTGTTGGTTATAGGAAGGCTGGAAAGAAACATATGATGAAGAAATCTGTTGAAAGTAAAGGCCCCATGATGAAAAAGTTTTTAAAAGAAAGTATTAAAATGTGGTTGCCTAGAAGCTCTAAAACTGTTAGTACTGCTGACAGGGATAGTGCTGCTGGAAGCATTACTGCTGCTACCAGTGTTAGTACTGCTGAAAATATTAATGCTGCTAATACTGTTAGTACCTCTTCAAAGGTTAATACTACCAACACAGTTATTGTTGCTAACACAGTTACTACTTCTAACAAGGTTAGTACTGCTAAGCATGCAAGTGCTGCTAAGGCAGTTAGTACTTCTAAAACCAATACTGCTTCTCGCAAAAATGTTTCCAAGCCTATTATTGTGACAAAGTACTCCAAGAATGAGGAGTCAAAGTTTAAAAATCTTGTCAAGAAAGAATGCAAGTATTTTGATGAGAAAGGGGTACCCAAGACCACCTTGGATTGGGTTCCTAAATCATACTAACTGATTTATCTTTTGTGCAGGGCAACCAATAGCTCAAGGGGAAGAGCATATGGCATGTTAATAGTGGTTGCTCTAGGCACATGCCAGGCAACATGTCATGCCTTCAGGATTTCAAGCATATCAATGGAGGACATGTTGCATTTGGAGATAATCTTACTGGTGGGAAAATAAGTGGAAAAGGTAATGTCACCAAAGGTAAGATGACATTTGAGGATGTCTACTATGTTGATCAGTTGAAGTACAACCTGTTAAGTGTATCACAGGTTTGTGACAAACAACATAGTATATTATTTACAAATACTGAGTGTATGATCCTTGCTCCAGGGTTCAAGGTAGTTGATGAAAGCATGATACTACTTAGAACTCCAAGAAAGGACAATGTGTATTGTCTAGATATGGACAATGTTGTTAGTGATTCATCCCTGAACTGTCTTGTTTCAAAAGCTTCTGTGGATGAATCCTCTCTTTGGCACAGAAGGATGTGTCACATGAATTTCAAGACCATGAACAAACTTGTTAAAAACAACCTTGTAAGAGGTTTACCTTCAAAAGTATTTTCATGTGATGATCATTGTGTTGCATGTCTTAAAGGCAAACAGCACAAAACTTCTCATAAGACCAAAGAGATAAACTCAATTTCTTCTTGTCTCCAGTTATTGCATATGGATCTGTTTGGTCCTACAAACGTTATGAGTATAGGCAAGAAATCTTACTGCTTGGTTATTGTTGATGATTACTCTAGATTTACCTGGGTATATTTTCTAAGGACTAAGGATGAGACAAGTGGACTGATCAAATCCTTTATCCTAAGAATTGAAAACCAAACTAATCAAAAAGTAAAAGTCATTAGATCAGATAATGGGACTGAGTTTAAAAATCTTGATCTAAACACCTTTTGTGAAGAGAAAGGCATTGAGAGACAATATAGTGCTCCTAGGACAACTCAACAGAATGGAGTTGCTGAAAGGAGAAATAGGACACTAATAGAGGCTGCTAGATCTCTGTTGGCTGATTCAAAACTGCCAATTACCTTCTGGGCTGAAGCAGTTAATACTGCTTGCTATGTCCAAAACAGAGTTCTAGTGGTCAAGCAAAAGAACAAGACCCCATATGAGCTTTTAAATAAAAGAAAACCTTTCATTGGATTTTTCAAACCTTTTGGGTGTCCTTGTACAATTCTCAATACCAAATCTCACTTAGGTAAGTTTGATAGCAAAGCAGATGATGGATTTCTTATTGATTACTCATCTCAGAGTAAGGCTTACAGAGTGTTTAACTCTTCTTCCAGAATAATTGAAGAAAGTGACAATGTCAAATGCAATGAGAACACACCAAATCCAGTTGGGTCTGGTCCTCAGTGGCTATTTGACATTGACTCACTAACTAACTCTTTTGGTTTAAGTAGTGATGATTATGCAGGTTCAGGGAGTGGAGGATCAGGGACTACTCAAGTTCAAGAAAGTATATCTCAATTTGTGATCTTTCCCATACCCACAGTGGACCCTGTTGAAGACTGTGAAAAGGAACCATCTACTGGACCAAGTCAAAGTGAAGAAGAAAGTAGAGATGAGGAGACTCAAGACAATAAAGAACCAGAAGTAGCTACTGAAAACACTTCAGTTGAGTTGAATGACTCTAATCTAGAGGTGGAACTTAATGAAGAACCTAGTCATCACACCAGAATACACAAGAATCATCCTCCGCAGCTGGTAATAGGAGATATATCCTCTCCTATGATGACTAGAAATCAAAGTAGGCTTCAAGAAATGCAAGACCAACAACACACAGTGCTATCTTGCTTTTTATCCCAGCTTGAGCCTAAAAAGGCACATGATGCTATGAAAGAATCCAGTTGGATAGAAGCCATGCAAGAAGAGCTACTGCAGTTCAAGCTGCAAGATGTTTGGGATCTGGTAGACCTTCCTAAAGGCCAAAGGGCAATAGGAACAAAATGGGTGTTCAGGAATAAGAGAGATGAAAGAGGTATAGTGATAAGGAATAAATCAAGGCTGGTGGCTCAAGGATATACACAAGAAGAGGGAATAGACTATGTTGAAGTATTTGCACCTGTGGCCAGGATAGAAGCAATTAGATTATTCCTGGCTTTTGCTTCCTACATGAAATTCAAAGTCTATCAAATGGATGTGAAAAACGCATTTATTTATGGTTCAATTGAAGAAGAAGTATATGTCTGTCAACCTCCAGGGTTTGAAAACCCAAGCTATCCAGACAGGGTATACAAATTGAAGAAAGCACTTTATGGACTACATCAAGCTCCAAGAGCATGGTATGACACTCTGTCATCCTATCTCTTGGAAAATGGCTTTGAAAGAGGAGTCATTGATAAGACTCTATTCATCAAGAGAAAGAAGAAGGATATCTTGCTGGTCCAAATCTATGTTGATGATATTATCTTTGGATCAACAAGAGACAACATGTTCAAGGAGTTTGAGGAACTAATGTATCAGAGGTTCAAGATGAGTTCCATGGGGGAACTTACTTTCTTCCTTGGACTCCAAGTTCAACAGAAGTCAGATGGAATTTTTATCTGTCAGTCCAAGTATGTGCAGGATATTCTAACCAAGTTTGGTTTTTCAGATTCAAAACCTGCTAGCACACCTATGGAGACACACAAGCAGATAACAGCAGATCTTGAAGGGGAGGATATGGATGTTCATCATTATAGATCCATGATTGGATCTCTCATGTATCTTACAGCCTCTAGGCCAGATATAATGTTTCCAGTCTGTGTGTGTGCAAGATTCCAAGTTAGGCCAAAGCAATCTCACTATCAAGCTATTAAGAGGATATTCAGATATCTCAAAGGGCAACCCAGATTGGGACTTTGGTATCCTCATGACTCATCCTTTGACCTACTTGCATACTCAGATAGTGATCTAGGTGGAGCAAACTTGGACAGAAAATCTACTTCTGGGGGATGTTAGTTTTTGGGTGCAAGACTAGTTTCATGGCAGTGCAAGAAACAAACCACAGTATCCACATCTACAACAGAGGCAGAGTACATAGCAGCTGCAAGTTGCTGTTCTCAAGTCTTATGGATTCAGAATCAAATGTTGGATTATGGGGTAACCTTTCTACACACTCCAATTTTTATTGATAATAGCAGTGCTATTAGCATTGTGAATAATCTTGTCAAGCACTCAAAGACAAAGCACATTGAGATCAGGTATCACTTCATAAGAGACTGTAATGAAAAGAAGCTTATTCAAGTTGTAAAAGTTCACACTGATAATCAGTTTGCTGATCTATTCACTAAAGCTTTTGATGTGGGTAGATTCACTTTCTTGGTAACAAGTGTGGGAATGATCAACTCTGAATAAGCCCCTTCTCAAAAAGTGGGTCTATACCTGTATATTGTTTATTCTTGGTGTTACTAATCTTCTTTTTCAGGATATGTATAGCAGTACTCAGTGTTTCGCAAGATTAAAGGAGTAAGTATAGTTAATACTGCTAGTTAGTTAATACTGCTAGTCATTAATACTGCTCTCAGTTAATACTGCCAGTAAGTTAATACTGCTAGTAGTTAATACTGCTCTCAGTTAATACTGCTAGGTAGTTAATACTGCTAGTAGTTAATACTGCTCTCAGTTAATACTGCTAGTTAGTTAATACTACTAGTAGTTAATACTGCTCTCAGTTACTACTGCTAGTTAGTTAATACTGCTAGTCGTTAATACAACTCTCAGTTAATACTGCTAGTTAGTTAATACTACTAGTAGTTAATACTGCTCTCAGTTAATACTGCTAGTAGTTAATACTGCTCTAGGTTAATACTGCTTATGTCCCGAATACTATAAATACCCTTTGCCCGCCTAAAAGTTCATAACGACTCTTTGCATACTGTTCACTTGCGCTCTAACCCTTTTCTCTCAAGTACCAAGTTTTTCAGGCAAGAACATCCCAGTTCAATGGCATCCATGGCATTCATCGACGAGCACAATGAGATCGCGATGCTACAAAAGCCAAAGCAAGCTGCAGGATTTCATCAGATAGTGGATTTTCTGAAAACAAGCCATATTGCCTATGCTCTGACAGTATCTCCATCAATCTATATCGACCATCAAAGGCAGTTCTGGGCTAATGCCACCATTGTTGCTGAGAATGGTGTGCAAAAGATCACGACAAGGGTCTGTGAAAAGCCATTGACAGTTACTGAAGAGGTAATTCGCATCAGTCTACGTCTAGACGATGCCTCTGGTATAAATTCTATCCCTAATGATGAACTGTTTTCTACTCTTACAAGAATGGGGTATGGAGGCCCATTGGGTATTTTTAAGTTCTCAAAACCTAAATTCTCACCCCAATGGCGTTTTCTTGTTCATACTTTGATGCACTGCATTTCTAAAAAGACTACTGGATGGAGTGAGTTCAGTAGCACCATTGCTTATGCTTTGGTATGCTTAGCCACTGCCAGAAAGTATAATTTTTCTCAAATGATTTTTAATGATCTTGTCTCAAATCTGGGAAGTAAAAAGAGTTTTTATATGTACCCCGGGTTTGTTCAAGCAGTTATCACCCATGAATTGACGGATATTCCTCATTCTGATGGAATATATGTACCAAAACCCCCTAAAGGCAAGGTTTTCTCAAATATAAGAAGATCTGCTGGGGACTCGGAAGGAGTAGACACCCCATTGTTCTCTACAATGATGGTGGTGTCCCAAACTAATGAAGGTATGGTAGCAGGGTCAAGGCCCACATTAGACCAACCCACTGCTAGCCAATCCCAACCTTCCCACTCTAAATCAATTCCTCAGTCTCTTCTTGACAAACCAACTTCACCAATCACCCAAACTTATCAAAGAAAACAGGTAAAGAAGGCTCCTTCACTTCTTGTACCTTCACCCACTCAGCCTTTAAGCCCTCTAAGGGAGAATTCTCCCTTAGAGAATATCCAAAGGGAAACCAACAGGGTGTCTCCCAACCCTCAGGAGGTGCTCTCTAAGGAGATGGCAGAGCATATGGGTGAGAAGGCTGCCACTACTTCTGCTAGCACAGAGAAGGATAGTGGTAACATCTCTAAGACCTTCCCCATGGCAACTTTGAATGAGCAATCATTCAAAGGTCCCCGGTGCCAAGAAACCAAGGGGGTGGACAGTGCTTCTGCTAGGCAGAAGGCTTCCACTACTAAAAGATCCCATGATCCTTCAAAAGGGGGTAACACTCCTGGAGAAGGTGAGGACAGATATGACTACAATGAATTGATGGAAACAATGGGCAACATCAATATGGATGTCATCAAACAAGGGAAAGAGATTGAAGAGCTGAAACTGGTTATTCTATCTCAACAAGTTCAGATCACCAAACTAAAGAAATTGGTAACAAGATTGGTACTTAAAAAGAAAAAGAAGCAATTTGTGCTGAAGAAGAGGGCAAATGTTCAAGATCCTTTCAACAAGGGGGAGATGCCAGAAGGAGAAACAGAGAAAGAAAGCTCAACTGTAAAGGAAGTTGAAGTTGAGGGGGAGACAGAACATGGAACAACAGCAGAAACTGTTACTGCTGCTAAAATACAAGAAGCAGCAGAAACAGAAGCAGAAGAAACATGGCTTTCTATAGAGGAAATGGAGATAGGTGAAACTTTGGTTAAAGCCAAGAATGATACTCCTAAGGCTACTCAAAAGGCCAAGGGAGTAGTCATTAATGAAGAAGGGATCTCAAAGGAGCAAAAAGAGAAGGAAGTCTTGAAGGATATAAAGGGAAAAGGAAAAGAAAAGATGGTTGAAGAAGCTGAACTGCCTACAAAGAAGAAGTCTCAGATCGAAATGGATGAGGCAATAGCAAAGCAGCTTCAAGACCAAATGGAAAAGGAGGAACAGTTGCAAACAGAAACAGACAGAGAACTTGCAAAGATCATGGCTAGAAAGTTGAATGCAGAATATCAGAAAAGCATAAAAGAAGCTGCTCAGACCAAGAAACTTCAAGTTAAAAAGATGCCAGTGATGAAGCAGAAAAGACAACCCTCCAAGACCTTTTTGGCCAATCAGGAAAGAAGAAAGATGATAAATTTCCTGAAAGGTGCAATTGGAGTCAAGGGGAGATGTTCACCAACATGGAATACAATCAAGTTGAGGAGCTCTACAGGAAGGAAATGGCAAAGCTCCAAGGGGATTCCTCTCAAAGGGAAGAAGCAGAAAGAAGGATGAAAGAGAGACATGATCTCAACATCCAACAACCATTCCCTGAGGAGACCACACCCTCAAAAGACAAAGATGAAGAGAAGAAGGAAGAACATGAGGGTGTTGGTATAGAAGCCAAGTCTGGAAAGAGAGTGAAGTCGATTGCTTCAAAAAGGCAGTTGAAAAGGCCAAGGGTGGAAGAAACTGAAAAGGAAGCAAAACCTTCAGTCACATCTCCAACAGAACCTGTGCAAAGTCCAGAGCAGTCCAATAAGCAAACTGTTGAGAGTATGGATCTCTACATGACAATAGTAGAACCTTTGAAGGCTGTTCCAATCTCTATGAAAGCTCCTGAGATTACCTTCTGGGACATTCTAAGAGATAATGGAAAGGACTTCTTCAGAATAAAAAGAGCTGATGGTTCATTTGAAGCATATTCAACATGGGGGAGAGTTGTCAGAAGTTGTTCAAGAGCTGACATAGAAGAATTATACAAAGTGGGGATAAAACTCTATGAGCCTGTGTTGAAAGGGACTGAAGAGAATCTTCTCAAGATACCAATGGAATACTTGTGCATGATGTTTGATCCAGAAAGGGTGGCTTATAGGATTAAAGATCATCAACATGAGTTTATATTCAAGAAGATTGATAAATGGATACTTTTTGAAAAATGTGGGGTATACATGATTACTATTGACAATTGTTATCATGAATACTACCTGGTAGACAGAATTTATGAGCATAGCAAAGAGAAGTTAGAAGGGATGATGAAGGCTACACTAGTATGCACAAAGGATTCAGAGATGACAAAGATTATGGTGAGAAGAACTGTCAATCAAAGTTTGGGCTTAGATCCAAACTTAGGAAACTGAATCTGAAGTGTTGAAAGCATCTTGAAGATCAATTCTGAAGAACTTGACTTCTTTTCCTAAAAGTCAAGTTAGGGGGGAGATTGTTGGGAATTGAAGAAAAGCTCAAGTATGGTTAATGCTGCTAGTTCAGAATTACTACTGCTAGAAGACTTCAAAGTTAATACTGCTGAGTATTACTACTGCTAGTAGAATTAATACTGCTAGTCAAAGTTAGTGCTGCTTGAACAAAGTTAGTACTGCTTAGCTAGTTAGTACTGCTAGTGGTTAGTGCTGCTTAGTAGTTAATGCTGCTAAGACCAAGTTAATGCTGCTTGAAGAATTTAATGCTGCTGAGCATAGTTAGTGCTGCTTATGACTTGAAGATCCGGATGGAAAGGATGACAGCTGGAAAGAATCAAGATATTCATGGAAGGCTTGAAGATAATGATGGAAGATATACTGAAGATATTTTATTTATTGTAATTATCTTTTTGTTCAGTATATGTACAGATTTGATAGAATAGTTTAGTAATTAATTAATTCATTCATTCTAAGTTAGAGAGAATCAACCTCAAGGCATAGATCCTAATTCTAGAGAAGTAGAATTCGTATTGGTGAGCTTGTTCATCAATATTGAGGTTGTGTGTTTAATCTTGTAACTTCAAGCATTCAATACAAGTTTACAAGTTGTTGATTATATACTGTTTTGGTTTACTGTTTTATTGAATATCAAAGTGTTATTCCGCAAACTTCTTTGATATTAGTTTCTGAGAAGTTATTCTTGTTAAGAATTCGATCCTGTCAACAATGGAAAGGAGTTGTTTGATGTTGACTCCCCCAGGGCTTCCATTTAATCATCGAAACACCACAAAGGTTATTTCTATAAACGTTATGACAAAGAAACAAATTCCTTGTGTGTTCGTGCTTGTGATAGAAAGAATTAAGCACTTGATGATTGCTTATAGGCTCAAAATTGTGTAAACCATTGAGACAACAGTAAGTTAAACACAGACTCAATGTGCATGATTGATGTACGAAGGTGGGGCAGACTTCCTTCTTTTCAATATTCAGATTTTCCAATTGAAAATCAGATAGCAAATGTGTTGCATCCCCTTAGAAAATGTGAAACACTTTCTTGTTGAAAAGAAAATGAGTAGATGGTGAGGTTTGATCAAGAGTTGGCATGGGCTAGTTGCCTGTTTCAATAATGATCACCAAAGAATTGTGAATCACTAGAATTGTGGCTGCCCGGCTCAGAAAAAGTTGGTGCAGAGTTGTGATGTTCTTTTAACTTTGTTCTCACACGCTCTTTCTTTTAAACACTTAGCTCACTCTAATCAAACTTTCTTTTTCTGTTATATCTCATCACTCAATTCGTTTCGACTTCTTACACTCAATCACTATAGATTAACTTCGTGGGTAGAAATCACTGTTTAAGGTGATTCCATTGAAGTTGTGTTAAGTCCTAGCACAATGATATCCTTGTTTTCCTATCATGCATATGATGCTCAGATTGGTTTAACTATGTCAGTTAAAGCACAAAATTGATCTTGAAAACATTTAAAGTCACACTTCCAATTCATGAATTCGTTTTGAGAATCGGGAAGTAATTTGAACATTAAAAACAATGTTTTCTATGATTGAAAGTTGTCCTTCTTTCAACCATATATGAGATGAAGATATAGAATTATACCTTTACTTACGATCTTCCATCTCATGAAGCTAAGCTTAAAGTCATAAACATATGAACTTGTAATCATCTCTCAAAAATTCTGCAAAAGTCTTATGTCAAGTCAAAGTAAAATTTATTCACTTAAATTGAAAAGACAAAAAGCAGTAAAACTTTTTAAAGTATGAGTTCTGATCAGAAATAATCAGAAGTCATCACCTTTTTACTCCCCCTGAAATTATGCATTTGAAACTTATCAGAAATATTATGCATAAAATTTCAGAAAAGTATGTATGTACTTCCCCTTGATGGTTGATTTCCTCTTGGAGTATCGGAGTACAATCTCTTTTTCAGCACGGAGTAAGGTCTTTTGATCTTTGAAGTGCTGGTCTTGAACTGTTGTGTTCAAAAGCAATTGATTTTGCCCTTGAAGAACGAGTCCTGATATGTACATAATCAGAAGTCGATGATCTTTGAAGTTCGGGTCTTGAGTTGATTTACACAAGAACCATTTCCCTCTTACTCCCCCTAGACAGTAGGTACCTGCAACACAAAATCATCCCTTTTGTTTGGTATCCATTTCCAATTGGATCCAACTGTGTTAGCAAACGATTTTGGCACCCATTGAAATTTGGGTCCCTTTTGATTTTTAGAATCAGATAAAGAATTTGAATGATAAGAGGGAACATGATATGATCTAAACCAAATGTCAGAATCTTGACAAGAAGCATAATCATGTCTATCATAATTTGAAAACTTTCTAGCCGACAAAGATATCTGGAATAATTGTTGTTTTGAAAATTTCTTGCGAGAATCAACAAGTTTTGGTTTAGAAAAAGCAGCATCCAAAATTATATCATCTTTACTAGTAGAAATCTTATTACAGTCAGCACTAGAACATGATATAGCAGTCTCATCAAACTCCTGTTTCGGTTGCCATTTAGATTTAACTTCAAGTCTTTTCTTGCTCATTGCTGAAAGATTTGAAACTTGTGAGTTAGACTTTTAAGCAACAAATGAATGCACCTTCTTCGGCTTACCAGTAGTGATCGGTTTCTGTGAATGCTTAGATATAATCTTACCTTTAGCACTTTTAGCTTTCACAGAGACTGAATTATCAACTTTCGTTGCTTTTGCACTGTTAACAGGTATACTGGTTTTTGGAAGTTTGGTATTAAAGTCAAATTGTTCAAAACACTCATCTGAAACACCATCAGAGTTAAAAAAATTAAGCCCTTCATCAGCTAGACCAAAACTATCTTTAGATTTTGAAGCCATAGAAATAACAACATTTTTCAGCAAAGTTGAAAAAACTTCTTGTTCAATACTCATCAAAAGTCTTTCATCTGTTAAAGAATTCTCGAGTTCAGAAATTTTACTTTCTAAAACGAGAGGAGGGACATATAGTTTACCTTAAATAGGCTTCGCCTCCGTTTATTTTTCTGAATAACTTTGAAAGAAGTCATTTGAAAGAGATTTCTTCTTTTGATATATTGGATTCTCATTATAACTATTATTCAACTTCGCATAACGAAATGGAAGGTGAACTTTAGATGATTTCAAACGTTTTTCAGTTTCGTTGGCTTCATCCTTTTTAGATAGTCTAGTCTAGAAAGTTTTAAACTCAGGGATTCTTTGAGCTAATTTCAAAGAAAGATGATCATAAAGTGCAGGCACTTCAGATATTCCTTTTTCAAGACAGTGAGGATTCTTATAACCGATTCCCCATCTCTCTATTTCCTCTTTGGGTTTGTTCAGATGAATAGTTTGTTCAGTTTGACCCATTTTGTATAACTTCTCGTCCAAACTTTTTAATTTACCAAGTAAAGAAAAGTTTTCTTTGGAAGTTGAAGATTGCAAATTCGTAAGCTCATATAAATCAAGCTCACTTTTTAGCAGTTTTGACTTGAGTTCAGAATTCTCTTTAAGAATTATTGTCTTTTCTTTGGCGTTGGTGTCATTGTTTCTATGTAAAACCTCAATCAATACTTCTCTCTCAGCAATTTCATTGCTAAGTTTCTGTATTGATTGGTTTTTGTTTGTAATGACACCCTCTTCCCGCTTAAGAATCGACTCTAAATCTTGGAGTTTTAACTTCATGGCATGCATTTGATCACATACCTCTTCATTAGAATCAGCTTAGGTTTTTATCTTCATCTGACTCATCAAGCACAAGTGTGCTGTCTCTTTCTTCTTTCCTTTTGATGACATTACTGATCCTGTCATACACTTCTCAATATGTTCCCATATCTGCTTTCCTGTAGCCCTTTCGCAATCTATTTTGTGAAAAATATCTTTTGAAATCTCTTCAGTCATTCCATTCAATAGGAAAGATCGGGCTAACTGGTCAGCTTCATGTCTCTTTTTCTTCTCATCAGTGTATTGAACAAGACTTAATTGAAGCTGAGCTGATACAATTTCTCCATTCTCCTTCATATGAGTAGAAGGTTTTGTTGGAACTGACATTTTTCCTTCCCTCAGAGATTTTCTAATAAAATCCTTCATTTCATGTCTTTCAATGAAATCTATGAACCGACTTTTCCACTGATCAAAGTCCCCCGTGAAGAGTATTGGTGGCTGGGAGTCGGTTCCAATGGCGAGGGCTTCTCTGGATGACATTTTGAGGAAAATTCTAAGTCTGGAAAAAACTTTGCGTTTTGAGAAGGTTTGCGCGAGAGGTTGATTGCGCAAAGTGAGGTTTGCGCAATGGGTTGCACAAAGTGGAGCTTTGCGTTTCACTTGGGTTGCGCAAAGTGAAATTTGACCGGGAAGATGTAAAGACCGGATGTTTGCTCGACCGGAAACAAGGAATTTACTCGACCGGGACAGTTAATTCGACCGGTACTTTGTAAAAGATCTCGACCGATATTCTTTTCACTTCGACCGGTACGTTGTCACAAAAAAAAAAGATCGACCGGTACTTAGATGTGTGTGAGTTTGACCGGAATTATGCAATTTGAGAGGACCGATGAAAATTTTAACAAAGGACCGATATAATGTGTTTGCAAGTGAGTGGACCGCTATGTGATGTTGTAAAAGTGATATTGCCACGTGTGAGTGTGATACCAATATTGTGCATGTGAATTCAATATTGATACCAGTCGTAGGATGATGGACAAGTGAATTCAAGTAGGATGATGGACACGTGATCTCTATGGAAATTGAGAGTTTGGACCGGAAATATTACAAAGGACCGGTATGCTGCTGGATGGTAGGTTCGACCGGTAGTTAGCTTACTTCGACCGGAATATTGCAAATGACCGGAATATTGAAGATTAGACTGATAAGTGAGATATTCGACCGATATATTGCAAAGGACCGATATATAAATGACCGATAGAGTAAAGACCGATACTATAAGGGCCGATAATATGCTTAAGACCGGTACACAGTCTTCTTCGATTAAACGACCTGCAACGCTCAAGTCGACCACTCTAGAAGTCGAATTACAACCCAAAATTTTGACAGTATGTTCTCCTTATCAATTAGAACAATACACAACACTTTGATTTCGAAAATAACCGCAAAATCAAGGATTTGATCGATTTACCCAGTGTTCTTGAAGAAATGAAGAACACAGAGATTAAAATTTTGATTTTGATCTGGATCAGCTCTGATACCAATTGTGAGTCCGTGATCGTTACCAGATAAATCAAACAACAAACATATAAAGATTACCAACCTGTTTAGATTATAAACGCGGATTACAGAGGTTGATATCGGTTACAGTTTAAGCTTTTCTCTCTGAGTTCTTGATGTGGTTGATGTTGGTTCTCAGATTTTTTTGAGTGAGATGTGATATATAAATCTAACTTAAACAAACAAAACACAATCATATCTAGATATATAATATCTAGATATTATATTTGTTGGTCCCTAAGGTGCTTAACAAGTTTGTAGAAAGGGGGGGGGGTTGAATACAAACACAAAATTTAAAACTTAATAAATTGTTTATTGATAAATCAAACACAATTTACAAGTCTGTTGCGGAATAAGATTAAGTAAGACGGTTGCACAAGAATTTCAGAGAAACACTAAGATGGTTGCACAAGAATTTCAGAGAATGGGGGATTAAAATATAGAAAACAAAGGTTATTCAAGGAAGTTTGGAGATAAAGATGGAAGTTTATATTGAAGATCTTTTATTGTTTTGTAATTATCTTTATCTTCAGTATATGTATAGAATTGTTTAGAATAGTTTAAAATAATAATTATTCATTCTGAGTTTTAGCTTTAATAGAGAGAATCAACCTCAAGATTCGAACCCTAATTCTAGAGAAGTAAAATTCGTATTGGTAAGCTTGTTCATCAATATTGAGGTTGTTTGTAAAAGCTTGTGACTTTCAATCATTCAATAGAAGTTTACAAGTTGTGGTTTGATTCACTGTTACATTGATTGTTTGAATATTAAAGTGCTATTCTGCAGCTTCTTTAATATTGTTTTCTGAGTATTTATTCTTGTTAAGAAGTTAAGATCCTGACATTGGGTCATGAAAATGTTCAGTTGCCTTCTGTCTCCCAAAGTTTTCACCATTTTGGGGGTTCGTTTACTTCGTCTAAATTTATTTGGGAAGGTTTTTCTATGCTAGAGGAGTTATCTGCCACTCTTGGTCTTGGACGAGCGTTAGGATTCTCCATGAAAAGTTCTGAAAATGATCTCAAAGCTATTATTACACTACTACAGAAAAGGATTTTTTACATGGTTGAAAAGTTCTTTTTTCACGGTTTTGGAACCGTGAAAAAGTCTATTGTGTAAGAAAGTGCTAGACCTTTCTACACGGTTTTGGAACCGTTTAAAAATGTCCTTTTTTTACACGGTTCTAAGACCATGTAAAAAGGTCTCAATGTTACACGGTTGTTAGGCAAAACCATGTAAAAAGGTCTTAATTTTACACGGTTGTTAGACAAAACCGTGTAAAAATGTCTCAATTTTACACGATTGTTAGGCAAAACTGTGTAAAAAGATAGGTATTTTTACACGGTTTCTTGGCAAAACCCAGTAAAAAGGTCCCCTCTTTTTACACGATTGCTAATAAAAACTGTTTAAAGAGGCCACAATTTTTTACACAGTTTAAACTTACAACCGTGTAAAAACACTGAAAGACCACTATTAGCGAGGGGAAAATTAAGTTCGGATTCGTCGCTGATAGACGATGGGTCAAAAAGGTGAGAGCGATGCTATGAACGACGGACATCCGCTATAGATTAGCGATGGACTAATATCAACAACAGATTAGCAAGGGCTTGGCGTAGCGACGGATTAGCGAGGGCTAGTATTAGCGACGAAATTGGGACATACCTCATCATTCCATTGCTGATTCGTCGCTCATATTTGATTTTTTTTAAAATATTTTTTTTATATTTATTTTCCTATACATTGTATCACATATAAAAAATATATATTAAATAACAAAATCAAATTTTCAAAATTGCATTTGAGGAAAAAATATTATACCACAACTATTATACTTGTACAATTTTATAAACGGATCACTATTTAAAAATAACAAAAATGAAACAAATTAACATAAAAAGATTGTGTCTGCCAAACTAAACAAATCAATCGTGAAATTGTTCTCATCCCATTGAACATGATAAAGAATGCGTCTGTAGTTGAACTTCCATCCTGGAAAGTATATTTTTTTGTAACTTCTCCTGTACTTTGTGCAGTCTCTTTTGGATATAATACACAAGCCCTGCATCCAAAAGTTAACCAAGCGAACCAAACTCAACACCTTGAACTCAGAGCAAGTATACACCTTGAACTACTATCGTCTCGTAAAAAGTAATAATGGTATAAGTACCAAATATCGATCCACAAGGAAGACTTTTGAAAGTTCTTTCAAAAAGCCAAATCCTTAAAAACCAATTTTAGATGGCGAATTCGAGGAAATCTTTATGAGTGGTTTATTTTAATTATCAACTAAAAACGAGTCTTAGAGAAGAAGCAAAGGGTAAAAAGGTTTGTTAAGACAAAAACAAGTGATCCAGTAAAAAGATGTTATAGCACCTGGACAATCCTACAGGATGGTCCTATGCTATTGTCACAATATCAACTATCGGGTCAGACAACCTCCCAAGAGTACAGACAGACTTACATGCTATCGATATCATTTATGTTAGATGTCGTGATTCCTAGCACAACACAGTATTTCCATCCTACACCGTAGAAGTATAACACTTGTCAGGTGCTAAAACTATATATAGCTTTCTCTTATTATATCAGGTTTTTATATTTGTCTTAAATCTGAAAATTAATGCATTTTCATACAAAAAATTAGTTTTCAATTAGTTTAAATGTAATGTTCAATGAAACATTAGCCACCTGAAATAAATAGTTAGATAACAATGCTATATTAAAACACCCCTTCACTTTCACACCGATTTCGGTCTTAAATCTGCCTTACACCCCAAGATCAGGCGATTAGCCCATCATGACTAGGATTCTTTTTTCGAATGATGCAAGGACTGGAAATGTAAATAAAGAAATAGAAAGTACTTAAAGTAAAGTACATAAATGTAAATGACAATAAATAAATTGCAGAAAGTAAATAACGGGAATGGAAATGAAATGACAGCAAATTAAGCTGCAGGAAATTAAATGACAATAAAATAAATTGCAGATAGTAATGTGCGGGAATGTAAATGACAGTAAATTAAAGTGCAAGAAAGTAAAAGACAGTAAGGTAAAGTGCATAAATGTAAAGCTCAAAGTAGAAAATGGAAGTGAAGAAAATCAGAAAAGTACTGCAGTATTGCTGTAGTAACTTGGGCGCCAAATTATGAAAATTGTCGTGCAAGTTACATCACAAAATTGATTCTTGCCTTAGAACTTTTAGAAAGTGTTGATCCAAACTCTCTCAGTGATTTGATAACGACCCTCTTCTATATACTTAGTGAAAATTACGTTTTAATATGTATTAGTGTTTCACCATCAGCGATCAGACTGAATCTGTTCAGTTATCGCTGATAGTCTTTCTTATAAACATTTCTATGTATTAATGTTTCACTATCAGTGATCAGACTGAGTCTGTTCAGTTATCACTGATAGTTTCAGAAGTAAACAGCCAAACGTAATCCCTGAAGACAAGTCTCGCGTCAACATATGTTCATAGCTGAATCGAAGATGAAGCTGATGAACAAAGAGAAGTCTACTAGTGACCTGATGCGGATATCAGTGAAGCAAAGACAACTCTACTTATACGCGAAGGAACATGAGAAAAAGCTTCAGCGATAGCTGAACCTCTATCTCTGAACTTAGAGATAGTCAGCGATCAATCGATCACAAAGCTTATGCCTCAAGTTTCCTTTTGTCTATCCTTGCACAACCTAGTACGATGTGTCAGAACGGACAAGTCTCTGCAACCATTCGTACAACAACTCTGTCAACTACACTATTCATGACCCGGCCAAAAGCATGTCTCCCAAAAGTCAGTCTCCCAAAGCCAATCTGTGAACGCCACGTGTAAAGTACCCTGCCACGCATTTAATGCATAGGGTATAAATAGGAAGTTCACCCCTTCATCTGAAAGTGTGCTCAATCCTTGAACTCCATATAGAAACCCTTATTTTCTATATCTCTTAATCTCCCACTCTCTGAATTTCTTGTGCAATTATCTTAGTGTTTCTTAAGTTTGTTTAGATTGAGTTTGTCTTAATCTTATTCCGCAACAAACTTGTAAATTGTATTTTGATTTATCAATAAACAATTTATTAAACTTTAAATTCTGTATTTGTATTCAACCCCCCCTTCTACAAACTTGTTTAGCACCTTCGGGACCAACATAAAGTAGGTTTGTAATTACTTAGAGACTAATCTCGAGCTTTAGAAGGATGAAGATTCAAAATATCGCTACGAGTGTAAGTTAACTCCAAAAAATTACCGAAAAGTGAAGTAACATTGAAAACGAGAATGCTTGCCTTGAAAACATGGAAAATATAAGAACACCACCGATGGAAATTAATCTCGCGTCACAAAAAGATTAGGAAATCTAATACGATGACTCGCACTTTTGATTAATTTCACAATGTAAACAAGAATTGATGAAAGCTTTTAAAGACCGAAGGCAAGAGAAGATGAGAAATAACTTCCAAAGACCTGTATTAAATCCGAGAACCAAAAGCTTCAACTCTTAAGGAGTATTAGCTACAATAACTAGAAAGCAAATAGATAATAAAGTACTTAACCCAAAGGTTATGTGTCTTTTAAAATCATACATACCAAGCATATTTATACTAAAAGGCAAACTTGGGCTCTAAGTAACTGATAATCCAATATAAACTCAAATAATGAATCAAATGTCTTTGATTATGAAATTGAGAGAGATACAAGAAGATTATAATTAAGATATACTTTCTCTCTCTACTTTCCCCCTGTAGAACATAAACTCTCTACAAGATTAGAATAAAGTGCGTTTGAATTCGTACCACAACAATATACGGGAAACATATTTGTACTAAGAACATTACAAGTAAAGTAAACTCCTTTGACATTCTAAC
This sequence comes from Arctium lappa, assembly GCA_023525745.1. Classification (NCBI taxonomy): domain Eukaryota; kingdom Viridiplantae; phylum Streptophyta; class Magnoliopsida; order Asterales; family Asteraceae; genus Arctium; species Arctium lappa. The sequence goes on along the minus strand of CM042058.1, from coordinate 60,106,164 downwards.
TAATACATTGACTTTCACTTTTTCCTTTCAACTTTGACTTTGACCTCAAGGCTTTGACTTTGACTTTAAGCTTTGACCTTCTTGATCGTCAAATTGTAATCCTCATCTAATGATCGCGGATACAACAATAATAGATCTAACAATCTCCCCTTTTGGATTCGAGATCATTTTTCAAAAACAAATTCAGATTTGACAATCTCCCCCTTTGAGGTAATCTTCAGCAAAAACATTCTTTATTAGATTTCAAAAACAATCTCCCCTTTTGTAACAAATACTATCTTCAACAGAGAAATTATCTTCATCTTTTGCTCACTTTCTTTGAAACACAATGTTTCGGTAAAAACCTTCAGTAATCTTTCTCAGAAGTCTTGATCTCTTTATCAAACAACTTTCAGTAGTCTTTTAATCTTGAAATCCTCCCAAAGACTTGAAATTTACACAATCAAACTTATTTCTCTTTATTTATCTCCTTCAAACTTGAACTTGAAATTTCTGAAATTATCTTCTTTAGCTTTCTTTCTTTGACAATCTGTTTTTCTTTCTTTGTCTCTCTGAAATTGATTTTTCTTTCTTTTGTTTCTCCCCCTTTTTGATGACTGTGAGCATCAACATCATCAAAACTTTACAAGAAATGCAATCTTTCAATTTCTGACCAAGACTATCTGATCTCTCCCTTTTGAGTATCCGAACTATCCGTTAATTCAAAATATAATTCTTAATCTTTTCAAATTCAGAACAAGTTGTAACCCTGAATCAATGAATGAATCAGTTAACATGCTTGTAAGTAGCATGAAGCCACTTAGTACAACGTATGTACTATAGGGCTTCCATTCAACCATTGAAAAACACAAGCTAATTCTATGAATGTTCTGACAGAAAAACATATTTTCTATGTGTATATGCTTGTGCTTGTGTTATGAAAAATTTTTAAGCATTATGTGCTTTATCAGGATCAAATTATGTAAACTGTTGAGACACAACAAGTTTTCCACGGACTCAATGTGCATGATTGAAGGGTGAAGGTGGGGCAGGCTTCCTTCTTTTCAATATCCAAATCTTCCGAGTGAAGATCAGATAACATATGTGTTGCGTACCCATGAAAAATTGAAAGAGAAAAAAATGAGTAGCTGGTGGGGTTAAAAGTTAGAGTTGGCATGGGCTCACTACCGTTTTCAATAATGGTCACCAAAGAGTTGTGAACCAATCAGTAATGTGGTTGCCTGGCTCAGAAGTGGTTGGTGCAGAGTTTTCATATTCTTTTAACTCTATTCTCACACCCCCTTTTTGTTTTTCAATCAACCCACTTCTAACCAAACTCTCATTTTCATTTTTCCGCTCAGCATAATGAGAAAAACCCAACCATATGAATTATCTCCCCCATTCTTTGATATATGATCCTTAACCCCTCAATCACTCATGATAACTTCTTGGGTAGGAAACACTGGTTAACATGAATCCATAGAAGTCTTTTAAGCTCATACATTGATCCCATGAAATTTGTCCTAAAAGAATGTTCTTCAACAATTTAACTTGAACAATGAAGAATCTTATAATATGAATCACACTGTCAGTGAAGGTATGCTATGCAAAAATATCATGATTATTTGAGCATTTTGAACTTTGAAGATTTATCACAACAAGGATATTGAAGGAATGAAATGAATTCGAAAGACCTGTTTGAGAATCTGACAATGTATCAGAAAGATCAAATATGAATGATAAGCATTAAAAGCTTAGGTCCTGAAAGAATTGAAAATTTGTCAATAAGAACAAATATAAACAATCAAGAAAGAACTGCGTAAGTTTGAAAGAATACATGATGCTCAACAAACTTTGAATATTAACGGGAGTATTACCATCGAAAGATATTTCATTTTGAGCATGGTAATAATAAAAATCAATAAGAAGTTGAACCACAGTGTATGAATACTTGAAAAGATAATACAAAAGTATTAATCTTTGGAAACACACGGTCAGTATTCAATAAAGCTCCTGTATGAAAATATTTATAATCACACTTCTAAATCATGAAATCTTTTTGAGAATAGAGAAGTGGTTTAAACATTTAGAAACATGTTTTAATGCTTGAAAGTTGTCCTTCTTTCAAACACTCTGAGATTAAGATAAGAAAAATACTTACATTTAGCACAAATCTCAGTACTGTCCCTCAAATCATGAGTAATTGAATAAAAATCAGATAAGCTCCCCCTCAATATCTGCAAAAAGTCAAAACTTAGTCACAATATCAAAGTCATAGTAAAAAACAGAAGTCATAGACATTGGATAACGAGTCCTGATCTGAAGTAATCAGAAGTCAACATTTCATCTTCTGTACTCCCCCTAAACTTTGCATTTGCATCTGAAAAATCAGAAAAGTTGTCAGTAGAAAAATACTATACCCCCCTTGACTGTTGATCATCTTATCTTGTTGCCGAAGAAAAAAATCTTTTAAGCGCGGGTTCTGAACTGAAATATTCAAAAGCCAAAATTCTTTAAAGTACGAGTCCTAAACCGTTGTGTTTAGAAATCATTATTCTTACTCCCCCTACACATGAGGTGCCTGCAAAATAGATGGAGTGGATTTTGCTACCTACTAGAACTTGGGTCGATATCTGTTAGTTGCAGTTCTATTGGAAGTAATTCTATAGGTTCCATACCAATGATGAACTTAAAATTGGTTTACAAATTCATTTGTCCACAGTAAGAACAATGAATTTTCTTTTGAGCTAACCTGATTAATTGATTTGTAGAATAAACTACATTAGGTTTTAAAAGAATTTGTTTGCATGAAAAGAAGTGTTCTTTTGAACATTTGGTTTGGGAACAACTGACTTTGAAACATTCTTCTTAGTTGAAGAATCTTTTACCTTCCATTCCATCTTAACTGGCTTATAGATAGGAATGTTACCTGAACCATCAATAGATTTATCATAGAAAAGGTACGTAGTACGAATATGATCCATGGGATTGACTGACCTTTGTGACCTTTGAATGATGTGAACTTGAAGTTTTCTTGAATGAACACTCTGAGTCAGCTTAATCATTCAGAGGTGATTGAGTAATAGTGTCTGGAATCTTTTGTGGACTCAATTCTACATTGAAAATTATTCCTTCAAGTTATGTGATCTTAGCGGACAAACTGTTTCTTTATGCAGTAAGTAGATCAATCTTCTTCTGTGATTCAGACTTCGTACTCTGTTCTTTCAGTGCTGTTGTTGACAATTCAGATAGCTTCTTTGATAGCTTCTTTATCTCCGTTTCAAACATCTTCCTTTCGGATTCAAAATCTTTTTCAACAGTCATTCTTTTATCAGACAACTCCTTAAAAAATCCAATATTCTTTAGTTATGTCGTCTTCTTTTCTTTCTCAAACCTGTCTCTTTCAAGAATTACAACTTTCTCAAAATCGGACACCTGTTTTGAAACTTTTACACATTTAAGCTCAATTACTTTCTTCTCCTCAAAGGATTTCCTTGAAAAATCAAAAAAAATTATGTGCAAATGATTTTCTTTCATTCTCAAATCCTTCCTTTTCCTTTTCAAACTCTGCTCTGTCTCTAGGAATATGCTTTTCCAAGTCTGAGATCCTCTTTTTCAGATCAACATTTTCATCTTCCAAACCCTTAGATTTCTCTTCAGTCATCTTGATAGCATCTTGAACTCATTTCTCAACTTCCAACTTTTTATCATCTTTCAAGGCTTAAAGAATTGTTATTTTGCCTCAAGCTCTTTAATATGCTCTATTTATTCAGCAATGAGTGTTGAAGGTTTACCAAAACTAAATGCCTTTTCCAGTGAAACATTCCTTTTGTTGAATCATTCATTCTGTCTTTTGAAGGAATCAATTTGTTCATTCTTTTCCTTCTCACAATAATCAATCAACAGTTGCTTTTCAACAGTTTCTTTGCGTAACATAAAATTGCTCTCACGTTTTCGTGCAATCTTTTTTTCAAGAGAAGAAATCTTGGCTTTGAGAGTACTAATCTCTGCTTTGTATGTAGACATTGTTACCTGAAATCAAGAAGTGAGATTAACAGAAAAATATAAGTATGTGCACTTGGTTGAATCTTGTGTTTCCAGGCTCAAACGTTCAAATCAATTCCCAAACTAAACAAACAACCAAGTGAATCAAAGTCCAGATAACACATTGTCCGGATATATATGTATGCTCAAAATCCGGTATGGTAGGCTCAAAATCCAGTCTGCAAGGTATGGAAGTCTTTAAAATTCGGATCACAACTCAAAATCCGGAACACAAAGGATGTATTCTTATAATCCGGATCACAATGTATAAAATAATCCGATATTGAATGCTTCAAATCCGGTTTATACGAAATTTTAAAAAAAATCCGGTATTAGAGGGTCAAAAACCGGTAACCAAGGAATTCTCAAAAACTGGTATAGAAGGCATCAAAAACTGGTAAAGAAGGTCTCAAATCCGGTACTGAGTACAATCCGGGTACCAACGGTCTCAAACCCGGTAAGGATGCTTCTCATAATCCGGTTAGCAAGAATTCCCGGATCACACACTAACACACTCAAATCCCGGATCTTAAACTCTAAAAAAATGGTTACCAAGTTTTCAAAAAACTTGTATATATAATAAAATCCGGTAGGCAAGGTCACTAAATCTAGTTGCCACTCTGTTCTCACACAAATCACATCCAATTCTGGTTCCTGGGATGGCAAATTGAAATCCGGCAAAATCCGGTAACCAAGTTCAAATCCGGTAACAACTCTCAATTAAAATCCGGTATACATCAACATCAACTCAAATCCAGTATGAGGCTTGTCAAAACTCAGATTGCATGGTGTTTGGGCCAAAATCCGGTAAGCACTCAACAAACAAAAACCGGTATACGCTCCCGATTCCCAGTACGAAGAAGTTCTCGATCCAGAAAATTACAAACCAACTAAATCAATCTAATTATGAGAATTGATGATTGTATGATGTTCAGAAACACAAATCGATCAATCCTTTGCAATTACATCTCATAAAAACTGTCAATTTGCTCCAAAAAATCAATAATTCGAAGAACACAGCCGCACTAAAAAATGTCAGATCTAATCCAAAAATTCAAAATTCTCCGTAACTTTCTTGAAATTGAAAATTATAATCGATTTCAATGGATTTAGCAACGATGATAGAATCGATTAGGCACCAAGAAACACAATCTTGCTCCAAAACTTAAAAATCAAATTGTTCTTTTCAACTGCACAGAAACTGTTCATCTTGAAATTTCCAAAAAAATTTCAAAAATTCATCGTATCGAATTGAAATTTGATTCGATTATGCTCTGATACCAATTGATAATGCAATATAAACTCAAGTAACAATGAATCACAGGTCTTTGATTATGAAGTTGAGAGAGATACAAGAAGATTTGATTTAAGATCTGCTTTCTCTCTCTACTTTACTTCTCTAGAACATAAACTCTCTACAAGATTAGAATGATGTGCGTATGAATTCTTACAACAACAATACAAAGGAAACCTATTAATACTAAGAACATTACAAGTAAAGTAAACTACTTTGACCTTCTAACAAATACATTGACTTTGACTTTCTTCCTTTCAACTATGACTTTGACCTTAAGGCTTTGACTTTCACTTTAAGCTTTGACCTTCTCGATCTTCAAATTGTAATACTCATCTGATGATCTCGGATACAACAATAATAGCTCTAACAGTAAAAAAAAGTTACAAAAGTCAAATGATGATGTAAGCCCTTAGAAGTCTTCCAAAAAATCCGATTTAAGCTCCAGTCTTTCGGCCCATCAGTAATACCTTTAGCCCATCAGCGATTTAGGCCCAATTGGAAAAGAAGCCCATCAACGATTTAGGCCCTATTCCGTTGATATCAGCATCAAGTAGTTCCTCCATGAAGCTGTAGGGTTTTTCCACAATATACACAAATTAAATTTAAAGACTAATTTAGATCCAAATTAAGACAAAACAACACAAATTCATGACAAACTTAAAAGATGACAAAAACATAAAAATATATATATATATATATATATATATATATATATATATAAAATGGCTTAAATGGGCATTTTGGGTAAATAAAACAAATGGAAAATCTAACAAATAGTGATATAATATGGTTAACAAATCAACCCATCACACCCCCAAACTTGAATTGTTGCTTGTCCCCAAACAACTAAAATGAGAAAATAAAGACTCAAATACTAAGAAATAAAAAAATTAAACTTGTTCACAAAAATAGCCAATGTATGGTTTTTTAAGTGTTCTTATCCTACTAGCATGTGATATCTATATTCTTTCATATATTAAGTTCCCCTAAAATTGAATTTCTAAAAGTGTTAAACCATAAAGTAGCCTATATTTTTCTTTTTTTAAACTAGATTCATTAAGGTTTTGGGACATTGAAAAGGGTTGGCATTGGCTTTTTCTTTCTTTGTAATGCTTTGCCTTTTACCTCATGTCTCACTTTCACTCCATAGCACAATTTTTCTGCTATGCTTCTCATATTGAGGTATTTTTGGGACACTTTGGTCCTTTTTTAGCTCTGGTATTTATTGACACTCTTTTATGCAAAAGGCATAACTTTGTTCTTGATTTTCTTTTCTTTTTGGTCTTTTTGCATATATTCTTCATGTCTTCCACATTGTGTTTGTGTCTAAGGACCCTCCCCAAAACTTTAGGGATTTAATGTCCTCATTGAATGAAAGTGAAGGCAACAGGATTGGCCCAAACGAAATGAAGGCCCATATGAATCAAAAACTGAGTGAACTATGTGTTATTATGGCTATAACATCAAATCAAACAGACTAAGAACAATTCTGTGTTGTTTGTTTTTTGCATACATGGCTAGAAGTGAAAAAAGTGCATAAAATCAGTTCCCAAACTAAGAAACAAAAAAGCAAAGATGGGGATTTAAGACTAAGACATAAAGACTCTATAACTTACTAAAATGAGTCATTTTTTTTTACAACTGAGGATGGGGAATAGAAAACTCAAACACTTAACAAATTAAAGAACATAAATTGATTTAATCCAACTAAAATAAAGGGAATTCCTCAACATACTAAGACACAAATTAGGAATCAAAACAACAAATGACTTAGTGACTCAATTAAACTAATTAAATAACAAATAATTCAATACACTAAAACTAAACAAAAACAAGGACACTGACTCAATCAGTTAACAAACTAAAACCAAAATGAAGAACTTAAATGACTAGAGTAACTGATGAATAAAACTAAAAATATATAATTGAACCTCGCCTGCTCCAGAGGAGTAGGGTGTGTGTTTGCTTTTGCATCAAGTTTGGAGAACATGGTAGTTGAAGCAACTTGTTAGAATATTTCTCTTTCTACTTATGTTTCAATACTTTCCTTACCATGTCTTATACTCCTTTCTCATGAGCCAATGATTCAATGGAACAAATAGGGGAACATTCATCGCTCTCATCAGGGTATTTCATTCCATGAAGCACATCGAAGGTGACATCTTGATCAGGCAATCTCACTAGTTCTCTTTTCGAATCTTTAATTAATGTTCTTCCTGTTTCGAGAAAGGGTCTTCCAAAAATGATAGAAATCTTCTTATCTGCTTAAAAATCAAGAATAATAATGTTAGCTGGAAAATTGAACTTATCAACTTGTACCACCACATCCTCAATCATTCCTATAGGGCATAATATGGACTTGTCGGTTAACTGAAGGTCACAGTGGTTGGTCTAGCCTTTCCTATGCCGAAAGTATGTAATACAGATAAGACAAAAGGTTGACACTGGAACTTGAATCACAAACTGCTTCTCGTATCTCATTCCCATCTATTGAATAAGGAATTGTAAAAATCCCAGGATCTTTATGCTTAGGGTGAATTTTGTTAGAAAGGAGCGCACTACATCCTTCAGTCAATGTTATAGTCTTAAACTCAGTCAATTTTTTTCTTCTCACTCAAAATGTCCTTAGGGAACTTTGCATAATTTCACATTTGATTTGTGGCTTCTACCAAAAGAAAAATTAACATGCAACTTTTTGAACACATAAGGGAACTCTTTGAATGGCAACTTATGCTTTTGATTTTTTAGCTTTTTAGGGTAAGGCACATATGGTGGAACTGGAGTAATTTCTTTTGAGGAATAAGATCTGGAAGAGCTTGAATGATGAGTTTTGGTTTTGTCCTACAATGTATTGTAAGACTAGAGTTAGAAGATGTTATAGATTGTGGCACACAAGCTACAATACCTTCTTGAGGCTTCTGGACTTCCTTGGGTTCATTGGGGAACAATAATAGACAGTCTGATCTTTTGGGAATTGTTGTTACATCAATGGGTCTGCCTTTATTTTCTAGCCCAATGGTAATACATGATTGGTTCAGAACTACTACAACAACAGAATGTGGTGTTTCATGACTCTTTACAGGTTATGTTTTGGCCAGTTTTTCTGGTTCTTTTTGGGTATTTTCTAATAGATTATTTCCACTCCACTCCACATAACCACAACCTTAACATGTCCTCTTCTGATCATATAAGGGTCCTCCATATCACTAGGTCGAGATCCTCTAGTCTTTGTCTCATTTCCAAAGCCACTTGTACAACCTGTGTTTCAAGGTTTCTGATTGAAGCGTATTTGGGTTATGAACTCTTTCATCATTACTTCCAAGGAAGTAGACGATTCGGCAGACTGATTTAACTTGGTTTAGAAGGACAGTTGATGACTTTATGGTTGAAAACTTGTTTGTTGGTGGAAAATCGGCTGCATAGGGTGTTGGTGGTAAAACATTGGCTGGTGTTTGTAAGAACCATTTTGATGTTGTTGTTGAACACCAATGGGTTCATTCAAGGTTGTAGCATTCCCAAAAAAAATTGCTTGTTGTTGCCACCCTGCATTATTTCTTGAGAATCGTTAGTGCATAAATGTTGGATCCAAGATCATTAAGGTTGAAAGTCAAAGCCCAAGTCAAAGTCAAGGCTCCAAAAAATCGAAGTCAAAGTGTTAACTTGTTTGTTAGTAGTTTAGTTTTTCTTTTTAATGTCCATAAAATAAATAGTCTTTTATGTTTGTAGAATCATAAGGCACTTACATAGTGCATATCATAGAGTGAGAAATATTGTTAGAGAGAGAATTGTAATATGTCGTTTGAAGATTAATGGAAATGGCATTTAGAATATGAATTTGTTGTTATCTTGATATGAATTACACATATTGGGGCACACATTTGATATAAGAGCAAGCAAAAATCAGAATTGTGTTCAAGAATCTGAGATTTGGTCGACTTTTCTAATAACTCGCAGAACGCTCCTGTTCAAATCGAATTTGTTGCTTTTATGTGTTTTTTATTGTAATTTCTGTTGAATTGTATTCGAATTTGTGTTTAGAACATGTTTGGTTTTTATCGATTTGTCCAATTCACAACTGTTTGTGTGAATTTTGGATTTGTTGAAGTTTTTGTCCGAAGAGTCTGTACGCACTGTATTGAATTCAATTTTCAATAATTGTTGTTTTTTATTGTAATTGTTCAGTTGTCATCTGTTCAAAATGTGTTCGAGTTCGAATTGGTGAAGTTACAGAAGAAATTTTAGTGTTTGGATCTAATTTAGTCTGATTTTGAAGTTTTTAAGTTCGTCAAATTCAGGAACTCGCAAGATTTGAGAAATCAACAAGTTCATCCTCAAGAACTCGTAGATCCCTTTATTTGTGCTTTTGGTGTTTTTATTCAAGGACTCAATTTGCAAGCTACTGTATACAAGAAGTGTAAGAATCCACAAATCACTTGTGTATTTTATTTTTTGTGAAAAGTTTCAAGTTCAGAATTCGCAAACGCTTGCTCACGAAAACTCCAGAATCCGCGGAACGCGGTATGTGGAAAATGTCAATTCGCAGAGCCTTTTGTACGATAAGTAGAGAATCCACAAAATCCTTCTTGCGGAAATCTACTATTCAATTTCTTTGACTTACAGAAAGTACCTAAATCCGCATACGCAAGCTTAAGGAAAGTGTAGGGAGTTTATCTTGGAAAATATTCTATGTCTTGAATATGCATGTGTAACACCCTGAATTTTTGGAGTTGGGTGAAAAGTTGACCGTTACCCAAAGTTCAGGGGGGTTAAATGTAACTTGGGTTATATATATACAAATCAAGTTAAGATATTTTGATAAATATCTCAGATCTCATATTTTATCAGTTTTTGAAGAGAGAGAGAGAAGCAGGAGTAGAAGTGTTCGATCGATTCGGACAAATCAAGGTACGAATCTAGCTTAATGCTTTGATCTGAATGTTTTTAGGCGTGTAGAATCTCGTTGTTAAGGTTTTTAACCGTTCCATTTTGAGATTTGAGTGTTTCGATTTGGATCTAGGTTCAGTATCTCCGGCGTGTTCTTGGTGAACAAGATGACCGGACTACTTAGGACTGATATGTCATTCAACCGGGATGTTCCACTCGACTAGTACGCATTCGACCGGAAGATGCATTCAACCGGAAGGTGCATTCGATCGGAAGATGCACTCGACCGGTATACATTCGACCGGAAGTTGCATTTGACCGGAAGTGGTATTCGACCGAACTAGGTTTTGCTCGATGTTAGCTTCTGTTATCTTTAAGTTTTAGTCAAGAAGTGGGAGATTTATCTATGTTTCGGCTTACCGATTCTTTCGGTGTTGTCATAGGTAGCATTCATTAGAAGGAAGAAATTTGAGGTGAGTTCCTACTAACTTTTCTAAACTGTTATATATGTCAAAGATTGTGTTTTTAACTCCTATATATCTCTACGTTTTCGGATTTTTCGTTTATTACATTTTGATATAACTTGGGTTTTTTGAGATATTTTAGGGTTCCCGAACACTTTTGACTAAAATGATGGGTTCCATCTTGTTGAAGTAAAAGAATGTTTTACTTGCCCAGTGTGTGGCTTATTTGAAAGAATGTATATAAACTGGTTTTATGATTATCTTTCTTACAAGCAGTTGATCTTGAAAACGGCATTTTGAAATATAAATGTGTTGATAGTTATTTATCTAGCTTTGTTGGTCACATGAGATATTGTGACAAGTCATGACTATACTAGTGGATCCCTAGGTATCGAGTCGGCTTATGGATGGGAAGGTTGTGCCCCTTTTGTTGTAGTTAGATACATTTGATCTTCGGGGGCACTTGGTATGGTTATGTGAGACCGGTTACTAGCCATGGGTCAAATGTAGTATAACGAAAGAGTATGACTGGTTCCTTGGGGGCCTCCCTCACATCGTAGTACGGACCGAAGCGTTCGTGGTCATGGTTCCATGTATTTAGCTCATAACTCGGATTTGTGGCTTACTTTGTGTTCCACTATAATCCTTGGTAAATAGGGTAATCCCCGTCATCGGAAGATGTGTTTTGGACCGGTTGTCCGTATTTTATCAAAGAACTGTATTTTGCATAACTAAGCCTTTGGAAGGATTCACTTTGATGCATTTAATTATATCACTTGAGATTTATGAACTGTATGTTCTTACTAGGATTTAAGTCTAACACTTTTTCTCAAATGATGTGTTTAACAGGTTTCCCTTAGCGGTGGGTTGCCAGGGTTTTGAGAGACGGGTTTGGTCTCGAGGCATTTTGAGATGAATAGTATTGTAACTGGGCATTTGTTAAGTCCCATTCTTTTGGTGAATTATGGATTGTCAACTGATGTAATCTTGATAGAGGTGTCTAGATTAGTTAGTTGATGAATCCTATATCTGTGCAGGTTTTGTAAAGTCTTAAGGACTAAACCCCTTTATGGGAGGTTTATATCAATACGAATGTCATGTTGTCAAGTTTTCAGGTTTTAATTTACTCTGAATTTTAGGGTGTTACAGCAAGATATTTTGCGAAAAGTTTCTTTGAAAGCTTGAAAATTAATAAGGCAAGAATATGCAAAGCTCAATCTGTGCAAATATGTTCAAGATAACTTCAAGAGATGCTTTATCCATTGGAACTGATGTCAAACCACCAGTCTTATTCAAAGAAGAATATGAGCAATGGAAAGATCGGTTTCTTGACTTCATAGACAGACATGCAAAAGGAGAGAACTTAAAGCAATCTATTGAAGAAGGGCCGATGCATCCTATCACTATGGAAGTTCCAGATGATGAATCATTGGATAGCGAGATGGAAATCAACCAAGAGAACAGAAGACAAAGCATGTTCCAATGGATATCTCTAAATACTATGACAAGGAAAAAGAAAGATATAAAGCAGACAAGCAAGTAAGGTCTCTTCTTCTACAAAGCATTCCCAATGAAATCTACATCAAGATTGATAGCTACAAAGCAACAGCAAAGAAGATGTGGGATCAATTAGGGAAGATGATGATGGGGTCTAAAATTGGGAATCAGATAAAAGTAGCTAACTATATAAACAGCTATTGAGTTCAAAGCTAAGGAAGGAGAGAGCTTGGAAGCTACTTATAAAATATTTGTGTCTTTACTAAATGAGTTGGCCAATAATAGAGTAAAGAAGAAGAAAATAGAGAATAACATCAAGTTTCTGAGTGTTCTTTAACCGGAATGGAAAAAGCATACACGGAGAATGAAACAGATGAAAGACTTGAACGACATTCCCTTACATGAAGTGTATGTGACACTTAGACAGAATGTGCGCGTTTCCTTCTTTGAGGGCGCACGGGTCGTGCGTCCTGTCAGGTTGTTTTTTTTGGATTGCTTTTAATATCATGAGTTATGAGATATTTCAAAATATCTCAAACTCAGTTTTTCTCTCTCTCTCTCTCTTCTTTTCTCTCTTTTCTCTTTCAATCTTCAAGGGTTCTTTTGGTTGCTAGTTTCCGGTATTTCTAGTGAGGGGTCGGTGTTTTAAGTTTCACCTCTACGTCGTGATCGTTATCTGGTTTTCCGGGTTTTATTCCGAAAACCTATCGGTGAGTTCCTACTATCATTTTACAAACTTTATACATGTCAAAACTCTTATTTGCGAAATCTGAAGTATTTCTACGGTATGATTTTATGATCTCTACATTTTGTTATAAATGAAGTTTTTGGTGAATCTCGGGGTTCCCGGTCAGTTTTGACCAAAATGACGGGTTCCGCCCTATTGAAGTAAAATGATGTTTTACTTACACTTTACGTGATTATGTAAAAAGAATGTTTATGAACTCATTTTAATGATTTTCATTCTTACCAGAAGTTGAACTGGAAGTAACATTTTGTTTATAAAATGTACTTGTAACCATATGTTTATTTATGGTTGGTCACATATGTTGTTGTGACGAGTCCGTACCATTGCTAGTGGATCCCTAGGTTTTTGGAGTAGACTGTTTTGTTGGGAGGCTATATTCCCCAAATTGTAGCTATGGGTCACATGTTCCATGATGAGTTTATGGTACGGTTATGTGAGGCCGGTTACTAGCCATGGTTCATGGTGATCCTAGTGAAGGAGTATACACTAGTTTCCCTTGGGAGCGCGATTTCACCTCGTAGCACGGACTCTGGGTTCATTGCTGAGGACTCTAAGTGTTTAGCTCATAACTCGGATTTGTGGTCTACTTTGGGTTACACCACTCTCCTTGGTAAAATGGTCCTTTTATCACCGTTTAAGAGTTTTGGACCGAACAGGCCCGGTTGTGGCGAAATGTTATCTTTACGAACTAAACCTTTATGAAAAGATTTCTTTATGATATTGATGTTTATATCTTTTGAGCTTTATAAACTGTATGTTCTCACCAGGCTTTATAGTCTGACACTTTTTCTCAAATGATGTGTATAACAGGTTTCCATTAGCGATGGGTGCCGGGATTTTTGGGAGAGACGAGTTTTGAGTCTCGGGGTTTTTGGAGATGTTTTAGTATTGGTGCTGGGCATTGTTAAGTCCCATTCTTTTGATGAAACCCTTGTATTGAATTGTATAGTCTTAAGGACTGACCCCATTTAAGGGAAGTTAATGAATTTACCTTTGTCATTTGTCAGGTTTTAAATGTTTTAATTTACTCTGAAATTTAGAGTGTTACAAGTTGGTATCAGAGCTCTAGTTTAAGCGAACTAGGCATGAATGTAAGATGTCTAGACTTAGACTGCGTATGCTAAGAATTGATCCGCGAGAATTGGGTAGAACTCTTAAGATGGGTTAGTCTTAGAGTTGACGGAAAGTACGTTTATCAGGCGTTGTAGTAGTGGTGACAAGAACCGTTATGTGTTGTATGTTCATAATTTCACTTAGCTAATGTTATTATGAGGATACTGTACGTAAGAGTGCTTGATTTGCTGTTGATATAACAATTGGTAATGTGGTAGTACGTTTTCCTTTGTGTTTATCCAATCTCTCTCTTATCTTTGTCTCTGTTCTGTGAAACAGTTCAGTATGGTGAATACGCGTGGTAGACCGCGTACTCGTGTTGACGGACAGGAAGCGACAGCCTCCACAGCTGATCAGCCGGAAGGAGTTGAGGTTGTCGTGCGTCCGCCAGTGAAGCAAATACTAGGTGGGGGGCCAGAGGTCATTCCGCGTGTGGACCTGGCTTCGTCCCACCCAGTCATCAGGGATGCTAGTTCCCCTTATGAGATGATGGCCAGCATGATGTTGGCAATGAGGGAAGAGATGGCAAAGCAGCAAGAGTTTATGCTAAAAGTGATTGAGGACCGTGATGTGAACAATCGTAGAAGTGAGACGGTTGTGGAAAACATCGTAGCAGGTTCTGGAGGCGTTGGTACAGGGGTCAGGGCTGAGGAGAACAGGATTGTTGGTGCTCCGGGAGGTAGGAAAACTTGTTCCTACAAATCCTTTCTGGGTTGCGGACCACCAGAATTCTCTGGTTCCGACGACCCAATCTTGTGTGTGAAGTGGATCCGAGCGGTTGAGCAAGCTTTTGGCTCTTCCGAATGTGGTGATGATCAGAGGGTGCAGTTCGGTACCCAATTGCTGAGGGACATTGCACTCATCTGGTGGAATATCATCCAATCCACTCTATCTCCTGAAGTGTTGGCCCAGTTGTCTTGGGCCGAGTTCAAGAAAAAGCTTCTAGAAGAGTTTTGCAACGAAAGAACGATGGACCGAATTGAGAAAGAGTTCCAGTCCTTGGTGAAGGGAAGCCTGACGGTGAGGGAGTACACCCGTCAGTTCATGGAGAAGCTTGGTCTGGTGGGGCACGCTGCCCCAACAGAGAAGGATAAGATGAAGGCCTATCTGAATGGCCTACCTGCGGACATGCAATCTATGCTCCATAATTCCAAAGCTTCTAACCTCCGAGAGATGGTGGAGGAAGCTCAATTCATGGAAGAGATGTTCGCGAAAAGCAAATCTGAGAATTCTGTGATAGTGTCTGATAAGAGAAAGTGGGAGAGCAGTTCAGTACCTCCCAAGCGGACCCGACCTTTTGTTGGGAACCGCAACTTCAGTAGTTATCAGGAAGCAAGGTGGTGCCCGAGGTGTCAAACCAAGCATCACGGTAACTGTTACAACAATTCTCAAACTTGCTTCAAGTGTGGGAAGCCTGGTCATACTGTCAAAGATTGCCCGGTCAGGGGGATCATCTGTTTTGAGTGCAAGACACCGGGACACTCGAGGAAGGATTGCCCGAAGCTCGTGTCGGGTAGCGCGCTAGCAAGGAAGAAGAACCCTCCTAAGGTTCAGAGTCGATCTTTTCAGATGACGGCTGAAGAGGCTAGAGCATCAGCTGATGTGGTATCGGGTACTTTTCTTATAAACTCTGTACCTGCTCGGATTTTGTTCGATACGGGTGCTAGTTTCTCTTTCGTATCTGAATTGTTCCGTCAGAAAATTACTATGCCCACTACTAGTCTTGAGGATGCATTAGTGGTAGAAATAGCCGATGGTAGTCAAGTTCTGATCCACGAGGTTCTGAGGCAGTGTACTCTTGGTATCGAAGGGAAAGAATTTTCGATCGATCTATTACCGATGTTAATCGGGGGTTTTGATGTGGTAATCGGTATGGATTGGTTGTCAAACAATCAGGCCGAGTTCGTGTGTTCCAAGAAGATGATTCGACTTCCCAACCCCTCTGGTGAAGTCGTGGTCATCTATGGTGAAAAGAGGAAGGGTGAAGTGGCAATTATCACAATGGCAAGAGCACGCAAGTGTTTAATAAAAGGATGTTCGTCTTTCCTAGCCTATGTGATCGAGGCTAAGTTAGAGAAATCAAAGCTGGAAGATGTGAAGATCGTGCGTGAGTTTCCAGATATCTTTCCGGACGACTTGCCTGGATTGCCACCCGATCGTCAGGTAGAGTTTCGGATTGATCTTGTGCCTGGCGCTGCACCGATCGCTAAAGCACCTTATCGTTTAGCGCCATCGGAGATGCAAGAGATGGTAGCACAACTCCAGGAGCTATTTGAGAAGGGATTCATAAGACCGAGTTCGTCACCTTGGGGAGCTCCGGTCTTATTTGTCAAGAAGAAGGATGGCACAATGAGAATGTGCATTGACTATCGTGAGTTGAACAAAGCTACAGTGAAGAACAGGTATCCGCTTCCGAGAATAGACGACTTGTTCGATCAACTTCAAGGAGCGGGTTGTTTCTCCAAAATAGACTTACGATCCGGTTATCACCAAGTGAAGGTAAGGGAAGAAGATGTTCCGAAGACGGCTTTCAGAACGCGTTACGGCCATTACGAGTTCCTTGTAATGCCTTTTGGCCTGACGAACGCACCAGCAGTGTTTATGGACTTGATGAATAGAGTGTGCCGACCTTTCCTCGACAAGTCGGTCATTGTATTCATCGATGACATACTAGTGTACTCCAAGAGTGAGTCGGAACACGACCAGCATCTACGTGAGGTTCTGGAAGTATTGAGAAGAGAAAGATTGTACGCCAAATTTTCCAAGTGCGACTTTTGGCTTAAAGAAGTACAATTTCTGGGGCACGTAGTCACTCGAGAAGGAGTGAAAGTAGATCCCTCCAAGATTGAAGCTATGATGAATTGGGAGCCTCCTAAGAGTCTGTCCGAGATCCGAAGTTTCTTAGGTCTGGCAGGATACTACAGGAGATTCATTCAAGACTTTTCCAAGATCGCTTCTTCCCTGACAGTTCTGACTCGGAAGAATGTGAAGTTTGAATGGACCGAAACCTAAGAGAAGGCGTTCCGGATCCTTCAAAAGAAGTTGTGTGAAGCTCCGATCTTGACACTACTTGAAGGGTCGGAAGATTTCGTGGTTTACAGCGACGCTTCAAAGATGGGATTGGGTTGTGTGTTGATGCAACGAGGCAAGGTAATCGCTTATGCCTCGAGACAGCTTAAGATACACGAGCAGAATTATCCAACTCATGATCTGGAGTTAGTAGCGGTGGTGTTCGCCTTGAAGCTTTGGCGACATTACCTTTACGGCACGAAGTGCACTCTATACACGGATCACAAGAGCCTGAAGTATGTCTTTGATCAGAAAGAGTTGAATATGAGGCAAAGGAGGTGGCTCGAGTTACTGAAAGATTATGACTGTGAATTGCTTTACCATCCAGGTAAGGCGAACGTGGTGGCCGATGCGCTAAGTCGGAAGGACTATAGCGGGAGTATTCGAGCTACCCATTCGAGAATCGAGCTAGTATCTAGCCTTGTTGAGAAGATCAAGGCATCACAGGTGGAAGCACTGTTAGAAGAGAATCTCAAAGAAGAAGTCATGACCAAACAACGTTTACTCTTGATGGAAGATAGCCGTGGAGTGAAACTGTTCAGTGGTCGTGTGTGGGTGCCCAAGATAGGGGGTAACCGTGAGCTGTTGCTAGAAGATGCACACAAGTCCAAGTATTCCATACATCCTGGAAGCACAAAGATGTACAGGGACTTGAAGTTGCACTATTGGTGGCCGGTAATGAAGCTCGATGTGGCACGCTACGTTGAGCGTTGTGTGACGTGTTCGCAAGTTAAGGCCGAACATCAGAGACCATATGGGAGTCTTCAGTCTTTAGAGATTCCCGAATAGAAATGGGAGCATATCACCATGGACTTCGTGACGAAGTTGCCTAAAACTCTTCGAGTTCACGATACCATTTGGGTGGTAGTTGACAGATTAACGAAGAGCGCTCATTTCTTGGCCATGCGCGAGACTCTACCGATGGATAAGTTAGCAAAGCTTTATATCGATGAGGTGGTCTCGAGACACGGCATACCATTGTCGATCGTGTCGGATCGCGACAGTCGGTTCACTTCGAACTTCTGGGATGGATTTCAGAAAGAGCTAGGTACTCGAGTGAAGTTGAGTACGACATACCATCCGCAAACCGACGGGCAGAGCGAACGAACGATCCAACATTTGGAAGACATGTTGAGGTCGTGTGTCATCGATTTCGGGGGTAGCTGGGACACTCACCTGCCTTTGGTAGAATTTGCCTACAACAACAGCTACCACTAGAGTATCGGCATGGCACCCTTTGAGGCTTTGTATGGGCGGAAGTGTCGGACTCCCGTATGCTGGCTTGAAGCGGGAGAAAATCAGTTCGCTGGACCTGAGATCGTGCAAGAGACTGCCGATAAGGTCAAGTGCATTCGTGAAAGAATGAAAGCAGCTCAGGATCGTCAGAAAAGCTATGCCGATAAGAAGAGGCGACCGATAGAATTCCAAGTGGGCGACCGCGTTATGCTTAAAGTGTCGCCGTGGAAAGGCATTATACGGTTCGGAAAACGTGGGAAGTTGAGTCCCCGTTTCCTCGGACCTTTCAAAGTGCTTAAACGGGTGGGTTTGCAGGCCTACTAGTTGGAACTGCCACCGGAGTTAAGTAGAATACACAACACGTTTCATGTTTGCTACCTCCGGAAGTGTTTGGCGGTGGAAGACAGCGTCATTCCCCTTTCAGAGTTAAGGGTTGACGAGGGTAACCGTTGTGTGGAAGAACCCGACGCCATCTTAGAGAGAAAGTCTAAGAAGTTGCGTCATAAAGGAGTCACCTTGGTCAAGGTGCAGTGGAAGCATCATCGGGGAGCGAATGTGACATGGGAAGCCGAGGAGGATATGAAGCAAAGATATCCTCACCTTTTTGAGTAGTTGGGATTTCGGGGACGAAATCATCCCCAAGTTGGGGAGGATTGTAACACCCCGAATTTCGTTGTTTTGGGTAGTTGTAAAGAAAAAGGAAGTTTACGAAGCTGTCTACAGGACGCACGGGTCGTGCGTCCTCCTTCAGAGAAAACGCACGGTTCGTGCGTAGGATCCAGGGCCGAGGCATAGTGCTAGCGCACGGGTCGTGCGCATTTCCTTCTTTGAGGACGCACGGGTCGTGCGCCCTGTCAGGTTGTTTTTTTTGGATTGCTTTTAATATCATGAGTTATGAGATATTTCAAAATATCTCAAACTCAGTTTTTCTCTCTCTCTCTCTTCTTTTCTCTCTTTTCTCTTTCAATCTTCAAGGGTTCTTTTGGTTGCTAGTTTCCGGTATTTCTAGCGAGGGGTCGGTGTTTTAAGCTTCACCTCTACGTCGTGATCTTTATCTGGTTTTCCGGGTTTTATTCCGAAAACCTATCGGTGAGTTCCTACTATCATTTTACAAACTTTATACATGTCAAAACTCTTATTTGCGAAATCTGAAGTATTTCTACGGTATGATTTTATGATCTCTACATTTTGTTATAAATGAAGTTTTTGGTGAATCTCGGGGTTCCCGGTCAGTTTTGACCAAAATGACGGGTTCCGCCCTATTGAAGTAAAATGATGTTTTACTTACACTTTACGTGATTATGTAAAAAGAATGTTTATGAACTCATTTTAATGATTTTCATTCTTACCATAAGTTGAACTGGAAGTAGCATTTTGTTTATAAAATGTACTTGTAACCATATGTTTATTTATGGTTGGTCACATATGTTGTTGTGACGAGTCCGTACCATTGCTTGTGGATCCCTAGGTTTTGGAGTAGACTTTTTTGTTGGGACGCTATATTCCCCAAATTGTAGCTATGGGTCACATGTTCCATGATGAGTTTATGGTACGGTTATGTGAGGCCGGTTACTAGCCATGGTTCATGGTGATCCTAGTGAAGGAGTATACACTGGTTTCCCTTGGGAGCGCGATCTCACCTCGTAGCACGGACTCTGGGTTCATTGCTGAGGACTCTAAGTGTTTAGCTCATAACTCGGATTTGTGGTCTACTTTGTGTTACACCACTCTCCTTGGTAAAATGGTCCTTTTATCACCGTTTAAGAGTTTTGAACCGAAGAGGCCTGGTTGTGGCAAAATGTTATCTTTACGAACTAAACCTTTATGAAAAGATTTCTTTATGATATTGATGTTTATATCTTTTGAGCTTTATAAACTGTATGTTCTCACCAGGCTTTATAGTCTGACACTTTTTCTCAAATGATGTGTATAACAGGTTTCCATTAGCGATGGATGCCGGGGTTTTTGGGAGAGACGAGTTTTGAGTCTCGGGGTTTTTGGAGATGTTTTAGTATTGGTGCTGGGCATTGTTAAGTCCCATTCTTTTGATGAAACCCTTGTATTGAATTGTATAGTCTTAAGGACTGACCCCATTTAAGGGAAGTTAATGAATTTACCTTTGTCATTTGTCAGGTTTTAAATGTTTTAATTTACTCTGAAATTTAGAGTGTTACATAATGATTTTATGTTTTCCAAATCTTCCAAGGCATCGCACTTTTCTGATGATGATGATGATGATGACTTATTTGAGGATGAAGTTGATTTTTTAAATTCTAATGGTTGTTTTGATCAATGTGTTGAGAAGTTTGATTCTAATGTTAAACTTCCCGATCATTCTACTTTTGTGATTAAATCTGAGGCTTTACCAAGTGTTTATGAAAAAGGTGAATCGTCAACTAAGGTTGATGAATCATTTCATGTGAGTACTTACTATGGCAAAGGTAAGAAGCAAAAGAAGAAGCACTCACAAAAACAGACCAACACTGGTAAGTGCAGAAAAAGACAAACTCTGAAATCTCATGGGTCTTACAAATCTAAATCTTATAATTGAGATATGAGATTGAAAAGGTCTGAAGCAAGACTTGGGTGGGGACTTAAGAAGAAAGTTGAAGAGTCTGAAATTGTATGATCCCAATATTCAAGCCCAATAAAACAAGATTAATTTGACATTCAAGGTTCTAGAGAGTGAGTAGAGAGAGAAAGCGTATGTATCATAGATCTTACAATATTAAGTCCCTACAAACTCTTTCAACTCATATCCCTATTTATACAAGGAAATGAAACTCTTATATGCCTAAACTCTCATGTCACTAATTCTAAACAATTCTCTCAAAGCTAAACAACATTTACTTAGACTTTGTTGACTTTACTTGACTTGACTTTTCCTATTAAATCTTGGATACAATTATACACTAACAATCTCCTCCTTTGTATTCAAGATTTAATAAAAATTTGACACTTGTCTTCAGCTCTTGATTCTTCAACTTCTATCTCTGACAGTCTTTGACTTTCAAGCTCTAACAATCTTCAGACTTTCAGTCTTCGAAGAATCTTGAAAATATTTTTACACTTTGCATCCTTGGAAAGTCACAAAGTCTTAAATAATACTTTGAAAACTTTAAAATCTTTGAAAACTTTGAGGAATCTTTGAAAATTTGTATCTTCATCTATGTGATCTCTTGACTGTCTTTGGAGAACAAACTTTCTTTAAACAAGTATGTAAAATTATCTCTGAAACATAGGAAGCATCTGAATTGTCTTGAACTTTCAGAATTATCTTCAGAATTATCTTCACCATTTTCATCAGAAAACCTCTTTATTTTTTATTTGTCAAATCAGCTTTTGTCTTTGAAATTGATCTTTCAAAAATTCTCCCTTTTTTGATGATTGTGAGCATCATGATCATCAAAACTTCTTCAATTTCATCACTTTCTTTGATTTCCCCCTTTGTAATGACTAACAATCTCCCCTTTATGATAAATTGACATTCTCCGCCCTTTGATCTGAGTATCCGTCAATTCATGAAATTTATATATCCAAATCTTTTCAAATTCAGATATAATAGAAATTGTAAACCTGAATCAACAAATGATACAGTTAGAATGCCTGTAAGTAGCAAGGAGACACTTTGTACAATGGATGTACATTGGAAATGAGCTTTTGTGATGTTCACTCCCCCAGGGCTTCCATTCAATCATCGAAAAATCACAAAGGAATTTTCTATGAATGTTATGACAAGAAAACGTATTCCTTGTGTGTACATGCAAGTGTAAGAGATGATTGAAGCTACTCAAGCTTTTTCAGACTCAAATTGTGTAAACTGTTGAGACAGCAACAAGTATTACACGGACTCAATGTGCATGAAAGAGGTGCGAAGGTGGGGCAAACTTCCTTCTTTTCAATATCTAAATCTTCTGAGTGAAGACTAGATAGCAGATATCCTGCGTCCCCAAAAAAAATGAAACATTTCTTTGTTAAGAAAGAAACGAGTGGCTGGTGAGGTAATTGCAAGAGTTGGCATGGGCTCACTGCCTGTTTCAATTATGGTCACCAAAGAATGTAAACCAATCAGAAGATGTGGCTGTCCAGCTCAGAAAGTGTTTGGACCAGAGTTTTGATATTCTTTTAACTCTGATCTCACACCCTCTTTCTTTTTATCATTATGCTCACTTCTAACCAAACTCTCTTTTCCATTTTACCGCTCAGCACAATGAGAAAAACTCAACCAGATGAGTTATCTCCCCCACTCTTTGACTTTAAGACCCCTTACCCCTTAATCACTCAAGGATAACTTCCGGGGTAGGAAACACTGGCTAACGTGAATCCATGGAAGTTCTGTTTAAGCTCTCACACGAATCCCATGTAAGTCCTATAAAGAATGGTTGTTCAACAGTTTAACTTGAACAATTAAGCACATGATAGCATTGTCATCAAATGTATTCTCATCAAGGATATGAATGAAATTTGAGCAATTGAACTTTAAAGATCTCTCAAAACAAAGATATTGAGTGAATGAAATGAAATCAAGAGAATTATTTTGAGAATCTGACAATGTATCAATCAGATCAAATAAATGGTTAGGGTATTAAAGAACTTGATAGTTTGTTTACATGAACGAATAAAAACGATTTAGCAATGAACGTACAAATATTGAAATGATGAATGATGATCAACAACAATTGAAAACAAACGAGGGTATTACCATCGAAAAATTGGTTCATTATGAGACATGGTAATAACAAAATCAAATGAAGTACTGAACCGGTGTGTATGAATACTTGACAGTATAGAGACAAGATAATACGCAAGTATTAATCTTTGGAAACACACGGTCAATTAAACATTAACGCTCAAAAATTGAAAAACATTTAAAATCACACTTCTAAATTCATGAAACCTTTTGAGAATAAGAAGTGGTTTGAACATTTAAGAAAGCGTTTTTCATGCTTGAAAGTTGTTCTTCTTTCAAACAAGCAGAGATCTAGATCAGAAGATATTTAACTTTAAGCTCCCCCTCAAATCATGATAGAATGATTTATATTCTAATAAGCTTCCCTTGGATATTTGCATAATATCCTCATTTTAAATATTTAGAATGGGTCCTGATCTGTTGTAATCAGAAACCATAATCCTTTACATTAAAGTTCGGGTTCTAAACTAAAGTGTTTAGAAGCCATAACTCTTTGACTTTATGGTCCGGGTTTTGAACTGTTGTGTTCAAAAGTCATACTCTTTGACTTTGAAGTTCGAGTCCTAAGTTGATTTACTCAGAAGTCAAACATCTTGCTCCCCCTAACCCTGTGGTACCTGCGAAACAGATTTAACAGGTTTTGGTACCTACTGGTATTTGGGTCCTGGTATGTTAGATTTAGGAATCCACTTTTCATTAGACTTATATCTTTTAAATCCAGAATTCTGAGAAGTTATTCTGTAAGAACCGTACCAGTTATGAGCATATTCTTTTTGAACGAAGTCATTCTCTCCACAGTAAGAACAACCGATTTTCTTTTGAGCAATCATGATCAAATGATTAGTCGAGTAATATATATCAGAATTACCAAAAGATTTACTTTTATATGCACTGTTCTTTTTGGCATTTGTTGTGAATTTGAATGATCTGTCATTCTTCTTCTCATCATCTGAAGAATTCTTCACTCTCTAATTATACGACTGTGACTGTTTCTCTCTCTACTCTCTCTCTAGAACCTTGAATGTCAAATCTTGATAAGAGTGTCCTTGAATTGTTAGGAAATTACACTTTCAATTGCTATCAGAGCGAGACCAAATCATATTCAGAAAGATCACATTATTAGATTGAATCGATTTCTAAAAATTTCATAGTCGAGTTGGACTTTCACTGTTGAATAAAATTTTCTTTGATTAGTTGTTGTTTGTGTGTAAAATTGATTTCATTGTGTTCGAATACTATTTTAGAATGTTTCTTGTTTAAATTCGATCACAAGTTTATCACTAAATCGATTTCAATTTTTGAAATTTTGGTTTTCTTGGAAAAGTTAATCGAACTATTGTTTTTGAATCAAATCATTGTGTTTTGTTGTTTTAATCGAAATCATGTGTTAGAAAAGTGTTCAATTTCATCTTTCGAGCATATTGGATATGTTTGTAAATTGATTTGCAGGAATTTCAAGTTTTTGAGTCGAATCTGTGAAGATAAGTCAAGAACGCGCAAGTTCTATACTTCTCGCTAATCAAGAACGCACAAGAAGTTGAAGAACACGCACGATGATACTGGAAAGTTTGAGCTTAGTTCGCGCATAAAACTCTTGCGAGAAGTAAGATACGTGCACAAGTCACTTGCGAGAAAGGATATGAATAGTGACTTGCGAGTTTTTTTATAGTCGTGCGAGTTCTTGAATTCTCGAAATTTTTCTAAGTGTGAAACGCGCTAAGTGTTGACTTGCGAGTTTGCATTCATCTGCGAGTTTTGGTTTTGCGAGAAGTTCACTTGATCAAGATTTTTCTAAGTCCAATACGCGCACGAAACATCTTGCGAGAAGCTACTTCGCACATAACTCTTCTAGCGAGTTTTTCAGTTCACGCATATAGTGGTTTGCGAGTTCCTAGTTCACGCACATAACGTCTAGCGAGAAGTATTGTGAACAGTGCTTTTCGAGTTTCTATTGTCTGCAAGTTCTATACTTGTATTTTTTTCAGAGATAATTTTTCAAGTGGTGATCTGATTTTGACTTTCAGTCAAATTTTCTGAATTGTTTGGGAACGATCTTTCATTCAAGCTAATTTTTCATTCAAGATGCCTACTACAGATGAGAGAGGAAATACTGTACTGTCAGCCAGAGATGTTGCTGTCATGTACATGCCTGAGATACCAAAAATAGAAGTTGAAAGAGATAAATTGAAGATTCAAAATTTAGCTCTTCTTAATCAGATTCAGGAGTTTAGATCTAAATTGTTAAATTCTGATAAAACTTTTGTATGTGCTAAATGTACTGATAATTCTCGATCTGTTTTTGCAGGTATCGTAAACCCAAGAGAGAAAGAGATTAATGAAAAACAGAAAGATATTGCTATCAAAGGGAATATCATCAAATCAAGAGAGAAAGTGATTAAAGAGAAAGAGAAAATTATTGAAATAAAAGAAAATACTATTTAGACTTGTGAAAAAGAAATCAAGCTGAAAGAGAAAAAGATAGTGAATCTTCAAAGCCAATTGAAGACAACTGAACAAAAATCATCAGAACGACAAGCTAAGTCATTTGAGATTCAACAAAAGTTTAAGGCTTTTGAAGAAAAGATATCTGCTTTGGAAGACAAAAATGTTGAACTACTGATAAGTCTCCAAGCAGATAAAGTCAAATCAAATCTAGAGAATGCTTCTACTCAACAATTGTCTGATCTTTCAAAGAAAGCTCTCCAAGAGAAAAAGGATATTGAGCTTAGATGCATTAAACTCTCGAAGCAAGTGTCCGAGTTTGAAAAGATTTTAATTACAGAAAGAGACACTTTTGCTAAGGAGAGAAAAGTTCTTGAAGACAAAATTACTGAATTTCCTAAACATATCTCTATTTTACAAGACTTAATTGAGAAAGAAAAAAAAGCTTTTCAAGAAAAGAAATAGTCTTTTGAGATTGAAAAGAAGAAATCTGAAAAGACAAATGTTGGGATCTTCAATGAAACTTCTGATAAAACCAAGAACTTTGAAAAAGATTTTGAGCTAGAACGTTTAAAATTTGAATCTGAAATATCCAAGCTCACATCCAAGATCTCTGTTCTATACTCAGATATTCTAAAAGAACAGATGGCTAGAACTAATTTGAAACAAAAGTTTGACACACTTACTTCTGAAAGAAACATTTTATCTAAAAAGATAAAGGACTTGGAAGCTGCAAATAGTGAATTGTCAGAAAAGATTTCAGCTAATGTGATTGATCAATCACCTGTTGATAATTCAACAAAATCAGTCTGTTCTTTCAAAACAACTTCAAGTTCTATTCATGAGAAAAATGTTTTCAAAAAGAACAGTGTCAAACCACACATTGTTAAATCAAATCAGATCCGTCCATCTAATCTATTCTATGACAAGTCTGTTGATAGGCCATCGAACTTCTATGTAAAATCTCTTGGAAAACATTCTAAGAAAGAATAGATGGTCTGGAGAGTGAAGGTTTCTCCTGATGAGAAGAATAATGACAAAGCATCTGCATCCACATCCAATGCCAAAAAGAACAGAGTTCATAAAGGTAAATCTTTTGGTAAACCTGATACAATTTACTCTGCTAATCATCTTATCAGGTTGGCTGAAAAGAAAATGTGTTGTTCTTACTGTGGATCAAATGACTTTGTAAGTAATAGTTTTGTCAATTACTGGTATGGTTCATATTATGTTACCCCCAAAAGAACTGCAACTAACACATCAGGACCCAAATACTAGTGGGTACCAAAAGCTAAATTTGTGTTGCAGGCACCCAAAGTTTAAGGGGGAGCAAGAACAGAGGCTCTTGAATAACACAGTTCAATACCCGTACCTCAATGTTCAAAGAATTGTGGCTTCTGATTACAACAGATCAGGACCCGGTCTTAAATGTTAAAGGACTTAGACTTCTAAACACACCAGTTTAGGACTCGGTCTTCAATGTTTAAAGACAAGGATATTTTGCAAATATCCAGGGGGAGCTTATCAGAATATAAATCATTTCATCATGATTTGAGGGGGAGCTTAAAGGTAAATATCTTCTGATCTTAATCTCTGATTGTTTGAAAGAAGAACAACTTTCAAACATGAAAAACGCTTTCTTAAATGTTCAAACCACTTCTTATTCTCAAAAGATTTATTGAATTTAGAAGTGTGACTTTAAATGTTTTTCATTACGGAGCTTCATTGTTTAACTGACCGTGTGTTTCCAAAGATCAATACTTGTGTATTATCTTGTCTATATACTGCCAAGTATTCATACACACCGATTCAGTACTTCATATTGACTTTGTTATTACCATGTATCAAAAGTTTAATATTTCTATGGTAATACTCCCGCTTGTTATTCATTGTTGTTTAAATCAAATGTCATTTCATCATTATGTGTGCTTTCATTGCTAACATGTTTATATATCTTTCATATAAACAACATTCGTCTTTGTTTTCCCAAAATATTATTCTTCATGAATTTTGATCTGATCTTAATCATTGTCAGATTCTCAAAACATTTCTATTCTCTCATGATTATTCATTCAACAAAGTTTTGAGAAATCTTAAATGTTTAAAATGCTCAAATTTCATTTTTTATCTGTTATGAGCATACATACACTGACAAATGATTTCTTGTGCTTTAATGTCAAGAGAATCATTGAGCATTACATGTTTTTAGGACAAATACATGGGATTCAGTGTGAGTACTTAAACAGAACTTCCATGGATTCACGTTAACCAGTGTTTCCTACCCCGGAAGTAATCCTTTGGGTGATTGAGGGGAGAGGGGTCAAAAGATTGAGAGTGGTGTGTGAAGAGGTAAAATGTAAAAGAGAGATTGGTTAGATGTGAGCTTAAAATATTTAAAGAAAGAGGGTGTGAGATCAGAGTAAAAGAATATCAAACTCTGTACCAAATCTTTCTAAGTCGGGTAGCCACATAAACAGTTGTTTCACAATTCTTCGTGAACGACATTGAAATAGGCAACTAGCCCATTCCATCTCTTGCACACAACCCCACCAGCTACTCATTCTTTTCTCAAAAAGAGAATGTTTCACATTTTCTGGGGAAGCAGCACATAAGCTATTGGTTCTTCACTAAGAAGATACTAATATTGAAAAAGAAGGAAAGTTGCCCCACCTTTGACCCATTATCATGCCCGTTAAGTGTATGTATAATCATTGTTGTCTCAATGGTTTACATACTTTGAGCCTTATGAAACACAATCATTGTGCTAATTCTTTCATAACACAAGCACGAGCACACAAAAAATTTGTTTTTCTGTCAGAACATTCATAGAAAATACCTTGTCTTTTTCAATGATTGAATGGAAGTCCTGTGGAGTCAACATCAAACCAGCTCCTTAAATTGTACATTTGTTGTACACAGTAACTTAGTGTTACTGACAAGCATTCCTAATTGTTTCATTTGTTGATTCAGGGTTACAACTCATTGTTTGTCTGAATTTGAAAAGATTTGGATAAATACATTCATGAATTGACAGCTCATTATCAGATCAGTTGGGGGAGAATGTTCATATTTTATCAAAAGAGATCATGAAGACTGTTCTAAATTGTTTAAATTGGGGGAGAAGTTTCAAAGACTGAGTTGAAATTGAAGAAGTTTTGATGATCATGATGCTCACAATCATAAAAAAGGGGGAGAAATTTTCAAAAGTTCAATTTCAAAG
Source organism: Arctium lappa (assembly GCA_023525745.1). Lineage (NCBI taxonomy): Eukaryota > Viridiplantae > Streptophyta > Magnoliopsida > Asterales > Asteraceae > Arctium > Arctium lappa. The sequence goes on along the minus strand of CM042058.1, from coordinate 60,077,481 downwards.
TCATAGTTTCAGAGCTAAAGAGATGTCAAAGTGGAAAAGACGTCGGGAGAAATTTTGAAAGTTCAAGTCAAATGAAGATTAAGTGACACTTCAAGACAGATGAAAGTTTGAATGATTCAAATGATTCTGAAGAAACAAAGATGATTCGAGAAAGTTTCGAGAAAGTTTGTTTTTCCGAAGACAGTCCAGAGATCAGAGAGTTGAAGATACCAAGAATTTCAAAGATTCCTCAAAGTTGTCTTAAAGTTCAAAGATTCCAAAGTTTCAAGAATTCAGATTCGTGTTCAAGACTTGTTGAATTTCCAAAGATGCTAAATGTGAAAAACTTTTCAAGATTCTTCAAAGCATCAGAGACTAAAGACTGTCAGAGCTACAAAGTTTTAAGTTGTCAGAATCAAAGTTTGAAGAATCAAAACGCTGAAGACGATTGTCAAATTTTTATTAAATCTTGAATACAAAGGGGGAGAATGTTAGTGTATAAATTGTATCCAAGATTTAATGTGAAAAATCTGAGTAAATGTAAGTCAAAGTATGTAAAGTCAAGGTCAACATTAGTGATAGAGTGTTTAAGCTTGTGAGAGTTTGTGATGTTTGCTATGTCTTGAGAGTTTCAGTAGTGTTTATAAATAGCATAGTGTTGTGAGTGTTTGTAACTTTCATATCAATATACGACTGTGACTGTTTCTCTCTCTACTCTCTCTCTAATCTCTCTCTAGAACCTTGAATGTCAAAACTTGATTAGAGTGTGCTTGAATTGTTGGGAAATTACACTTTCATCAACATTTGCAACTTCCAGATCTTTTATCTTTTTACGTAAAATGTTCTTTTCTTCAAGAACTGTGTCAAACTTCTTCTGTAAATCAGATCTGACCTTCTGTTCTTTTAAAATGTCTGATGATAGAACAAGTAGTCTTTTAGAGAGCTTAGAAATTTCATTTCAAAATTTTGACGTTCTCGCTCAAAATCCTTTTCCAAGTTCTTGTTCTTTTCAGAAATTTCTTTGAAAATCCCAACATTTCTTTTTTCAGAATTTTTTTTTCAACCTTAAAAGACGACTTCATTTCTTGAAAAAATTGTCTTTCCTTTTCAAGTAAGTCTTGTAAAACAAAAATTTGTTTGGGAAATTCAATAACCTTATCATCAAGAACTTTTCTGTTGGGTCTGAAATATGCTAAGTCTGGATAGTACTGCTACTTGAAGAACTTACTACTAGTAGTAGTATTAGTACTGCTTGAAGGGTTATTACTGCTAGTTGAAAAGTTAGTACTGCTTGGAGAGTTAGTACTGCCAGTAGGAAGTTACTACTGCTAGCATGTTAGTACTGCTGATGATGAGAAGATACTGCTAGAAGAATTAATGCTGCTGATATTGATAAGGATGGTTTGTTATTTAAAGCGAAAGACAAGGAGTTGAAGATAATTATGGAATGGATGCTGAAGATCAATGTTATTTTTAATAATTATCTTGTAATCTGTTTTGTAAATATATAGTCTAGAAGTCTTAGATTATACAGAATATATACATATTTTGTTTTAGAGAGAATTAACCTCAAGATTATTAGTGATCCTTTCATTAGAGAAGTTTTGAACGTCTGCTGAGCCTGTTCAACAGATTGAGGCTTTGGTTGTAATCATCAAGTTAATTCAATATAACTTGTGATTTGAATTCATACATTGTTTCATTAATTTCTTGTTAAAGTGTTATTCCACAACTTCTTTAACAAAGTGGTATCAAAGCATTAGGAACTCAGAAATCAATAATCATCATGGACGGATCACATGACAGAGTTCTTGTTTCAAAGGTTCCCATGCTCAAACCTAATGAGTTTGACATGTGGAAAATCAGGATCAGGCAGTATATACTTCTTACAGACTACTTAATATGGGACATCATTCAGAATGGTCCCTCCAATGTAGGAGAGATGGGAGCAGATGGCAAGAGACCTCCACCAAAGACTGATGGAGAAAGAAAGATGAGGCAGACTGAGATGAAAGCCTTGAGCACTCTGCTCTTGGAAATTCCTAATGAATTTAAACATTAGTTTTGCAACTGTGCTGATGCCAAAATCTTGTGGAATGCTTTGGAGAAGAAATTTTCAGGTACCAAAAGCACTAAGAGAAATCAGAAAGCAATTCTCAAGCAACAATATGAAAGTTTTATGTCTACAAAGAATGAGTCTATGACTCAAACCTTTGATAGATTCAACAAGTTGATTGGAGAATTGGCCACTATTGGTATCAAGATGGACCAGGATGATGTCAACAGAAAGTTTCTAAGATCTCTTGGTGAAGAATGGATAATGTATACAGTATCCTTCAGGCAGAATGATAATCTGGAGGATAAGGAACTTGATGACCTCTACAATGATCTCAGGGTGTTTGATTCATATTCTTACAATACTGCTCTCCTATCATCTACTACTGATTCCTCTGCTAATACAGAAACAATTAGTGCTGCTTATGGCTCAAAATAGGATGGACCCAATGATTCTGTTGTGGAAGCTTTCCTTGCTAGCCATGCTAAATATTCTCTTATCACCATGAGAATCAAAAGATTCATTAAAAGAACAGGAAGAAACAACTTTGCCATGAGAAGAGAAGATGGTGCTGGATTTCACAAATCCAAGGTGGAATGCTACAAGTGTCATAAACTGGGGCACTTTGCAAGAGAATGCAGAGGAGGATTTTCTCAACAGCATGCGAGCAACAATCAACAAGTAAAGTCCACAAACTACAACAACAATAGGAACTCATCTCAAGCACTTGTCTCACAAGATGGAATGGGATTTGATTGGAGTGATCAAGCAGATGAGGCCATCCAGAATCAAGCATTGATGGCTGAGGTTTCAGAGTCTTCAAGCACGACAATCCCCACAGAGGTAAAATCTAAACTTTGCTCTAAAGCCTGTCTTGAAACTGTTAGAAAGTACAGGGATCACAATCAGAGCATGTGTGATGATCTTAAAAGGTTGGAGAAACATAGGAGAGAGACTAGTTTGATCATTGTGAGTTTTGAAGAACATATCAAGGCATATCAAGCCAATGAACTTCAACATTCATATGATCACAACTATTGGCAGTGGGAGAAGAAGGAGTTAGAGATTAAGATAGAGAAGGCTAGAGAGGAATGTGAGAAAGTTAGGAGTGAATTTGAGAAGGCCAAAATAGACATTGAGAAATTTTCTAATGCCTCTAAAGCAATGGACACTTTACTCAAATCTCAAGTTCATGACAAACTGAAGAGAGGTATAGGCTACAATAACACCCCTCCACCTTACAATAACAACTATATTCCACCCACCTTAGACCTCTTAGAAAGACAAGATTAGAAGGACTTACCTACATGAGCCACATAAGTAGATCCACTAGACAAAGTTGTGGTTGAGGTAGAGTCTGAAGAAGAGAACACTGAGGATAAGAATAAGGAAGACCAGAAAGAAATTCCCCTAGTGTTGGGAACTGAAGAAATGATAAGTTTGGTTAATACTGCTAACTCAACAATTAGTACTTTTGAGTTGATGCTGCCAGTTGAAGTTAATGCTGCTGGAACATAATTAATGCTGCTCTTCAAGATTAGTACTGTTGGAGTTACTACTGCTAAGAGATTAATATTGCTGATCTTGATTAGTGCTGCTTATGAGATGGAGATCCGAATTACAAGAATGACAGCTGGATAGACTGAAGATATTTATGGAAGATATTCTAAAGATACTTTATTAATTGTAATTATCTTTTATCTTTAGTATATGTATAGTATTGTTTAGAATAGTTAAGTAACTTTTGATTATAATTGATTCTAAGTTTTTGTTCAAGAGAGAGAATCAACCTCAAGGAATAGTTCCTAATTCTAGAGAAGTAGAATTCGTCTTGAAAGAGCTTGTTCTTCAAGATTGAGGTTGTGTGTGTAATCTTGTAACTTCAATCATTCAATACAAGTTTACAAGTTGTTCATTATATTTACTGTTTGTTTACTGTTCTATTGAATATCAAAGTGTTATTCCGCAAACTTCTTTGATATTGTTTCTGAGTATTCATAATTCTTGTTGAGAATTCGATCCTGACAAGTGGTATCAGAGCATGTTCTCTCAGAAACATTCACTCATTCATCATGGAAAACTTTGCAGAATCAAACATTACTTTGGTCTCTAAGGTTCCAATGCTCAAACCCAGTGAGTTTGACATGTGGAAGATCAGAATCAGGCAATACATTCTTCTCACTGACTACTCAATGTGGGATATCATTGAGAATGGCCCTTCTGAAGCAGGAAAGATTGGACCAGATGGGAAAAGGCCTCCACCAAAGACAGATGGTGAGAGGAAGATTAGGCTGACAGAGATGAAGGCCTTGAGCACTCTGCTCTTGTCCATCCCCAATGATTATCAGCATCAATTTTGCAACTGCACTGATGCTCAGATTCTCTGGAATGCTCTAGATAAAAGATTTGCTGGAACTAAGAGCATCAAAAGAAATCAAAGGGATGTTCTGAAGCAACAGTATGAGAACTTCACTTCTTCAAAGAATGAGTCTATGACTCAAACTTTTGACAGGTTCAACAAGCTTATGGGTGAACTGGCTACTGTAGGAGTGAAGATGGAGCAAGATGATATCAACAGAAAGTTCCTCAGATCTCTTGGGGATGAATGGACTATGTACACTGTCTCATATAGGCAGAGTGATAATCTGGAAGAGAAGGAACTTGATGATCTGTATAATGATCTAAGAGTTTTTGAAACTGAGGTAGAAGCCAAAAAGAAGCCCACTGGGTATATTCACAATGCTGCACTTCTATCAGCATCTACTGATACTACTGCCAACCCTGAAGCAGTTAGTGCTGCCAGTGGAGGGAATTCAGAAAAAGATACTGAAACTGTCTTTGAAGCCTTTCTGTCTAGTCACAGCACCAACTCCTTGATTAATGATGATCTGGAACAACTTCACCCTGATGATCTAGAGGAGATGGACATTAAATGGCAGTTGTCCATGTTATCTATGAGGGTGAAGAAGTTTATTAAAAGAACTGGGAGGAACAATTTCTCTCAAAGAAGAGAAGATGCAGTTGGGTTTGACAAGACAAAGTTGGAATGCTACAAGTGCCACATGAAGGGACACTTTGCTAGAGAGTGCAGAAGTGGTGTGCCAAATAACAACCACCAACAAGCTCAGAATGGAGGCTACAATCAAAACAAGAACTCTGCTCAAGCCCTTGTTTCTCAACAAGGAATGGGATTTGACTGGAGTGACCAAGCTGAGGAAGCCATTCAGAATCAAGATCTTATGGCAGAGGTGTCTGACCCCCCACTGAGGTAATTTCTAATCTTTGCACTCAATCTTGCATAGACACTGTCAAAAGGTACAGGGATCACAACCAAAACATGTGTGATGACCTCAAAAGATTAGAAAAGGACAGAAGAGATTATGTGTTGATAGTTGAGAGGTTTGAAGATCAAATCAAAGGCTTCCAAGCCAATGAACTTCAACACTCTTATGACACAAACTACTGGAAATGGGAAAAGAATGAGTTAGAAACCAAACTGTTTAAGTCCAAAGAAGAGAATGATAAGTTGAAAGAAGAACTAGCTAAGGTTAAGCTTGATATAGAAAAGTTTTCATATGCTTCAAAAGCAATGGATTCTCTTCTTAAGGCTCAGATTCATGATAAGATGAAGCCTGAACTTGGATACAACAACACACCCCCTCCTTACAACAACACCTACATTCCTCCTACATCAGGCTTGTTAGAGACCAAGGAGAAAAAGGACTTGTCTGAGAAAGCCTTTAAGATAGATCCTTTGAATGAGGTGGTTATTGAGGATATGACTGAGAAAGAAGCCTGTGAGAATAGGAACAATGGTGGGAGTAAAGAGATACCCTTAGAAAACAACATTGTTACCAATGAGGGAGGTGGAAGGATCTGGGTCAAGTCTAAAGAGATAGAGAAGACCAAAGAAAAGACCAACAAGGTCCATTACAAACAGACCACTGTTGTGAATCCTGGCCCTTGTAAACAGTGTGCTTGCAATAAAAATGAGAGCCTAAATTCTGGTACAAAAAGTGGTAATCAAAGAAACTGGAATAATCAATGGGCTCAGAAACAAGGAGTTGATCTGAGTAAGATAATCAGACCAAAACCTTGTTTCATATGTAGTAAGTTGAATCATATAGCTAAGCACTGTTTCTTTAACCCTATTAACCAACAGATGAACTTTAAAAGATTTGTGCAAAAACCTGTTGGTTATAGGAAGGCTGGAAAGAAACATGTGGCTAAGAAATCTTTTGAAACCAAAGGCCACATGAAGAAAAAGGTTTTAAAAGAAAGTATTAAAATGTGGGTGCCTAGAAGCACTAAAACTGTTAGTACTGCTACATCAATTAGTACTGCTGACAGGGATAGTGCTGCCAGAAGCAATACTGTTGCTACCAGTGTTAGTACTGCTGAGAGTATTAATGATTCTAACATTGTTAGTACTTCTTCAAAGGTTACTCCTGCTAACACAGTTACTACTTTTAACAAGGTTAGTACTGCTAAGCATGCAAGTGCTGCTAATGCAGTTAGTACTTCTAAAACCAGTACTGCTTCTAGCAAATATGCATCCAAACCCATTATTGTGACAAACTACTCCAGTAATGAGGAGTCAAAGTTTAAAAATCTTGTCAATAAGGAATGTAAATATTTTGATGAGAAAGGGGTACCCATGACCACTTTGGCTTGGGTTCCTAATCAATACTAACTGATTTATTTTATGTGCAGGGCAACCAACAGCTCAAGGGGAAGAGCATCTGGCATGTTGATAGTGGTCGCTCTAGGCACATGACAGGCAACATGTCATGCCTTCAGGATTTCAAGCATATCAATGGAGGACATGTTGCATTTGGAGACAATCTTGCAGGTGGAGAAATAAGTGGAAAAGGTAATGTTACAAAAGGTAAGATGACATTTGAGGATGTCTACTATGTTGATCAATTAAAGTACAACCTGTTAAGTGTATCACAGATTTGTGACAAACAACATAGTATATTATTTACAAATACAAAATGTATGATCCTTGCTCTAGGATTCAAGGTAGTTGATGAAAGCATGATACTACTTAGAACTCCAAGAAAGGACAATGTTTATTGTCTAGATATGGACAATGTTTCAAGTGATTCATCCCTGAACCGTCTTGTTTCAAAAGCTTCTGTGGATGAATCCTCTCTATGGCACAGAAGGACGTGTCAAATGAATTTCAAGACAATGAACAAACTTGTTAAAAACAACCTTGTAAGAGGTTTACCATCAAAAGTCTTTTCATGTGATGATCATTGTGTTGCTTGTCTTAAAGGCAAACAGCACAAAACTTCTCATAAGTCCAAAGAGTTAAATACAATTTCTTCTTGTCTCCAATTATTACATATGGATCTGTTTGGTCCTACAAATATTATGAGTATAGGCAAGAAATCTTACTGCTTGGTTATTGTTGATGATTACTCCAGATTTACTTGGGTATATTTTCTAAGGACTAAGGATGAGACAAGTGGACTGATCAAATCCTTTATCCTAAGAATTGAAAACTAAACAAATCAAAAAGTAAAAGTCATTAGATCAGACAATAGAACTGAATTTAAAAATCTTGATCTAAACACCTTTTGTGAACAGAAAGGAATTGAGAGACAATATAGTTCCCCTAGAACTCCTCAACAGAATGGAGTTGCTGAGAGGAGGAATAGGACACTAATAGAGGCTGCTAGATCTCTGTTGGCTGATTCAAAACTGCCAATTACTTTCTGGGCTGAAGCAGTTAATACTGCCTGTTATGTCCAAAACAGAGTTTTAGTGGTCAAGCCAAAGAACAAGACCCCATATGAGCTTTTAAATAAAAGAAAACCAGTTATTGGATTTTTCAAACCTTTTGGGTGTCCTTGTACAATTCTCAATACCAAATCTCACTTAGGTAAGTTTGATAGCAAGGCAGATGATGGATTTCTTGTTGGGTATTCATCTCAGAGTAAGGCTTACAGAGTTTTTAACTCTTCTTCTAGAATAATTGAAGAAAGTGACAATGTCAAATGAAATGAGAACACACCAAATCCTATTGGGTCTGGTCCTCAGTGGCTGTTTGACATTGATTCACTAACTAACTCTTTTGGTTTCAGTAGTGATGATTATGCAGGTTCAGGAAGTGGAGGATCAGGGACTACACAAGTTCAAGACAATATACCTCAGTCTGTGATTTTTCCCATACCTACAGTGGATCCTATTGAAGGCTGTGAAAAGGAGCCATCTACTGAACCAAATCAGAGTGAAGAAGAAAGAAGAGATGAGGAGAGACAAGAAAATAAAGAACCAGAAGTAACTGCTGAAATCATCTCAGTTGAGTTGAATGACTCCAATCTAGAGGTGGGACTCAATGAAGAACCTACTCATCAAACAAGAATACAAAAGAATCATCCTCCTCAGCTGGTAATAGGAGATATCTCTTCTTCTATGATGACTAGAAATCAAAGCAGGCTACAAGATATGCAAGACCAACAACATACAGTGCTTTCTTGCTTTCTATCCCAACTTGAGCCTAAGAAAGCTTATGATGCTATGAAAGATTCCAGCTGGATAGAAGCCATGCAAGAAGAGCTGCTACAATTCAAGCTGCAAGATGTTTGGGATCTGGTAGACCTCCCTAAAGGTCAAAGAGCAATAGGCACAAAATGGGTCTTCAGGAATAAGAGAGATGAAAGAGGGATAGTAATAAAGAACAAGGCAAGGTTGGTGGCATAAGGGTATACACAAGAAGAAGGTATAGATTATGAAGAAGTGTTTGCACCAGTGGATAGGATAGAAGCAATTAGATTATTCCTGGCCTATGCTTCTTATATGAAATTCAAAGTCTATCAAATGGATGTAAAAAGTGCATTTCTATATGGCTCAATTGAAGAAGAAGTATATGTCTGTCAACCACCAGGGTTTGAAAACCCAAGCTATCCAGACAGAGTATACAAACTGAAGAAAGCACTTTATGGATTGCATCAAGCACCAAGAGCATGGTATGACACTCTGTCTTCCTATCTCTTGGAAAATGGCTTTGAAAGACAAGTCATTGATAAGACTCTGTTCATCAAGAGAAAGAAGAAGGACATCTTGCTGGTCCAAATCTATGTGGATGATATAATCTTTGGATCCACAAGAGACAGTATTTGCAAGGAGTTTGAGGAACTAATGCATCAAAGGTTCAAAATGAGTTCCATGGGGGAACTTACTTTCTTCCTTGGACTCCAAGTCAACAGAAGTCCGATGGTATCTTTATCTGTCAGTCCAAGTATGTGCAGGACATTCTAACCAAGTTTGGTATCTCAGACTCAAAACCTGTCAGCACACCTATGGAGACACACAAGCAGATAACAACAGATCTTGAGGGGGAGGATATGGATGTTCATCATTACAGATCCATGATTGGCTCTCTCATGTATCTTACATCCTCTAGGCCAGATATAATGTTTCCAGTCTGTGTATGTGCAAGATTTCAAGTTAGGCCAAAGCAATCACACTATCAAGCTGTTAAGAGGATATTCAGATATCTCAAAGGGCAACCCAGATTGGGACTTTGGTATCCTCATGACTCATCGTTTGACCTACTTGCATACTCAGACAGTGATCTAGGTGGAGCTAACTTGGACAGAAAATCTACTTCTGGAGGATGCCAGTTTTTGGGTGCAAGACTAGTGTCATGGCAGTGCAAGAAACAAACCACAGTGTCCACATCTACAATAGAAGCAGAGTACATAGCAGCTGCAAGTTGCTGTTCTCAAGTCTTATGGATTCAGAATCAAATGCTGGACTATGGGGTAACCTTTATACACACTCCAATTTTTATTGACAATAGCAGTGCTATTAGCATTGTTAATAATCCTGTCAAGCACTCAAAGACAAAGCACATTGAGATCAGGTATCACTTTATAATAGACTGCAATGAAAAGAAGCTTATTCAAGTTGTAAAGGTTCATACTGATAACCAGTTTGTTGATCTATTCACCAAAGCCTTTGATGTGGGTAGATTCACTTTCTTGGTAACAAGTGTGGGAATGATCAACTCTGAATAAGCCCCTTCTTAAAAAGTGGTTAAATACCTATATATTGGTTATTCTTGGTGTTACTAATCTTCTTTTTCAGGAAATGTATAGCAGTCCTCAGTTCATCACAAGCTTAAAAGTGTAAGTATGGTTAATACTGCCAGTATAGTTTTAGTACTGCCAGTACATTTTTACTACTGTCAGTGTTCAGTTAATACTGCTAGTAGTTAATACTGCTAGTAGTTAATACTGCTCTCAGTTAATACTGCTAGTTAGTTAATACTGCTCTCAGTTAATACTGCTAGTTAGTTAATACTGCTCTCAGTTAATACTGCTAGTTAGTTAATACTGCTTTCAGTTAATACTGCTCACTGTTAATACTGCTTTCACTAATTTTTAAGGTTAATACTGCTTTTAATCCACAACCTATAAATACCATTTGCCCGCCTAAAAAGTTTATAACGACTCTTTGCATACTGTTCCCTTGCGCTCTAACCTTTTTCTCTCAAGTAACAAGTTTTCAGGCAAAACATTCAAGTTCAATGGCATCCATGGCATTCATCGACGAGCACAATGAAATCGCGATGCTCCAAAAGCCAAAACAAGCCGAAGGTTTTCACCAGATAGTCGACTTTCTGAGGTCAAGTCACATCGCTCATGCTCTCACTGGGTCTCCTACCATCTTCATAGAGCATCAGAGGCATTTTTGGGCTAATGCCACCATTGTTACTGAGAATGGTGTGCAAATGATAAAGACAAGGGTGTGTGAAAAACCCCTAACAGTTACTGAAGAGGTACTACGCATCTGTCTACGTCTAGACGATGCTGCAGGTATAACCTCTATTCCTAATGAGGAACTATTCTCAACTCTTTCAAGAATGGGGTATGAAAGCCAAATGGGGATTTTCAAGTTTTTCAAAGCTCAGTTTTCACCCCAATGGAGGTTCTTTGTTCATACCCTGATGCATTGTATTTCTAAGAAAACAACTGGCTGGAGCCAATTTAGCAGTCCCATTGCTTATGCTTTGGTTTGTTTATCTACTGCTAGAAAATACAATTTTTCTCTAATGATCTTCAATGATCTTGTCTCAAACCTGGACAACAAGAAGAGGTTCTTCATGTATCCCAGGTTTGTTCAGGCAGTTATTAATAATGAATTGATGGATATACCTCAATTTGATGGGGTATATGTACCTAAACCCCCTAAAGGCAAGGTTTTCTCAAACATGAGAAGATCTGCTAGGGACTCGGAAGGAGTTGACACCCCATTGTTCTCAACAATGACAGTGGTGTCCCAACCAAAAGAAGGTATGGCAGCACGGTCAAGGCCCTCATTAGACAATCCCACTGCTAGCCAATCCCAACCTTCCCACTCTATATCAATCACCCAGTCTCTACTTCATAATCCAATTTCACCAATCACCCAAACTTATAAAAGGAAACAGGTGAAGAAGGCTCCTCCCCTTCTTGAACCATCACCCACTGAGCCTTTAAGCCCTCTAAGGGAGGATTCTCCTTTAGAGAATATCTACAGGGAAACCACAAGGGTGTCTCCCAACCCCAAGGAGGTGCTCACTGAGGTGGAGGTTGAGCATATGGGTGTTAAGGTTTTCACTACTTCTGCTAGCACAGAGAAGGACAGTGGTAACATCTTTAAGACCTTCCCCATGGCAACTTTGGGTGAGAAATCAACCAAAGGACCCCGGTGCCAAGAAACCAAGGGGGTGGATAGTGCTTCTGCTAGGCAGAAGACTACCACTACTAAAAGATCCAATGATCCTTCAAAAGGGGGTAACACTCCTGGAGAAGGTGAGGACAGATATAACTATGACGAATTGATGGAAACCATGGGAAACATCAACATGGATGTACTTAAACAAGGCAAAGAGATAGATGAAATGAAGCTGGTAATCTTGTCTCAACAAGCACAGATTGCCAAGCTAAAGAAAATGGTGTCAAGGCTAGTGCAAAAGAAGAGAAGAAAACGGTATGTTTTGAAGAAGAGACCAACTGATAAAGATGCTTCCAACAAGGGGAAGAAAGAGTCTGAAAAAGAGAAAGAGGATGGGATAGAAGCAGAAACAGATTTTGTCCAAGAAGCAGAAACAAATTTTGCTCAAGAAGCAGAAACTGTTAATGCTGCTGAAACAGCAGAAACAATTAATGCTGCTGAGGCAAAAGAAGCAGTAGAAACAGAGGAAACAGTAACAGGGCTTTCTGTAGAAGAACTAGAAATTGCAGAGACATTGGTTAAAGCCAAGAATGACACTCCCAAAGCAAAAGGAGTGGTCATAAATGAAGGGGGAGCAAAAAAGATAGAAAAGAAAGACAAACCTGCAGATACAAAGGGAAAAGGAAAGGAGAAGATTGTTGAATCTGAAATGCCTTCAAAGAGAAAGACTCAAATTGCATTGGATGAAGAAATAGCAAAGAAGCTTCAAGAACAAATGAAAAAGGAGGAACAGCTCCAAACTGAAACTGATAGAGAACTTGCAAAGATTATGGCCAGAAAGCTTAATGCAGAGTATCAGAAGAGTATAAATGAAGCAACTCTGGCCAAGAAACTTCAAGCTAAAAGAATGTCAAGTCAGAAGCAGAAAAGACAACCTTCCAATACCTTTTTGGCCAATCAGGAAAGGAGAAAAATGATAAATTTCCTGAAAGGTGCAATTGGGGTCAAGGGAGAGATGTTCACCAACATGGCATACAACAAGGTTCAGGAGCTGTACAAGAAGGAAATGGCCAAACTTCAAGGGGACTCATCTCAAAGGGAAGAAGCTGAAAGGAGAATGAAGGAGAGGCATGACCTCAATATTCAACAACCATTCCCTGAGGAGACCATACCCTCAAAAGACAAAGCTGAAGAAAAGAAGGAAGAATCTGAAAATTATGGTGAGAAGAACTGTCAATCAAAGTTTGGGCCTAGATCCAAATTTGGGCAACTAAATCTGAGATGTTGAAAGCATCTTGAAGATCAGATCTGAATCACTTGACTTCTCTTCCTAAAAGTTAAGTTAGGGGGAGATTGTTGGGAACTGAAGAAATGATAAGTTTTGTTAAAGCTACTAGCTCAACAATTAGTACTTCTGAGTTAATGCTGCCAGTTGAAGTTAATGCTGCTGGAACATAATTAATGCTGCTCTTCAAGATTAGTACGGCTGGAGTTACTACTGCTAAGAGATTAATAATGTTGATCTTGATTAGTGCTGCTTATGAGATGGAGATCCGAATTACAAGAATGACAGCTGGATAGACTGAAGATATTTATGGAAGATATTCTGAATATATTTTATTAATTGTAATTATCTTTTATCTTTAATATATGTATAGTATTGTTTAGAATAGTTAAGTAACTTTTGATTATAATTGATTCTAAGTTTTTGTTCAAGAGAGAGAATCAACCTCAAGGCATAGTTCCTAATTCTAGAGAAGTAGAATTCGTCTTGAAAGAGCTTGTTCTTCAAGATTGAGGTTGTGTGTGTAATCTTGTAACTTTAATCATTCAATACAAGTTTACAAGTTGTTCATTATATTTACTGTTTGTTTACTGTTCTATTGAATGTCAAAGTGTTATTCCGCAAACTTCTTTGATATTGTTTCTGAGTATTCATAATTCTTGTTGAGAATTTGATCCTGACACCTAGAAAACCATATTCTTACAAATGAGAGGGGGGGGGGTAAACCATTTGTCAAGAGTGAGAAAGTAGAGATGTCTAAGATAGGGAAAGAGAATGTTAAGAGTGAAAAAGCTGAGACATCTATGAAAGAGAAATAAAAGGTACAGGGAGTTCACTATATTCAAACTACTGTTGTAAATACCTGTACTTGTCAACAGATCAAGCCCCATCAACATGATAAAATAAGGGGAAATCAGAGAAACAGAAATAACCAGTAGGCTTAAAAACAAGGAATTGATCTAAGTAAAATCAATAGACCAAAGCCTTGTTTTATTTGTGGCAAGTTGAATCATTTAGCCAAACACTGTTATTTCAATCCTGTTAACCAAAGAATTACTTTTCAAAGACAAATACGAAATTCTGTTGGTTATAGGAAGCAATCAAGACAATTAAGGAACCACATGGCTGAGAATGTGAAAACAACACCAATGAAATCTCATATTTAGAATAAGTTTGCTAAATCAAAAGAAAATACTCCAAGCAAATCAAGGAGTAACTCAAAGAATAGGAAAGCAGACAACTTTGTTAAAATTTAGGTTCCAAAAGGCAGGAAACCTGTTAGTACTAATATCTCAAATAGTACTGCTAACAAAAATAGTACTGTTGAAAGCAATACTAATGCTGACCAAGTTAGTACTGCTATCTCAAATAGTACTGCTAACAGAAATAGTGCTGCTGATAGCATTATTGCTGCTAACCAAGTTGGTACTGCTAACAAGGATAGTACTGCTACCAGTGTTAATACTGTCAAGCCTATAATTATGACAAAGTATTCCAGCCATGAGATTACTAATTCTGATCATCTCATCTAGACCAAGCTTTCTGAGCATGAGTATGTTGATGAGAAAGGGCAATCGAAGACCATTTTGGCTTGGGTCCCCTCAAGACACAAACTGTTTTATCTTATGTGCAGGGCAATCAACAGCTCAAGAGGAAGAGCATTTGGCATGTAGATAGTGGTTGCTCTAGGAACATGACAGGTAACATGGACTGCCTTCAAAATTTCAAAAGGTTTGATGGAGGATGTGTTGCTTTTGGTGACAATCCAGTAGGAGGTAAGATAAGTGGTAAAGGTATGGTTCCAAAAGGTAAGATGACTTTTGAAGATGTTTAATATGTTGAGTAATTGAGATACAACATGTTAAGTGTATCACAGGTTTGTGACAAGAAACATAGTATATTATTTAGTGATACTTAATGTATTATCGTTGCTCCAGGATTCAAGGTAATTGATGAAAATATGATACTACTTAGAACTCCTAGAAAGGATAATGTTTAGTGTTTGGACTTAGAAAGTGTTTCATCTGATTCATCACTAAACTGTCTGTTTTCAAAAGCTTCTTTAGATGAATCATCTCTTTGGTACAGAAGGATGTATCACATGAATTTTAAAACTATGAACAAACTTGTGAAAAACAACCTTGTGAGAGGTTTGCCTCAAAAAGTGTTTTCATGTGATGATCATTGTGTTGCATGTCTTAAAGGCAAAGAACACAAAACTTCTCATAAGTCCAAAGATATAAACACAATCTCATCACCCCTTCAGTTATTGCATATGGATCTTTTTGGTCCTACAAATGTGATGAGTATTGGTAAGAAATCCTATTGCTTAGTCATTGTTGATGACTTCTCTAGATTTACTTGGGTATATTTTCTGAGGACTAAGGATGAGACAAGTGGACTGATCAAATCCTTTATCCTTAGGATTGAAAAACAAATAAACCTAAGAGTTAAATTCATCAGATCTGATAATGGAACTGAGTTTAAAAACAGTGACTTAAACAGCTTTTGTGAGACTAAAGGTATTGAGAGACAATTCAGTGCTCCTTGGACTCCTCAACAGAATGGTATTGCTGAGAGAAGAAATAGGACATTGATTGAGGCTGCTAGATCTCTGTTGGCAGATTCAAAGCTACCCATTACTTTTTGGGCAGAAGTAGTTAATACTTCTTGTTATGTCCAAAACAGAGTTCTAGTAGTTAAATCCCAAGGACAGACACATTATGAACTTTTCAAAAAGAAGAAACCTTTTTTTGGATTTTTCAAACCTTTTGGGTGTCCTTGCACAATTCTCAATACCAAATCTCATTTAGGCAAGTTTGAAAGCAAAGTTGAAGATGGATTTCTTGTTGGATACTCCTCACAGAGCAAGGCATACAAAGTGTTCAATAGTTCTTCCAGGATTATAGAGAAAAGTGACAATGTTAAATGCAATGAGAACACACCAAATCTGATTGGTACAGGTCCTGATTGGTTGTTTGACATTGATTTACTAACTAATTCTTTGGGTTTTAGTAATGTGCAAATTGCAGGAACAAGTTCAGAAAAGGTACAAGCACAGAGACAAGAGTTTGTGATGTTCCCTATACCTACAGTTGATCCTGTTGAATTTTGTCAACAAGAAAAGAAGGATGATTCAGAAACAGAGGATTCTGAACCAGAACAGGATGAAGATGCTAAAGGTGATGAAGAAGATAAAGGTGAAAAAGAGGATGCTCATCCTTCAGGTTCAGGAAACACAGGTCCTAAAATGCCCACATTGTCAGAGGATGATACTGATGATGAAAATTCCTCAGTTTTGGTGGAAACACTCCTAAAAAGAATTACTCCAATCTTGATGCAAATATTCATGAGGAGGTTGTCAATCATACAAGAACTCAGAAGAATCATCTCCTCAGTTGGTGATTGGTGATATCAATTCTCTCATAATCACAAGGCATCAAAGTAAGTTAGGAGGATTGAAAGACTTACAGTCAGGTTTGTTGTCTTGTTTTCTATCCCAGATTGAACCCAAGAAGGCTTATGATGCAATGAAAGACCCAAGATGGATAGAAGAAATGCAAGAAGAGCTGCTACAGTTTATGCTACAAAATGTGTGGGATCTGGTTGACCTTTCACAAGGACACAGGGCAATTGGAACTAAATGGATTTTCAGGAATAAGAAAGATGAGAGAGGGATAGTGATAAAGAATAAGGCCAGACTTGTGGCACAAGGGTACACACAAGAAGAGGGGATAGATTATAAAGAAGTGTTTGCACCAGTATCCAGAATTGAGGCAATTAGGCTATTTCTAGCCTATGCTTCTTTCATGAAGTTCAGAGTATATCAGATGGATGTTAAGAGTGCATTCCTATATGGGAAAATTGATGAAGATGTGTAAGTTTGTCAGCCTCCAGGGTTTGAGAATCCTAACTTTCCTGACAAAGTATACAAATTAAAGAAGGCACTCTATGGGCTACATCAAGCACCAAGAGCATGGTATGACATTCTGTCTATCTATCTCTTGGAAAATGGTTTTGAAAGGGGAATCATTGACAAGACCCGTTTCATTCAAAGGAAGAAGAAGGACATCCTGCTTGTACAAATCTATGTGGATGATATCATCTTTGGATCCACAAAAGATCATATGTGCAAGGAGTTGGGGAGTTGATGCACAAAAGATTCAAGATAAGCTCAATGGGTGAACTCATATTCTTCCTTGGGCTACAAGTCAAACAGAAGAAAGATGGCATTTTCATAAGTCAATCCAAGTATGTGCAGGATATACTTACAAAGTTTGGATTTTCATAAGCAAACCCTGCAAGCACACCTATGGAAACACACAAAACAGATCACTGCAGATCTTGAGGGGGAGGATGTGAATGTTCATCATTATAGATCCATGATAGGCTCCCTCATGTACCTAACAGCTTCAAGACCAGACATTATGTTTGTTGTATGTGTGTGTGCCAGATTTCAAGTGAGGCCTAAGCAATCTCACTTTCAAGCAGTCAAAAGGATCTTCAGATATCTTAAAGGACAACCTAGGTTGGGTCTTTGGTATCCTCATGACTCACCATTTGATCTGCTTGCATATTCCGATAGTGATTTAGGTGGTGCAAACTTGGATAGAAAGTCTACATCAGGAGGATGTCAGTTTTTGGGTGCAAGGCTAGTTTCATGGCAGTGTAAAAAGCAAACCACAGTGTCCACCTCTACAACAGAAGCAGAGTATATTGTTGCTGCAAGCTGTTGCTCACAAGTGCTATGGATTCAGAATCAGATGTTGGACTATGGTATTACTTTTCTTCACACTCCCATATTCATTGATAACAACAGTGCTATAAGCATTGTTAATAATCCTGTGAAGCACTCAAAAACCAAGCATATAGAAATCAGGTACCATATTATTCGAGATTGCAATGAAAAGACTTTAATTCAGGTTTTGAAAGTACACACTAGTAACCAATTTGTTGATCTATTCACCAAAGCTTTTGATGTGGGTAGATTCACATTCTTGGTCACAAGTGTGGGCATGATAAACACTGAATAAGCCTCTTTTGATTTTCTTCATGTACCATTTCTGTATAGATTCTTCAATGCTTACTTTCTCATATTTCATTGTGCATGGTGTTGCTAACCATTTGTATTTAAGTGTTTTAGATTGCTTTGTTGAATAGATACTTGGTACTTCTGGTTAAGTTAATAGTGCTCTCACTATTACTCCTGCTGACAGTTTAAATATGGTTAAGTATGGTTACTACTGCTAGGTGGTTTATACTGCCAGTGTAAAGTTACTATTGCTTGTTGTATTTATACTGCCAAACAGTGTTAATACTAGTATTATGTGTTAATACTGTTGGTATGTGTTACTACTGCTGCTATGGATTAATACTGTGGGTATACGTTAATGGTGCTAGGGCACTTAGTAATGCTTTTAACTGAATCCCTTACCCTATAAATACCCTCTCTGACCGCCAAAAACCCTAACGGCTCTTTGAATTTCCATTGAGTTTTCACCTTCTCTCTCTCTCTAGAATTCTTGATTACTAGTGTGCAAACCCTAGCTTTAATTCGAACCCTAGACTCGATCAAAAAGATGGCAGCACTTAATTTCTTTGATGACCACAATGAGCTTGTGTAACACCCAGGATTTCTGTTGTGTAATCTTGTTATTCTTGTGTTAAGCTTTTGTCGTTAGCTCCGTGTTTAGGTTGTAGTAGAGTTTGGATTTTTGTGAAGTGGGGACAAGCAGTGAACTACGCGAGCTACACCGCGACTAGAGGTCGCGGCACAACCCGCGTAACCCACTGTTTTGTGTGAGTTTCAGGGAACTACGCGAGTTACACCGCGACTAGAGGTCGCGGCACAACCCGCGAAACCCACTGGATGATTAGGGTTTTTGGGACACGGGCGAGTTATGCCGCGAGTTGAAGTCGCGGCATAACCCGCGAGGTTGCTTTGACCGTCTTAAGAGGTCCAGTTTCCCAAATTTCATTAACTCAAAATCTCAAATATCTCTTTTCTCTCTCTTCTCTCTCTAACCTCTCTCTCTCTCTAGAGTTCGGTAGCTTATATCAAGTATTTGATCCGAGGGTTCGGTGTTTTAAGCTTCACCTCTGCGTCGTGATCGTTATCTGGTTTTCCGGGTTTTATTCTGAAAACCTATCGGTGAGTTCCTACTACCATTTTACAAACTTTATACATGTCAAAACTCTTATTTGCGAAATCTAAAGTATTTCTACGGTATGATTTTATGCTCTCTACATTTTGTCATAAATGAAGTTTTTGGTGATTCTCGGGGTTCCCGGTCAGATTTGACTAAAATGACTGGTTCCGCCTTATTAAAAGTAAAATGATGTTTTACTTGTACATTATGCGGTTACGTGAAAAGAATGTTTATGAACTCATTTTGATGATTTTCATTCTTACCAGAAGTTGAACTGGAAGTAGCATTTTGTTTATAAAATGTACTTATACCATATATTTATTTATGGTTGATCACATATGTTGTTGTGACGAATCCTTACCATTACTAGTGGATCCCTAGGTTTTGGAGTAGACTGTTTTGTTGGGAGGTAATATTCCCCATTTTGTAACTATGGATCACATGTTCCTCGGGGGAAACTTGGTACGGTTATGTGAGGCCGGATACTAGCCATGGTTCATGGTGATCCTAGTGAAGGAGTATACATTGGTTTCCCTTGGGAGCGCGATCTCACCTCGTAGCACGGACTCTGGGTTCATTGCTGAGGACTCCAAGTGTTTAGCTCATAACTCGGATTTGTGGTCTACTTTGTGTTACACCACTATCCTTGGTAAAATGGTCCTTTTATCACCATATAACGAGTTTTGGACCGAAAAGGCCCGGTCGTGGGGAAACGTTATCTTTACAAACTAAACCTTTATGAAAAGATTTCCTTATGATATTGATGTTTATATCTTTTGAGTTTTATAAACTGTATGTTCTCACCAGGCTTTATAGTCTGACACTTTTTCTCAAACGATATGTATAACAGGTTTCCGTTAGCGGTGGGTGCCGGGGTTTTTGGAGAGACGAGTTTTGAGTCTCAAGGTTTTTGGAGATATTTTAGTATTGATGCTGGGCATTGTTAAGTCCCATTCTTTTGATGAAATCCTTGTATAGGGTTGTATAGTCTAAAGGACTGATCCCATTTATGGAAGTTAATGGATTTACTTTCGTCTTTTGTCAGGTTTTCCATGTTTTATTTTACTCTGATTTTTAGGGTGTTACAGGTTGGTATCAGAGCTCTAGTTTAAGCGAACTAGGCATGAATGTAAGATGTATAGACTTAGACTGCGTATGCTAAGAATTGATATGCGAGATTGGGTAGAGCTATTAAGATGGGATAGTCTTAGAGTCAACGGAAAGTACGTTTATCAGGCGTTGTAATAGTAGTGACAAGAACCATTATGTGTTATATGTTCATAATTTCACTTAGCTAATGTTATTATGAGGATATTGTACGTAAGAGTCCTTGATTTGCTATTGATATGACAATTGGTAATGTGGTAGTACGTTTCCTTTCGTGTTTTTCCTATCTCTCTCTTATCACTTCCTCTGCCCTGTGTAGCAGTTCAGTTATGGTGAATACGCGTGGTAGACCGCATACTCGTGTTGATGGTCTGGAAGCGACAGCCTCTACAGCGGGTCAGCCGGAAGGAGTTGAGGTTATCGTTCGACCACCCTTTCAGCAAGTACTAGGTGGGGGGCCAGAGGTCATTCCGCGAGTAGACCTGGCTTCGTCCCACCCAGTCATCAGGGATGCTAATCCCCAGTCAGAGTTGTTGGCCAGCGTGATGTTGGCGATGAGGGAAGAGATGGCGAAGCAACAAGAGTTTCTGCTAAAAGCAATGGAGGACCACGCCGTAAACAATCGGATAAGTGAGACGGTTGTGGAGAACGTCGTAGCAGGTTCTGGAGGCGATGGTATAAGGGTCACAGCGGTAGAGCAAGGGATTTCTGGTGCTCCGGGGAATAGGAAGAGTTATTCCTATAAGTCCTTTCTGAGTTGCGGACCGCCAGAATTCTTCGGTTCTGATGACCCGGCGGTGTGTGTAAAGTGGATCCGAGCGGTTGAGCAAGCTTTTGGCTCTTCCGAATGTGGTGATGATCAGAGGGTGCGGTTCGGTACCCAACTGCTGAGGGACACTGCACTCATCTGGTGGAATATCATCCAATCCACTCTATCTCCTGAAGTGTTGGCTCAGTTGTCTTGGGCCGAGTTCAAGAAGAAGCTGCTAGAAGAGTTCTGCAACGAGAGGACCATGGACCGAATTGAGAAAGAATTCCGGTCCTTGGTGAAGGGAAGCCTGACGGTGAGGGAGTACACCCGTCAGTTTATGGAAAAGCTTGGTCTGGTGGGGCATGCTGCCCCAACAGAGAAAGACAAAATAAAAGCCTATCTCAACGGCTTGCCAGCGGACATGCAATCGATGGTCCATAATTTCAAGGCTTCTAACCTCCGAAAGATGGTGGAGGAAGCTCAATTCATGGAAGAGATGTTCGCGAAGAGCAAATCTGAGAATTCTGTGGTGGTGTCTGATAAAAGAAAGTGGGAGAGCAGTTCAGTACCTCCCAAGCGGACCCGACCTTTTGTTGGAAACCGCAACTTCGGCAGTTATCAGGAAGCAAAGTGGTGCTTGAAGTGTCGGACCAAGCATCACGGTAACTGTTACAGCAATTCTCAAACTTGCAATAAGTGTGGGAAGCCTGGTCATACTGTCAGAGATTGCCCGGTCAGGGGGATCATCTGTTTTGAGTGCAAGGCACCGGGGCACGCGAGGAGAGATTGCCCGAAGCTTGTGTCAGGTAGCGTGCCAGCAAGGAAGGAGAACCCTCCGAAGGTTCCGGGTCGAGCATTTCAGATGACGGCCGAAGAGGCCAGAGCATCCGCTGATGTAGTATCGGGTACTTTTCTTATAAACTCTGTACCTGCTCGTATTTTATTCGACACGGGTGCTAGTTTCTCTATCGTATCTGAATTGTTACGTCATAAAATTGCTATGCCCACTACTAGTCTTGAGGATGCGTTAGTAGTAGAAATAGCCGATGGTAGACAAGTTCTGATCCGCGAAGTTCTGAAGCAGTGTGCTCTCAGTATCGAAGGGAGAGAATTCCCGATTGATCTACTACCGATGTCAATCGGAGTTTTTGATGTTGTGGTTGGTATGGATTGGTTGTCAAACAATCAGGCCGAGTTCGTGTGTTCCAAGAAGATGATTCGACTTCCCAACCCCTCTGGAGAGATCGTGGTCATCTATGGTGAAAAGAGGAAGGGTGAAATGGCAATAATCACAATGGCAAGATCACACAAGTGTTTAATAAAAGGATGTTCGTCTTTCCTAGCCTATGTGATCGATGCTAAGTTAGAGAAGTCAAAGCTGGAAGATGTGAAGATCGTGCGTGAGTATCCAGATGTCTTTCCGGACGACTTGCCCGGGTTACCTCCCGATCGTCAGGTAGAGTTTCGGATTGATCTTGTACCTGGCGCTGCACCGATCGCTAAAGCACCTTATCGCTTAGCGCCGTTGGAGATGCAAGAGATGGTAGCACAACTCCAAGAGCTATTGGAGAAGGGATTTATAAGACCGAGTTCGTCACCTTGGGGAGCTCCGGTCTTATTTGTCAAGAAGAAGGATGGCACAATGAGAATGTGCATTGACTACCGTGAGTTGAACAAAGCTACAGTGAAGAACAGGTATCCGCTTCCGAGAATAGACGACTTGTTCGATCAACTTCAGGAGCGGGTTGTTTTTCCAAGATCGACTTACGTTCAGGTTATCACCAAGTGAAGGTAAGGGAAGAAGATGTTCCAAAGACGGCTTTCAGAACGCGTTACGGCCATTACGAGTTCCTTGTAATGCCTTTTGGCCTGACGAACGCACCAGCAGTGTTTATGGACTTCATGAATAGAGTGTGCCGACCCTTCCTTGACAAGTCGGTCATTGTATTCATTGATGACATACTCGTGTACTCCAGGAGTGAGACAGAGCACGAACAACATTTACGTGAAGTTCTGGAAGTATTGAGAAGAGAAAGATTGTACGCCAAGTTTTCCAAGTGCGACTTTTGGCTTAAAGAAGTACAATTTCTGGGGCACGTAGTCACTCGGGACGGAGTGAGAGTAGACCCCTCCAAGATTGAAGCAATGATGAATTGGGAGCCTCCTAAGAGTCCATCCGAGATCCGAAGTTTCTTGGGTCTGGCGGGATACTACAGGAGATTCATTCAAGACTTTTCCAAGATCGCTTCTATCTTGATAGTTCTGACTCGGAAGAATGTGAAGTTTGAATGGACCGAAACCCAAGAGAAGGCGTTCCGGATCCTTCAAAAGAAGTTGTGTGAAGCTCCGATCTTGACATTATCTAAAGGGGCGGAAGATTTTGTGGTTTACAGCGACGCTTCAAAGATGGGATTGGGTTGTGTGTTGATGCAACGAGGCAAGGTGATCGCTTATGCCTCGAGGCAGCTTAAGATACATGAGCAGAATTATCCAACCCATGATCTGGAGTTAGCAGCGGTGGTGTTCGCTTTGAAGATTTGGCGACATTACCTCTACGGCATGAAGTGCACTCTTTATACGGATCACAAGAGCCTAAAGTATGTATTTGATCAGAAAGAGCTGAATATGAGGCAAAGGAGGTGGCTCGAGTTGCTGAAAGATTACGACTGTGAATTGCTTTACCATCCAGGTAAGGCGAACGTGGTGGCCGATGCGCTAAGTCGGAAGGACTATAGCGGAAGTATTCGAGCTACCATTCGAGAATCGAGCTAGTGTCTAGCCTTGTGGAGAAGATCAAGACATCACAGTTGGAAGCATTGTTAGAAGAGAATCTAAAGGATGAAGTCATGACTAAGCAGCGTTTGCTCTTAACAGAAGATAGCCGTGGAGTGAAACTGTTCAGCGATCGTGTGTGGGTGCCCAAGTCTGGGGGTAACCGGGAGCTGTTGCTGGAAGATGCACACAAGTCCAAATATTCCATACATCCGGGTAGCACAAAGATGTACAGGGACTTGAAGCTGCATTATTGGTGGCCGATAATGAAACTTGATGTAGCGCGTTACATTGAGCGTTGTATGACGTGTTCGCAAGTTAAGGCCGAGCATCAGAGACCATATGGGAGTCTTCAATCTTTAGAGATTCCCGAATGGAAATGGGAGCATATCACCATGGACTTCATGACGAAGTTGCCTAAAACTCTTCGAGGTCACGATACCATTTGGGTGATAATTGATAGATTGACAAACAATGCTCACTTCTTGGCTATGCGCGAGACACTACCGATGGATAAGTTAGCAAAGCTTTATATCGACGAGGTGGTCTCGAGGCACGGCATATCATTGTCGATCGTGTCGGATCGCGACAGTCGGTTCACTTCGAACTTTTGGGATGGGTTTCAGAAAGAGCTTCGTACTCGAGTGAAGTTGAGTACGGCTTACCATCCGCAAACCGATGGGCAGAGCGAACGAACGATCCAAACATTGGAATACATGCTAAGGTCTTGTGTCATTGATTTCGGGGGTAACTGGGACTCTCACCTGCCTTTGGTGGAGTTTGCTTACAACAATAGCTACCACTCGAGTATCGGAATGGCACCTTTTGAGGCATTGTATGGGCGAAAGTGTCGGACTCCCGTGTGCTGGCTCGAACCGTGAGAAAAGCAGTTTGTCGGACCTGAAATCGTGCAAGAGACTGCCGATAAGGTCAAGTGCATTCGTGAAAGAATGAAAGCGGCTCAATATCGTCAGAAGAGCTATGCCGATAAGAAGAGGCGGTCGATGGAATTCCAAGTGGGCGACCGCGTTATGCTTAAGGTGTCGCCGTGGAAAGGCATTATACGGTTCGGAAGACGAGGGAAGTTGAGTCCCCGTTTCCTCGGACCTTTCAAAGTGCTTAAACGGGTGGGTTTGCAAGCCTACCAGTTGGAACTGCCACCGGAATTGAGCAGAATACACAACACGTTTCATGTTTGCTACCTCCGGAAATGTTTGGCGGTGGAAGACAGCGTCATTCCCCTTTCAGAGTTAAGGGTATATGAAGGCAACAGTTGTGTGGAAGAACTCGACGCCATCTTAGAGAGAAAGTCTAAAAAGATGCATCATAAAGAAGTCACCTTGGTCAAGGTGCAGTGGAAACATCATCGGGGAGCGAATGTGACGTGGGAAGCCGAGGAGGATATGAAGCGAAGATATCCTCATCTTTTCGAGTAGTTAGGATTTCGGGGACGAAATCATTTCCAAGTTGGGGAGGATTGTAACACCCCGGATTTCCGTTGTGTAATCTTGTAATTCTTGTGTTAAGCTTTTGTCGTTAGCTCCGTGTTTGGGTTGTAGTAGAGTTTGGATTTTTGTGAAGTGGGGACAAGCAGTGAACTACGCGAGTTACACCGCGACTAAAGGTCGCGGCACAACCCGCGTAACCCACTGTTTTGTGTGAGTTTCAGGGAACTACGCGAGTTACACCGCGACTAGAGGTCGCGGCACAACCCGCGAAACCCACTGGATGATTAGGGTTTTTGGGACACGGGTGAGTTATGCCGCGAGTTGAAGTCGTGGCATAACCCACGAGGTTGCTTTGACCGTCTTAAGAGGTCCAGTTTCCCAAATTTCATTAACTCAAAATCTCAAATATCTCTTTTCTCTCTCTTCTCTCTCTAACCTCTCTCTCTCTAGAGTTCGGTAGCTTATATCAAGTATTTGATCCGAGGGTTCGGTGTTTTAAGCTTCACCTCTGCGTCGTGATCGTTATCTGGTTTTCTGGGTTTTATTCTGAAAACCTATCGGTGAATTCCTACTACCATTTTACAAACTTTATACATGTCAAAACTCTTATTTGCGAAATCTAAAGTATTTCTACGGTATGATTTTATGCTCTCTACATTTTGTCATAAATGAAGTTTTTGGTGATTGTCGGGGTTCCCGGTCAGATTTGACTAAAATGACTGGTTCCGCCTTATTAAAATTAAAATGATGTTTTACTTGTACATTATGCGGTTACGTGAAAAGAATGTTTATGAACTCATTTTGATGATTTTCATTCTTACCAGAAGTTGAACTGGAAGTAGCATTTTTTTTATAAAATGTACTTATACCATATATTTATTTATGGTTGGTCACATATGTTGTTGTGACGAGTCCTTACCATTACTAGTGGATCCCTAGGTTTTGGAGTAGACTGTTTTGTTGGGAGGTAATATTCCCCATTTTGTAACTATGGATCACATGTTCCTCGGGGGCAACTTGGTACGGTTATGTGAGGCCGGATACTAGCCATGGTTCATGGTGATCCTAGTGAAGGAGTATCCATTGGTTTCCCTTGGGAGCGCGATCTCACCTCGTAGCACGGACTCTGGGTTCATTGCTGAGGACTCCAAGTGTTTAGCTCATAACTCGTATTTGTGGTCTACTTTGTGTTACACCACTATCCTTGGTAAAATGGTCCTTTTATCACCATATAACGAGATTTGGACCGAAAAGGCCCGGTTGTGGCGAAACGTTATCTTTACAAACTAAACCTTTATGAAAAGATTTCCTTATGATATTGATGTTTATATCTTTTGAGCTTTATAAACTGTATGTTCTCACCAGGCTTTATAGTCTGACACTTTTTCTCAAACGATGTGTATAATAGGTTTCCGTTAGCGGTGGGTGCCGGGGTTTTTGGAGAGACGAGTTTTGAGTCTCGAGGTTTTTGGATATATTTTAGTATTGATGTTGGGCATTGTTAAGTCCCATTCTTTTGATGAAATCTTTGTATAGGGTTGTAGAGTCTAAAGGACTGATCCCATTTATGGAAGTTAATGGATTTACTTTCGTCTTTTGTCAGGTTTTCCATGTTTTATTTTACTCTGATTTTTAGGGTGTTACAGCTTGCAATGCTACAAAAACCCAAACAAGCTGAGGGGTTTCATGAAATTGTGGATTTCTTAACAACATCACACATTGCCTATGCGCTAACTGTAAATCCTACCATCTATGTGGAACATATGCGACAGTTCTGGGCAAATGCATCAATTCAGACTATTGATGGCAATCAGTTCATTCAATCAAGGGTCTGTGATAAACCTATCACAATCACAGAATGTTGCATACGCACTCATCTTCATCTAGATGATGCCTCAGGTATTTTTACTCTCTCAAAGGAAGATCTATTTTAAGAAATTGGTAGAATGGGGTATGAAGGTCCTACTGAGGTGTACAAGTTTTACAAAAGCAAATTTTTACCTCAGTGGAGATTCTTTGTTCATACTCTTCAACATTATCTCTCTCGCAAGACAACTGAATGGAGTGAGTTTAGCAGTACAATAGCCTATGCTCTTGTATGCTTAGCTACCTCCAGAAAGTTCAATTTTTCCCAAATGATTTCAAATGATTTGCTGTCAAACTTGGATACCAAAACCAAAACCAAAAGATTTTTTATGTATCCAAGGTTTGTACAAGAGGTACTTAACATGGAATTGACGGATTTACCCTCTTTTAAAGAGGTATGTGTACCAAAACCTCCCAAAGGGAAGGTATTTTTCAATATGAGAAGGCCTAGTAAGGACTTTTCTGGAAAAGACACACCATTGTTCTCTACAATGATGGTTGTGTCCCACTTACATGGTGAGGCATCAGGGTCACAACCCATATCTGACCAACCCACTGATGACATACCCACACCATTCACTTCAAGTATTCTTCCTCAGACCCTTGTTTATAAGCCAATTCCCCCAATCACTCAAAAATATTCAAAGAAAAAGGTACAGAAGGTTCCTTCCCTTCAGGTATCTACATCCCAAAAGCCTACAAGCCCTCTGATGGAGCATTCTCCATCAGAGAATATCCAAAGGGAATCCACAAGGGTGTATCCCAACCCCAAGAAGGTGCTCTCTCAGGAGAAGGATGAGCATGTGGGCAGCAAGGCTCAAACTACTGATTCTGCACAAGGTGTGGGTCAGGACAGTGTGAACATGGCTAAACCTTCCCCACAGAAACTTTGGATGAGAAATCATCTAAGGGACCCAGGTGCCAAGAAACCAAGGGGGTAGTAGGTGCTTCTGCTAGGCAGAAGGCCTCTACTAAAAGATCCCATGATCCTTCACGGGTGGTAAACACACCTAAAGGAGGTGAGGACAGATATAACTATGATGAATTGATGGAAACCATTGGTAATGTGAACCTAGATGTACTCAATCAAGGTTTAGAGATAAAGGCGCTGAAAAAGGTGATAATTTCTCAACAGGGGCAGATAGACAAGCTCAAGAAGATGGTGTTTAATTTGGTGCACAAAAAGAAGAGAAAGCAATTTGTCTTGAAGAAAAGAGGAAGTGCTCATGATGCTTCCAAAAAGGGGGAGAATCAAGAAGCTGAAGTTAAGAAGGAGAGTTCAGTTGGTATGGAATCTCAATTTGAGGGGCAGATTGGTATTGAAGCAGAAAAGAATGTTGAGGTGAACAAGCAGGATCGAGGTGTGAAAGAAGCATAAACTATAGTAAAAGAAGCAGTAACTCAGCAAGCAGTAGAAAATGAAGAAGCAGCAGTAACTAATGAACCAGAAGTAGAAACTGCTAGAGCAGTAGAAACAAAGAAAACAGCAGCAGCAGAAACAGGATTGTCTATGGAAGAAATCGAGATTACGGAGACTTTGGTTAAGGCAAAGAATGACACTCCTAAGGCTAAAAGAGTGGTGATTAAAGAAGGAGGCTCAGAGAAGAGAAATAAATAGATCAGTCTGACAGAGGCCAAGAAGAAAGGGAAAGAAAAGATGGTTGAGCCTGAAAAACCATTAAAGAAGCAGAAGCAAATGGAATTGGATGCAGAATTGGCCAAGAAAATGTAAAAAGAGTTAGCTACAAAAGATCTGTCTTTGAAAGTAGCAAAGGAGTTGAATGCACAGTTTTAGAAAGAGTTTGAAAAGAAGGATGAGATCTAAAAGGCCAAAGATAGAAAGCTTGCACTGGATTTGGCAACAAGGCTTAATGAAGAATACCAGAAGAGTTTGAAGACTGCTGCAAAGAGGGTTACAATGAAAGCAACTAGACAAAGGCAACCTTCAAAGAAACCAACAAGACAAAGACAGCCTTCAAAGACCTTTCTAGCTACACAGGAAAGAAGAAAGATGATAAACTTCTTGAAAGGATCTGTTAGAGTTCCTGAAGGGATGTTTACTAAAATGTCTTTTAGCAGTATAGAAAATTTGTACAAAAAGGAGATGGCAAAGCTGCAAGGAGATTTCACTCAAAGGGTTGAATTGAAAGAAAGATGAAAGAAAGACATGATCTAAACATTCAACAGCCTTTTCCTGAAAGTGAAGAAGGCACTCCTACTAAAGAAAAGGTAGAAGTTAAGAAGGAAGAGACTCTAGCTCATAAGATTGGAACTATCAAGAGAAAGAAGTCAATTACTACAAAGACAAAGGCAAAAAGGCCAAGAACTGAGGAAGTGGAGAAAGAGCAGGGCAGTGAAAGAATGGAAGTTGAATCATCAAGACCTACTGATGCACCTCTTGTGCCTGCTACTCCAGTCAGTTCAATGCTTCCAAAGATTATCTTTTGGGATGTATGTGTGGAGAAAGACAAGCATTTTCTCAGGATCAAAAGAGCAAATAACATATTTGAGATCTATAGAAGTTTTCATCAGTTTATGCAAAAGTGCTCAAGAAGTGACTTGGAAGAAATGTATTCTGTTGGGATGAAGTTGTATGAAGACAGGATTCAGCAAGGAGCTCAAGATGATACAAGGATGATCATGGACTAGATATGTCTTATGTTTGAACCTGACAGAATACAACTTGAAAAGCAGAATGTGTTGAGATGGCGTTTGCTAAAGCAATGTGGAGTCTATGCTTTGTTTATATCAAAGGCAAAGATAGAATATTATCTGGTGGAAAAGCAGTATAAGCATGATGTGATCAGATTGAATGGTATGCTGCAATTAAAGCTGAGTGGTGGAAGAGGATCAGAAATAGAGAAGAATCTAATTCTGTTACTCAAAAAGCAGAATCCACAAGAGCAGCATAAACCACAAGAGCAGCAACAACAAGCAGAGTATGTTGAAACTCAAGAGCAGAGTCAAGAGCAATCAAGTCAACAACCTTCAAAATAGCAAAGTCAACCTAATGATCAATTTGATTTGTACTTAACAGTGAAAGAAGATGAACCATTGAAATTTGATCCTATCTCAGTGAAAGCTCCAGAAATCATTCATTGGGATACTGTGGTGGATAAAGGCACATAATTCTACAGGATCAAGAGAATGGATGGCAAGTATGAAGTGTATTCAACATGGGATAAGATCATCAGAAGTTGTACCAGATTTGATTTAAAAGATATGTACAGGGTTGGATTGAAATCATATGGTGACTTGTTGAAAGGAGAAAGGATGAGCTTAACAAAAATGGCTATGGAGTATTTGTGTATGATATTTGACCCTGATAAAGTTAAATATCTTATCAAAGACCTGCATCACAGAGAAGGGTTTAAAAGCATTGATCATTGGATGCTTGTTGAAAAATCTGGGATATGTCATTACGATTGATAACAGCTTTCATGAGTATTATCCGGTTGACAAGGTGTATGATCACATCAAAGAAAAGTTGCAGAGGATGATGAAGGCTATGTTGTTCTGCACTAAAGGTTCAGAGATGGCAAGAATTGTGATAAGAAGAACAATCAATCAATATGCAGGATTGGATCCTAATCTGGGAAATTGAGCAGTAATTTTGAAAGCATCATGAAGATCTTATTCTGAAGAACTTAACTTCTTGATTTCAAAAGTTAAGTTAGGGGGAGATTGTTCAGTCTGAAATATGCTAAGTCTGGATAGTACTGCTACTTGAAGAACTTACTACTGCTAGTAGTATTAGTACTGCTTGAAGGGTTAGTACTGCTAGTTGAAAAGTTAGTACTGCTTGGAGAGTTAATACTGCCAATAGAAAGTTACTACTGCTAGCATGTTAGTACTGCTGATGATGAGAAGATACTGGTAGAGGAATTAATGTTGCTGATATTGATAAGGACGGTTTGTTATTTGAAGCGAAAGACAAGGAGTTGAAGATAATTATGGAATGGATGCTGAAGATCAATGTTATTTTTAATAATTATCTTGTAATCTGTTTTGTAAATATATAGTCTAGAAGTCTTAGATTATACAGAATATATACGTATTTTGTTTTAGAGAGAATTAACCTCAAGATTATTAGTGATCCTTTCATTAGAGAAGTTTTGAACGTCTGTTGAGCCTGTTCAACAAATTGAGGCTTTGGTTGTAATCATCAAGTTAATTCAATATAACTTGTGATTTGAATTCATACATTGTTTTATGAATTTCTTGTTAAAGTGTTATCCCGCAATTTCTTTAACAAAGTTTCTGAGTGTTTATTTAAATTCTTGTTTTGAATTTCGATCCTCACATTTTCTCTCTTTTGCAAACGTGTCTCTTTCAGTTATTAAAATCTTTTCAAATTCTAACACTTGCTTTGAGAGTTTTAAACATCTATGCTATAAATCTTTCTTCTCTTGTAAAGCTTTCTTAGAGAAATCAGACAGTTTTTGGTTGTAAACTTCCTCTAGGTCAGATTTTTTTTTATCTGCAGAGAAACTTTTCATTAGATCAGCATTCTTTGTCTCCAATGCAGATATCTTATCTTCAAAAGTTTTGAACTTGTTGTGTAGACCAACTAATTCAGCTTCAAGTTCTGATGATTTCTGTTCGGTTGTCTTTAGTTTGTTTTGAAGATTGGTTATTTCTCTTTCTTTCATTTTGATTTCTTTCTCTCTTTTCTTGATGATACCTGCAAAATCAGAGTTAGAATCATTAATACATTTTGCACAGTCATATGTTTTCTCAAAATTTACAAATTTAGCTTTCAACTCCTAAATTTGTTTTAGAAGAACTGAATTCTAATTCTTCAATTTACTACGTTCAACTTCTATGACTGGTATCTCAGGCATATACATGATGGCACAGTCTCTGTTTGATAATACTGTAGACATCTTGATCAATATACTTGCTTGATGTGACCGTCCCAAAATATTCAGAAATCCTTGACTTGAGTAGTCAAACTAGGTCAACACTTGAAAAGATCAGAAAATTCGTCTAACTGTCAGAACTCGCAGACAACTAAAACTCGTAGAACACTGTTGAACTACTTCATGCAAGTTGGCTTGTGTGGGTTGTTGGTTCGCGCAGAACACTACGTGCGCGTTTGAGGTTCACGCTAGAAGAGACGTGCGCATTTCTGGACTTTACTTCTCGCACTTCCTTTGCGTGTTTTGGACTTACAAAATTTTTGATCCCTTAGCTTCGCGCAATGCCGTTGCATGTTTCCATACTTAGAAAAAAATTTGGAAATCTAAGAACTCACAGATGCTTCTCGCAGAATACAAAACTCGCAGATCAAAGGCTTCAGAAAAACACAACTCGCAAAGCTTGTCTTGCGCGTTTACAATTCTCGCAGAACAATCTATGCGCATATCGACCAAGAACTCGCAAGAACCACAAAAACACCAAAAGTCTTCATCCTGCATGTTCTTTCTTTCTTGCGTGTTTAGTATCGTGCGTGTTCTTCCCTTGCGAGAATTCAGGATCTAGCGTGCTCTTCAGACTTGAACACAAATTCGACCAAAATTCTTAAGAACCTGCAATTAGCTTTCCAAATTGTACAATGATGATCGAATGGTGATATTGAACACTTTTCTCGTACAATTATGCAACTAAAAACCTCAAAATTACAGTGTAATCTTCAAGAAACAGTGTTCGACATATTTTTCAAAGATATCCAAAAAATCCAAAATTCAAATCGATTTTGTGAGAATTACACAAACAAATGTGAACAAGAAAGTTTCTATAACATCAAACGATCACTGTGAACATATTTTCAAACACAAAAATTGATTAACTAATGTGAATTCGATGAAATAGTGAATTTCCAGAAAACAAGGTGCATGTTCTTCGTGTAAACAAGAAAATTCGATCAAATCAACTGAAAAAGATCAGTCTGAATGATTTTGGTTTGCTCTGATACTAAATGTTAGTCCAGAAATTCAAGAAATTACAATTCAAGATCAAAGATTTGACAATTATTAATGACATCTAGAGAGAGAGAGTAGAGAGAGAAAGTCATTAGCCGTATATCTCACAAGGATGAATACAATGATTTACAAGAAACTCTCACAACATTAAACTCTCATATGCCTTTCAACCACTATTCTTCTCAAGCTACATACCTATTTATACAAGATGACTTACAAGACTTGACTTTGTTTGACTTTACAGACTTTGACTTTTCTACTATAAATCTTGGATACAACTATACACTAACAGCTAGAACTCTTGGTACCAACGCCATTGGTTGGTGAGGTCCATCATTCACTGATCTTAAAAGATCCCTATCCATACCTTCCAAAAAATTTGCCATCCTTATTTTCCATTAGGGGTATTCATCCCTTAGAAGTGTAGGAGGCTTGGTTAATGATCCAGCTGTATAAATGGCACTTATACTGGAATTTGCCATTGTAAAGAAAAGATGAAGATTTGAAGAACTGATGCTTTTCTAAGAAGATCTTTTATTAACAAGTGAAATTGTGAATTACTTTCAAACCTGGAGCATATGGAGTTCTTTTAAATAAACCAAGGTTTATATGAACATGCACAGATTTTGAAAGCTTAAATCAGTAAGATATAAATCTATCCGAGTATGCAGATATGAACTTTCTTTGTTTAGAAAACAAAGGAGGCTCTGATACCAATTGTTGGATCCCAGATTTAATATTATAACAATGTATAAACAATAATAAGAAGAAGAACAACGGAAGCAATACAGTTTAAATATCAAAGCAGATTCAATATCACAGTTCAAATAAGATGTATAAATCGTACTAGATCTTCTTTAGTATGTTTTCCAATATATTAAAGATGAATCAGATACAAGATATTTGAAAAGCACACGTTTATCAATGGAGTGATGGTCCTATTTATAGGACCATAAAGTGAATAGTGTACTATCCTGACATAAGAAGCATGCTTGAATAGTGTCTTACCTAAAAGTTAATCTCAAGAAATGCTTGAACAGTGACCTACTCTATAAAGTAAATCTTATCACTAATGACGTGTCATCTGTTCTTCTGTCAACACTTGTATAATTTCTTCATCTTGTCTTCAAAGAGAATGTCTTCAGAGCTCTGACATAGACCTCTGATGAAGCTATCTCTGATATCTTCTCGACTGAAGAGTCTATCTCTGAACTGACTTCAGAGGTAGACTTGGCGTTCTTGGCAGCAGTCTCTGATTGTCTTCAGACGAATACTTGGGATATTTTCAATACTTTTACATTACTGAATTGGGGCTAAATATATATATATATATATATATATATATATATATATATATATATATATATTAAAAATATAGATATTTATTTATTTTTATACTATTATCTTTCTTTAGTATAACTTTGTGTATGTGACCCCAAACCTTAATTGAACACATTTTTGGGACCTACTTGATAATGCCTACCCATAGACATGTTGTTGCTATACCTTTTTCTGAGTTGTACAAATTTCCGTAGCCATATTTTGATCTTTTTCACATTTACGGTATCTAGATTTTTCAACGTATTTGGATATGAAATTTGGTATTAATTCGATATTTATATAATCCATAAATGACACAACTTTATCGTTCTGCTCAAGTGACCCTAAAATAAAAACTTTATTCTTTTTCGAATATGGAAGCACCATTACTATCTATGTAATTCACCGAATCCAATAATATATGCATTATATAACTTATGAGTCCATTTGGGCTCTAATATTAATAAAAAATGATATATTTAATATTGAATCAGTCCTATAAATAGAACTTTGTCAGTTTTCAAATCTAAAATTTTTATTGTGATCGTCATAAATCGCTGGTCACAAAAACATATTAGTCGCATTTCATAAAAATCAATACGACTAACTATTTTTTGAGTAAAACGACAAAATCTTATAAATAAAAATAATATAAATTATTAAATGTAATATATATACACGTTATGTGTGTATATATATATATATATATATATACTAGTTGTGTACCCATGCAATACAGCGGGATGTAATTATTTTCAAAATAATGTGAGGTGTGGCGATGAGGTCAAGCCTCAATATATATACATATATATATGCACACATAGTAAGCTTTAAGGTTGATGATTGCAAAGGTATTTTGCCATACACATTCTCTAGAACCCAATCAAAAGAACGCAATATTTAGAGTGTTTCTAACTTTAGCACAAAGTTGTTGCTTACAATTAATACTTGAAAGAATACACAAAAATCCATGTACATACCCATCAAACACAAAATGTGTTCCAAAAACTGTGAAGGGAAAACAACTAATGTTGTTTTCTGGAATCATAGTAAGAGTAAGATCAAGTTGTAACTGACCACTTGCAATACATGTGATATGAAGAGCTCATTGAATCCCTCCCACTCTGACCAAGCCAAAGCTTCATCCTAAGAAATTTTTGTGAAAACACTTCTCTGTCTTGAGGATTCAACTTTGTCTCTTGTAAAACAGCCATTGTTCTGGTCTTCATCAGTTCCCAAACCCTTGTTATTGCCATGCTCTAGAAATAATTAAATTCATTGGTGCCTTGTGATCGATGCAAGTCATAAAGAGAGTACTGAAGACTACTACACACGATCAGAGTTGAACAAACTTCTTAACAGGACTTACCATGATTGGTCTATAACCAAAGACATGTTGAAGCTAACATCGTAAATGCACTTTATACCTGATAGATGGATTAAAAAAGTTTTACCAAATTAGTGACCATATAAAAATACGCAGAGAAACAAAAAGATGACAAGAGTCAAATTGATGATTTCGAAATCGATTCCTTCTTCAAAAGTACGCCCTTGACTATAGAAAAGACAGAAATGTTCAAGGCATAGTGTCGTTAAGCATGTTTGCAAAAGCATGTGAAACACTTCATATTACCAAACTGAAGATATTCGTACTTAAACGTTCTAAGAATTTCAATAACAATGTACTCTTTCCAACTAAAAAATGGAATGAAAATGAGTGTTTGTTGGATCCCAGATTTAGTCTTTTACAATGATATAAACAATAATAATAATAATAATGACAGCGGAAGAAATACAGTTTAATATCAAAGCAGATTCTAATCACAGTTAATTAGAAGATATCTAATAAAATAAATATAAGAACAAGCTTAATATTCACTGCATAAATCAGGTAGATTAATAAAAACACCAAAAAGGTGGATAAATCGTACAAGATCTTCTTGGAAAATTTTTCAGT
This sequence comes from Arctium lappa, assembly GCA_023525745.1. NCBI lineage: Eukaryota > Viridiplantae > Streptophyta > Magnoliopsida > Asterales > Asteraceae > Arctium > Arctium lappa. The sequence goes on along the minus strand of CM042058.1, from coordinate 60,041,192 downwards.
ATATTAAATATAGTTCAAATACAAGATATAAGGAAAAGCACACTTCTAGCAATGGGGTGATGGTCTTATTTATAGGACCATAAAGTAAATAGTGTACTATCCTGACATAAGAAACATGCTTGAACAGTGTTTTACCTAAAAGGTAAACTCAAGACATGCTTGAACAATAACCTACTCTAAAAAGTAAATCTTATCACTATGTGATGTGTCATCTGTTCTTCTGTCAATACTTGTAGAAATCATTAGCATATTCTTCAGAGAGGAGGTCTTCAGAGCTCTGGTGTAGGAACCTCTGATGAAGCCATCTCTGATGTTCTTCTGTTGAATCTCTATCTCTGAAATGTACTTCAGAGGCAGGCTTGTCCTCTGAAGTCTATCTGGAAGTCCTCTAAAATATAACATAGAATATTTTCAATACTTTTATACTTCATAAATGGAGCTAACAATCTCCCTCTAAGTATTGAAAATAAAAAAATTGCAAAATAGAAAAGTAAAAGTTTAATCTAGAAAACATAGAGGAGAAAATCATCCTCTTAAATGTTACTTCTCAAATGATATGAATTACAAGTGGAGAAAGTAACAACAACAAAAAAATACAAAGGAAAGAACTAAGACCTATCACTAGAGCAGATCTTATGGAACTTCATAATGAGCTCTCTGAAGTTAATCATTGAGCTAATTTCTAAGTCTAGTTTCTCCAATAGGTCAGCTCTGTGTCGTTCTTCCTTCATATGTATCATTCTTAGTACACCTCTCAGAGTCTCATCTGAATACTTGGACACCTCTGAAGCCAGAAAGATTTTCTTGATTAGATTGGCTCTGTAGACAAATCCGAAAGGCTCTGCAATTATTGAGCCAGTCTTGTACTTATCCAGATTTTCAATTGTCTCCACTGGTTCAGTAACTCCAGGTCTTTCTTCTCCCAAATTCAGGGTTATCAGAAAGTCTATCCTTTCCCTTAGCTTGACATGAGCACTTATAGCTCTCTGAACATCATACTAACGCGTTCTGTATCACCTTCCATGTTCATATTTTGTTGAACAGTAGGCATGGAGTTGAGGCAAATCATAAGGATTTAGGTTTACAAGATCATTGTCAGTGAACTCATAAACCTGTCTGTCAACACGAATCACCACAAAATGCCTATATATAATCTTGTTGTAGGCAAACTTCTTTTCATATATGTCATTTATCTCTATTATGGGTGACTCTGAAAGGACTTCTTGTTACCCAGAAATTACTAGCAATTAATCACACAATACAGATTATGAATACAAGTTTATTGATCAAATAATGATGTTACATTTAATCACAGATCTCACACGTAATCACAAGTCTCACGTACTAACTATGTGTTCTCAGAGTGTGTTCTTACCAAATCCTCTCTGAATGTCAAGTGTGCATATCTACTGATTACAAAAGAAACAAACCTATTTGTACTAAGTCAACTCATGTTGAATTTACAACCAAACACTCAAACTATCAAACTATTACAAAATAGACCCTTACTTTTAATCTTGAATACAATATCAATCTAACAATCTCTCCCTTTGGATTCAAGATTAAAAAAATTTGACAATAATCTTCAGGTCTTCTTATCTCCACAAATATCTTCAGCAAATGATCTTTATCAGCTTTAAACTTTGAAATTTTTTATTTGTAGAAAGCACTTTAAATGAATCTCCCCCTTTGAATTAGCTTTTAGAATATCTGAAAGATCAACCTTTTCTTCAATCTCTAATCTTTCTTCAAAACATTGAAACTTTCAACAAACTTCGAAACTTTGACATTCTTCAACTTTGAAGTAAATCTCCCTTTTTAGCTTTTCAAACATCTTTAATATCTCTCTTTGTTTGCAACAATATCATATCTCTTTACAACAAACTTTGCTTCATCTTTCAATCTGATTTTGTAAATCATCTTCCCCCTTTCTTCTTTCTTGATTCAAACTTTAATTATCTGAACTTGAACTCTGATACATCTCCCCCTTTTTAATGATTTGTAAGAATCAAAATCATTAAAACTCTTCAAGTTTAGATTTGTCTTTGAAACATCTCCCCCAAATGAACAAGTAAGCACAGTCTTCATGATCTCTCCCTTTGACAATAAATGAATAATCTCCCTCCATTGAATGATATGAGAGAATCGTTCATCTAATCTGAATGAGCCATCAATTCATGAATGTATTTATCTGAATCTTTTCAAATTCAAACAAATTAGAAGTTGTAACCCTGAATCAACACATGAAACAGTTAGAAATGTTTGTCAGTAGCACAAAGCCACTGTGTACAATGAATGTACAATGTAAGAAGTTGGTTTGATGTTGACTCCCCAGGACTTCCATTTAATAATTGAAAAACACAAGGTATTTTCTATGAATATTCTGACAGAAAAACAAATTTTATGTGTGCTCGTGCTTGTGTATGAAAGAATTAAGCACGATGATTTTGTTTCATAAAAGGCTCAAAGTATGTAAACCACTTAGACAGCAATGGTGTTACACAGACTCAATGTGCATGATGAATGGTCAAAGGTGGGGCAACTTTCCTTCTATTTGAATATCAGTATCTTCCAAGTGAAGAACCAATAGATTATGTGTTGCTTCCCCAGAAAATGTGAAACATTCTCTTTTTGAGAAAAAAAATGATTAGCTGGTAGGGTTGAATGCAAGAGATGGCATGGGCTCACTGCCTATTTCAATGATGGTCACCAAAGAATGTGAACCAATTAGTAATGTGGCTGTCCGGCTCAGAAAGAAGTTTGGTGCAGAGTCTGATATTGTTTTACTCTATTCTCTCACCCTGTTTCTTTTAATCTTTTAATCTCACTTCTAACCAATCTCTCATTTCCATTTTACCTCTTCACATACAAACACTCAATCTTTTTAACCCCTCTCCCCTCAATCACTCAGGGAATACTTCCTGGGTAGGAAACACTGGTTATAATGAATCCATGGAAGTTCTGTTAAGCACTCACATCGAATCCCATGTATTTATCCTAAAAAGAATATATTGCCTCGATGATTTTCTTGTCATGAAAGCACAAGAAATCAATGTCAGTGTATGTATGCTCATCAAATATCAGAATGAAATTTGAGCATGCTTAACATTTAAGATTTCTCAAAACTTTGTATGAATGAATAATCATGAAAAAATAGAAATGTTTTGAGAATCTGACAATGATTAAGATCAGATCGAAATTCATGAAGAATAATATTTTGGGAAATCAAAGACGAATGTTGTTTATATGAACAATATATAAACATTTTATCAATGAAAGCACATGTATAATAGAAATGACGTTTAATTCAAACAACAGTGAATACAATCGGGAGTATTACCATAGAAAGATTTAACATGTGATACATGGTAATAACAAAGTCAAGAAATGTACTGAACCGATGTGTGTAGGAATAGTTGACAGTATATGAAAAGAGAATACACAAGTATTTTTCTTTAAGAACACACGGTCAGATAAGCATTTAAGTATCCACAAATCATTTAAAAACACACTTCGCAATTCATGAAAATCTTTTAAGAATAGGAAGTGGTTTGAACATTTAAGAAACCATTTTTCACAAGTGAAAATTGTTCATCTTTCAACAAGTGATAGAGTATAAGGATTAGAAATATATACCTGTAAATCAGAATCTTGTACTCCCCCTGGAATGAATATATTCTTTTAAGTATCCATGACAAAAACATAAGATATTCTTTCTCTTGATACCTGTAAAAATTCAAACTATCAGAAAATATAACAATGGAAATATAAAACATTTATATCTCCTCCCCCTAAAAGATATAGCAATTAACTTCTCTAACTCCCCCTCAAAACAAAAACTTCTAGAAAAGATTTTATCTGATTAGCATCCTTCAGAAGAAAACATTTGAGTACGGGTTTTGAACTTAAATATTCAAAGAGCATTATTACATATTCTCCGATGAGAATAGTAATATTCAACTTTACCAATTAAGACCGGGTTCTGATCTGATGTAACCAGAAACCAAATTTCTGAAGCATTGAGGAACGGGTCTTAAACTGTTTTATTCAAGAGCCATAGTTCTTTGAAGCACGGGTTCTGAACTGATTTATTCATAAGCCTTGGTTCTTTCTCCCCCTTAAACCTTGGGTGCCTGCAACACAGATTTAGCTTTTGGTATCCACTGGTATTTGGATCCAGATTTGTTAGTTGCAGTTTTAGTAGGATAGATATAATAAGAACCATACCAGCTATTTTCATAATTTTTATTTACAAAATCATTTGAACCACAATAGGAACAACTAATTTTCTTTTGTGCTAACCTGATCAATTGATTTATAGTGTAAACCAGATCAGGTTTGCCAAAAGATTTACCTTTAGGAACACTGTTCCTTTTATCATTAGATGCATGCACAAATGATTTATCTTTTTTTTTCTTCTCCTCCTAAGATCCTTTAACTCTCCAAATCCACTTTTCTTTCTCATCTTTCCTTCTCCAAAACGTTTTCTTCTGAGACTTGTCCTTTTTGATGTTACCTGAATAATCAACATTTTTGTCATATAAAAGGTTAGAAGGACGAATTTTATCATTAAGTTTAGAAGTATGATTATCATTAGCATCAAACAAAAGATTATTAGAAACATTAGTGAAAATTGAACTTGCTGCTGATTTGAATGAGCATTCGGATGCAGCTGGATCATCTCTTGGTGATTGAACAATTGATTCTGGCGTCTTGTGCTCAGTCAGCTTCACCTTGAACATGATCTCCTCAAGTTCTTTGATCTTTGTAAACAAACAGTTTCTTTCCTTTGACATTATATCAAACTTTTTATGCAACTCAGATTTTGCATTCTTCTCCTTCTGAATGTTTGTTGACAACTCAGATAGTTTCTTGTTAAGCTTTGCAATCTCAGACTCAAATACTTTCCTTTCTTCTTCAAAATCTTTTTCAACATTGTTTCTCTGTCCAGAAATCTCCTTGAATATACCAACATTTTTCTGTTCAGTTTTCTTCTTCTCCTTTTCAAATTTATCTCTCTCCATGATGATTACTTTCTCGAAGTATAAAACTTGTTGAGAAAGCTTTATGCATTTCAGTTCCACAACTTTCTTCTCTTCAAAAGCTTTTCTGGAGAATTCATAAAACTTCTTTGCAAATTCTTTTCTTTCTCTCTCCATTTTCTTTTCATCTAGAGAGATATGTTCTTTCAGTTCAGTAATCTTCTTCTGTAATTCAACATTATCTTTTTCAATTTATTTTCTCTTCTTCTCAATCTTCTTCATCTCATCTTGAGCTTTTGTGTTGTCTATGTCTTGAGTTGCTTTTTCCTTCATCATATTTATCTCAACCTCAAGACTGAAGACTTTATCTTTCAGCTTATCTCTTTCAGCAAATATTTGAGAATTTATCTTTCTCAGCTCATCAGATGTATCTCCAGCAATGTTAGCTCTCCTTCTAAGATCATCAAGCTCTCTTTGCATTTGTTTCTTTTTAGACCAAGTAGAGCTAGAATTAAGACTTTCAGATCTTTTCAGCTTGTCTTGAAGATATGAAATCTCTTTCTCTTTCGAATCAATAATTCCTGCAAAATTAATCTTTGAATTAGAAATACATTCTGAACAAAACAAAATTTTTCTCTAAATCTTTAGAATCTTTCAATTTAGTAATCTGATTAAGAAGAGATGAATTTTGAATCTTCAGATTCTTGATTTCAGCTTCCATAGTCGGAATCTCTGGCATATACGCTAAAACACAATCTCTGTTGGTTAGCACCAGATTTCCTTTTTCATCTGTGTAAGGCATGATGATATCTGAAAAAAGATACTAAAAAATCAGAAACTTTAATCACACAATCTCTGTTGGTTAGCACAATTAAATCTCATATTGCAACTTGATATCAAAAAAAAATATGCTAGAAATGATCTTTGATCAGAAAATCAGAAAAATTTGAAGTAAAAGTACAGAAAATCACTTAAAATGAAAAACAAGTCAAGAATTCGTAATCTATTCACAATTCGCAAGACAAGAATTCGTAAGGTGCAATTCGCAAGGCTCACACACAAAATTTAACAAGTAAGTAATTCGTAAGCAAGCAATTCGTAAGAAGGATATAAGTAAGGATACGAATTGTGAACTTTTCGCAAGATGGCTTGTGCGAGTTCTTGAGCTTTTCGCAAGAAGGCCTATGCGAGTTCTTAGAATTCGTATAAGATACAGTTGCGAATTCTTGAGAATTCGTGTCTCTCACAGTTGCGAAATCTTAGCTTTTCGTATAGAACACTTGTGTGAATTCTTTACTTAGCCATTTTTCTTCTTTGTGGTTGCGAATTCTTCATTCTGCAAATCCTTTTACTCTTCGAATTCTTTCCTTAAGATCAACAAAAATAGGTATTCTGCGAATTCCTTGGCTCTGCGAGTTCTACTTGTGAGTTCTTCATGAATGTTGCAAATTTTGTAGATCTCGAGTCGATTTTACAATTTTTTAACAAAAATCCACCTAAAACTTGATGTTTGGCTCTGAAACTTTGTACGATTGATCACTTTAACATCGAAAACAATCCTGTGTAACTAGGGGGAATTCGTATAAGATACAGTTGCGAATTCTTGAGAATTCGTGTCTCTCACAGTTGCGAAATCTTAGCTTTTCGTATAGAACACTTGTGTGAATTCTTTACTTAGCCATTTTTCTTCTTTGTGGTTGCGAATTCTTCATTCTGCAAATCCTTTTACTCTTCGAATTCTTTCCTTAAGATCAACAAAAATAGGTATTCTGCGAATTCCTTGGCTCTGCGAGTTCTACTTGTGAGTTCTTCATGAATGTTGCAAATTTTGTAGATCTCGAGTCGATTTTACAATTTTTTAACAAAAATCCACCTAAAACTTGATGTTTGGCTCTGAAACTTTGTACGATTGATCACTTTAACATCGAAAACAATCCTGTGTAACTAGGGGTGTTCAAAAAAACCGTTGGATCGCTCAAACCGGTCGAACCAAGTCAAACTGGACCGTTTTTGGCGGTTTAGGCGGTCTGGCGGTCTGGTCTGGTCTGAAAAATCGCCAAACCGGGCGGTCTGGTCTGGTCTACGGTTTGGAGGTTTTTTTGGACGGTTTGGACCAAACCGACCGCCAAATATATCTATATATTTTTTTATTTTTTTATATACATCTTTATATCATCTATTGTTTTGCCCAAATATCCAATTAATCTTTAAACTTAAATATATACAAAAAGGCCCAAAGATAATTTTAAATCGCCGTGGATTTTATTTTCACTTTGCATATTACTTTTTTTTTTTGTGTTTTGTCTTGGGATATTTTGTTAACTTTTATGGACTTTGTTAACATTGTTGTAGACTTTTATTTATTTTAAATGAACTCAAGCTAATGAACCTTTAAAGTTTGAATTTTTATATGTTTTTTATGTTTAAACTTTAAATCCCACTAAAAGGCCCAAACCGCCTAAACCAGTCGACCAAACCGCCTAAACCACGGTCCGACTTGACCGGTCTGGACACTTGATGTCAAACCGCTCGGTTTGAAAAATCAACAAACCGCCACTAGCGGTTTGGTTTGTGGTTTGAGGGGTTAAACCGCCCAAACCGGACCGCGAACACCCCTATGTGTAAGGAGTTTCTCTAAAAATAACTCTTGAAGTAGGAATCGATCAATGTCAGTCTGCGACAAAAACTTTCTGGAATTGAAAACCTTGATCAAATTATACTAATCTGTTGGTCAATTCGCTTTCCAACCTGAACAATAATTGTTTAGTGGTCTTGTATGATCACTATGTAAGCAAAATCAATTCCAAAACTTCATTTAAATCAAGAAATTCGACTTTTCACAGAACAAATGAAACAGTGAACTCTTCAAAGATAGAAAATCGATCTTTCTGCTTTTGTGATCAGGCTCTGATACCAATTGTTGCCCTGAAATTACTAGCAATTAATCACACAATACAGATTATGAATACAAGTTTATTGATCAAATCATGATGTTACATTTTATCACAGATCTCACACGTAATCACAAGTCTCACGTATTAACTATGTGTTCTCAGTGTGTGTTCTTACCAAATCTTCTCTGAATGTCAAGTGTGCGTATCTACTGATTACAAAAGAAACAAACGTATTTATACTAAGTCAACTCATGTTGACTTTACAACCAAACACTCAAAAACTATCAAACTATTACAAAATAGACCCTTACTTTTAATCTTGAATACAATATCAATCTAACACTTCTACTCTGGGTCTTGTCTTGGTTTTGATAAACCTTTTCTCATATTCTTCCATGTTATCTCTGATTATGGGATTCAGAGGAAAGAGTTGAGTTTCTCTGAGATTGGACTCACAATAGAGTTATCTGAAATGATCCTCTATTGATGTCTTTGGTTTAGAAGAAAGGAAAGCTGGAGGTTGGGTAAATATGGAGATAGAAGGGATACCAATGCTTGTCTTCTGAACAGGTTCCTTTGGAGGGGCTTGTTCATCAGCAATCATGGTTGGGTCTTCAACAGGTAACATAGTTGTCTTTGGTTCCTTCAGATGGGCTCTTGGTGAGTATGGAGGCATTTCATTGATATTGGATAAGATCAATACTTCAAGCTCTATAGTTTTTGGTACCTTGTGCTCTGTCTCAGATGTAGAAGGATGATGAGGTTGGGTATCTCTGTATACAAAATCTTCTACATCAATTACTTCATTTTCTTCTGCTTCTTGTTCTTCAACAGCTTCTTCTTCAGCAACTTCTTCTTCAGTGTCAGTTCCGAATGCATCTCACATTATAAAGTTTGGACGTTACGGTGATGATAATGCATCTTCAGAGGGTGTGCTAGAGAAGTCAACCAATTGTTCATCTTCTTCTTCCAGATCTCCTATTGTTTCTAGAGTTGCATTTATCACTTGAACAATGGGTGCCTCTGAAGTTGATGGTCCTAGAAATACAACAGGTATTGGAGACTTCAAAATTGTTTGGTTGTCTTCAGCAGAGGTAGATTGCCTCTCTGGTTCACTCTCTTGAACTCCTTTGTTTTTATTGGCAGAAAGGGATGGAGTAGAGCCACTAACAGTCTTTGCTACTCTGGATGAGCTCTTCTCCCCCTTTTGAGGACCTGATGACCCCTGACGTTGGTCATCACGTTCCTGTCATCAGAGTCATCAAACCTCTATTTCTTCTCGGCCTCCTCTGAGCAAGCAGTCTCTTGTATCTTTCTCTTTAACTTTCCATCATCTGAAGATAGAGCTTCCTTCAGAATATTCTGAACTGCTATTGTTTGATAGCCTGCTTTGGCAATGAACTTACTCGAAATAGTTATCATTTTGTTGGTGACAACTTTCGAGAAGTCGTTTAGATCGGCCTTGGTGATTAGGTTGTGTAGTTCTGAGGGCTAAGGAGTGGTCGATGGAGCAACAACTAGAACAGAGATCTTGGCAATAGACTCTGCTAATATCTTGAGCATTTCTCTTTTAAAGTTGAAGAAGTCTTCAGATGTAACAGAAGAAGGAGAAGAGGGTGCTGGAATGGCTTTGAGTACTTCCTCTTTGGCGTCTGATATGTCCTTTGACAAAACTGAGGAGTTGCCAATCACCAACTTGTCCAGAGCTTATATTATGTTGTTGTTGGAGTTCAACTCTACACGCAGCTCAGAGACCTCTGAACTTAATTTGTCAACTTCAGAGTTCGAGGTAGATGCCTCTGAGGTCTTTTCCATTTGAAGTTTTAGATCCTTCAGAGATCCTCTGATTTCATCACCAAAGACTTTGAACTCTTTTTTGTTGACATAATCAGAGTGGGTAACCTTATAATCAACACATGATTCTAATTTTCCCTCAAGAACAGAGGGGCCTTCTTTCAGAACTTGTTTGACTTTGGTTCCAGATAAACTTCCCATTAATCCTTGAGGGTCCTTTTGCAAGGACTTCTCTATAATGGTTCTGATTGGTCTCCTTTCATCTGAATTAGAGTTAGAGGAGGAGAACCAAATGTGAGTAAACACCTTGCTGTCCAGACAAAGGAGTCCTTGTGCTACTAATTTGTGCCATTGTCTCTCTGATAGACAATCCCTATGAGAGATTTTGAGTCTCTCTTGGACTAAAGGATGGTCACCTAAAGTATGAGCCACAGAGGTATTATGTGTGGATTTGGGTGGCGTACTCTAGGGAAACTAAGTACTTTTATCTATAGCTAAGTCCTTTTGAGAGGACTTAGCCTGCTCAGAGGATTCCCCTTGGATGCATGCTTCAGTGGCAGAAGGAGGTTCCTCTAGGCGGATGGCTTGGTAAGGATTCAAGGTGTGCACCTCTTGTTCAATATCCATTGGTGTTGGACCACCATGGATAGAAGATGTGGTAGAACGAGGAGATGGGTGTTGGTTTCTCTCATTTGTGCCTTTAGAGGCATCTTTTCTTACCTTGCTCTTCTCGGCTTCTAAATTCATAGAGTCACTCTCTGGATTACTCTCATCCTCACACTCCTCAACTCTGATAGAGCTAATCTCTTCGTTAGAGGGAGGGTTCTCTATTTTTTCCTCACTTCTCACAACAGAGCCACCTTCTGGTTGCTCTCTGTTATCAGGTTGATCTGTTTCAGAGATTTCACTCTCTGACTCAAGCTCAGGCTCAGAGCCTAAATGTGTTGGGGATCCCTCCATCGGCTCTAATGGTCCTTTGGCCCTCCTCTGTAAAAGACTTCCTTTCCATTGCTCGTTGAATCACCAATGAGATGAACCTTGGAAACAACACAGAGATTGGTTGTTTCCCTTTATTGGGATCCTTATTCTTTCTGTCCATAGCAGTCAACATTTCAAAGAATAGAATGTTATCCATGTTGATACTGCGATTGAAGAAAAGGGCGTACATGATGACTAAGATAGTTGGCTGTGTTTGGTCTTGACTGCCAATTTTACATGTCAATGTGCTATTTAACACGCTGAACATGAAGTTCCATGTTGGAGGAAGATGTTTTCGTCTTAACTGGCATAATCGTGTAATCCCCTTGTTGTAACCCAGATGTTGAAGAAACTGTAGAAGAACTTCAGGAGATGGAGGTTTTTCAAATCGTTGGATTTGAAGTTCTCTTGTAGTTGGTAGGCATAAGCGTCGAGTAAAGGTGTTAGAAGTGATCCGAATGTTGATTCCATAATCACCTAGGTCAATATAGCCGACCAGTCCTCCTTGTTCTTCATTGTATTCACTTGAATACCACCATTGTTGAACATAATGAAGGGGAACATCTTGAGTGTATGTCGTGAGAGCATAGTTTTGTTCACACTTGGTGAAGAATTCAAGCACAAGACGGAATTGTTCTTCATACTTGGAAGGGTTTATGTCCTAGTGGTAGTTGTTCCCTTTGACTGGAACATCGAACTGTATCAGGTTTAAACTTGGAACGATTCGACTAGAGTCTGTTGAGTTTTGTTCTTGGTTCACCATTGTTGCAGGTTTCTTGCTTGAATGCTTAGAGAGAGAATAGTGCCAAGGGAAATTTTGAGAGCGTAAAGAATGAAATGATGATGAATTGGGTTTTTTGTGGGCATAGGTAGTGGGATGGAGGCTATGGAAACGGAGATTGTGAGTTCCCTTGTCAGAAAACGTTCCATCAACCCTCTAATCAATAGTTTACACGTGTAGAGGAAGGATGAAAAAACGCTTGATGTCAGATAACCGTCAGTTAAGGTTTTTAATTTAAATTTGATAGTTATCCAAGAAAATAACCCCCACACACCATTTCTTTTGTAAAAATCTTTTGTTTTTCCAAGTTTTTTAATAAATCAAAAATTTATTACAAGAAAGTTATTTACAAAAGAATTGAAACTTGATTAAAAGAATATCCAAGAATATTAATATTTAAGTGTTCGAATATTACTTCAGAGTATAGTATACCGGAGTCTCTTGTCGGTCCACAATACTTATATCAAGTTCTTATCAAACAACACATAAAAGATTACCAACCTGTATTGATTAATAACAAGGGTTACAAGGTTGATCGATTCAAGCTCTGGATGTGTTTTATCTGTTTTCTCTCTTTTTACACCTTAAGTGTGTGCGTTCTATGTCATCTCTGTTTGAGAGAGTTGTTGAGAGATCTGATATTAGATCTAGCTTCTACAACACACTACCTAATCAACCACTTGCAACAACAAGTTGCAATATTAAACAATATAAACCAAGTAATATCTAATCTATCTTAGATATTATAAAGCTAACTAAACTAACTAACTAAACTAATAACAATAAACATTAATTACTTTGACATTTTATACATATAAACATTAGACTTTAATATCGAGAGTCGACTTTTCGGCTTTAGCTTCAGATTTCGATCTTCAGATTGGATGATCTTGAATCCAATGAGATTGTGGTCTAACAATCTCCCCCTTTGGATCAAGATCATTACTAAAAATATTTAGCAATTTGGTCTTCTCTTTTTCAGCTCAGAACATGCAATCTCTATCTCTAGCTCAGAATGCTTTAGCAAAGTATCTTCAAAGAAAATTTATCTGAAATCAGCATGTCTTCAGAATACTTTGATCTCGCATTTCTTTGTTAGCTTTTCTCTTCTTTCATCTTGTGATGTAATGGACATTTCTTCAAGCTTTAGATTCTCCCCCTTTTTGATGGATAGTGCAACGACTTCATCAAAACTTTGAGTAAGAAATATATTTCACTTGGAGCCTCTGATCCGTCAATTCAAAAGATATTCATGCAGATCTTTTCAAATCCAGACAAAATAGTCGTGTAATACCTGAATCAACTAATGAATCAGTTAACATGCCTGTCAGTAACACTAAGTCACTGTGTGTAATGAATACACATTAGAAAGGAGCTTTTTGCTGTTGACTCCCCCAGGGCTTCCATTTAATCATCGAAACACCACAAAGGTAATTTCTATAAACGTTATGACAAAGAAACAAATTCCTTGTGTGTTTGTTCTTGTGTTGAAAGAATTAAGCACTTGATGATTACTTATTAGGCTCAAAATTTGTGTAAACCACTGAGACAACAGTAAGTTAAACACAGACTCAATGTGCATGATTGAAGTGCGAAGGTGGGGCAGACTTCCTTCTTTTCAATATCCAGATTTTCCAAATGAAAATCAGATAGCAAATGTGCTGCATCCCCTTTGAAAATGTGAAACACTTTCTATTTGAGTAGAAAATGAGTAGTTGGTGAGGTTTGAACAAGAGTTGGCATGGGCTAGTTGCCTGTTTCAATAATGTTCACCAAAGAATTGTGAAACACTAGTAATGTGGCTACCCGACTTAGAAAAAGTTGGTGCAGAGTTGTGTTATTCTTTTAACTCTGTTCTCACACGCTCTTTCTTTTTAACATTTAGCTCACTCTAATCAAACTTAGTTCTTTGTTTGACACACTCATTTCTTTTGACTTCTTACACTCAATCACTATGGATTAACTTCTTGGGTAGAAATCACTGGTTAAGGTGATTGCATAGAAGTTGTGTTAATACCTAGCACAAAGAAATCCTTGTTTTCCTATGATGCATATGATGCTCATAATGGTTTAACTATTTCAGTTAAAGCACAAAGTTGATCTTGAAAACATTTAAAGTCACACTTCCAATTCATGAATTCTTGTTGAGAATCGGGAAGTAGTTTGAAAATTTAATAAAAATGTTTTCGATGATTGAAAGTTGTCCTCTTTTCAACCATATATGAGATGAAGATATAGAATTATACCTTTACGTACGATCTTCCATCTCATGAAGCTAAGCTCAAAGTCATAAACATATGAACTTGTAAGCATCTCTCAAAAATTCTGCAAAAGTCTTATGTCAAGTCAAAGTAAAATTTATTCACTTAAATTGAAAAGACAAAAAGCAGTAAAACAATTAAAGTACGAGTTCTGATCAGAAATAATCAGAAGTCATATCCATACTCCTTTAATCTTGAAGAGCTCCCCCTAAAATCTTGCATTACAAAAATTTGACATAAAAGGGAAATGCAGAAATCTTATGAGCTCCCCCTCAAAATAAGATTGACCACTTGTCATTTTCTTCTCATACTCCCCCTTGGATCATAAACTAAATATAGAAGTGCAGATATCTGGCGGAAATGAAGAAATGATGAAAAAGTATACAATTAGAAAACTTTGATAGGTAACTACTAATTAAATCTTTAGATTTAGCATACCAAGCTTAGAGACAAGAAAGTTAAACCTCTTTTCGTCTAAAGCTTTGGTAAACAAATCGGCAAGCTGATAATCAGTTTTTACAAAGAAAAGTTCAATTGTTCCTTTTTCAACATGATCTTTAATAAAATGATACCTGACGTCTATGTGCTTAGTCTTGGTGTGCTGAACAGGATTCGCTGTTATTGCGATGTCGCTCTTGGAGTCACAGTATATTGGGATTTTTTTGAAATAGAAACCGTAGTCGCGTAATTGAGTTCTCATCCATAAGACCTGAGAACAGCAGCTAGCAGGAGCTACATATTCTACTTCGGTAGTGGAAGTTGAAACACAAAGTTGCTTCTTCGATGCCCAACTTACGAGTTTGTCACCGAGGAACTGTACATTTCCTGACGTGCTCTTCCTGTCTAACATACAACCTGCATGATCTGCATCTGTATATGCTGTTAGTTCAAAACTTGTATCTTTAGGATACCACAGACCAAGATCTGCAGTGCCCTTCAGATACCTGAATATGCGCTTCACAGCAGACATATGGATATTTTTAGGATTGTCCTGATATCTTGCACATAAGCATGTTGAAAACATTATAACTGACCTACTAGAAGTAAGATACATTAAAGAACCTATCATCCCTCGATAAGTCCTAACATCAACAGCCTTTCTCAAAGGATCGGTGCCAATTTTAGTACCTGGTGCCATTGGGGTATCAATCGGTTTTGAATTTTCCATTTTGAACTTTCGAAGAATATCCATAATGTATTTTGATTGATTGATAAAAATACCCGATGAAAATTGTTTGACTTGTAAACCGAGAAAGAAATTCATCTCTCCCATCAAATTCATCTGAAATCTAGACACCATAAGGTTTGAAAAATTCTTACAGTACTTAGGATTTGTAGAGCCAAAAATAATATCATCTACATAGATTTGAATTAAAATGATATCGGCTTTTTCCTTTTTGATAAACAAAGTGGTATCCACCGTACCTTTTGAAAAATCAAACTTGACTAGAAATTTGGAAAGGACATCATACCAGGCTCGAGAAGCTTGTTTCAGACCGTAGAGTGCTTTGTCGAGAATGTACACGTGATTCGGCTTCTCTTGATTGACAAAACCTTCTGGCTGAGAGACGTAGACTTCCTCCTTCAGAATGCAATTCAGAAAGGAAGTCTTCACATCTATTTGAAAGACCGTGAAGTTCTTGTGGGCTGCGTAGGCTAGAAACATTCTAATTGCCTCTAAACGCGCCACAGGAGCATATGTCTCGTCATAGTCGCTTTCTTCCTCTTGTCTGTATCCTTTGGTTACTAGTCTTGCCTTGTTTCGGATAACGGTACCACATTCGTCCTTTTTGATCTTGAAAACCCACTTCGTACCTATAATTGTTTTACCTTGAGGTTTTGGTACGAGTCTCCAGACTTGAAGTGCATCAAACTGATTCATCTCTTCTTGCATTGAGATCACCCATTCTGGATCAGCAAGTGCCTCTGATACGCGAGTTGGCTCGAACTTGCTCAGAAAGGAGTTATGCATGCGCAAGTTTATTGATGTTAACCTAGTTTGCACCGCTTTTGATGGATCGCCAATGATCTGGCTTATCGGGAGCTCTTTGGTCCATTTATGTTCATGAGGTAGTGGATTATATGAATGTAAGTCAGTTGTATCATCAATAAATCCACTTGTACCTCTTCAGTTTGTTCAGGAGGAATGATGATTGCAATTGAAGTGGGAGTTGCAGTAGGTTTAGCAGGTACAGCTTGTTCTGGCTGTAGATTGATCTAAATAGAACATCCTACTAATTCAGCTACTTCTGTCTCTTCATCACATGGCACTTCTTCAACTGTCGGAGTCGGCATTTGAATTGGAACTTCTTGTTGAATCGAGGTGTTGGATTCAATAGGAAATCTGAACTGGTTGGATGAGTAGTCGTTAAGTCTTCAATCCGGTCAACCACAACAGATTTCTTTACATTAGATCCAAGAAATTCATCATAAAACATTTCAAATAATAAGTCTAAATCAGATATATGATTAGTTGACGTTGATGCTTCATCTGATTTATTCTGTTGAGATGCAGGTTCTGGACTGATTTGCCCAGAAGCTAGTACTCCGGTTATAACGGGTTCTGAACTGTGTTGTTCAGAAGCCATCTCTTCATCAAACGTGACGTTGATGCTTTCTATAACCGTCTTTGACTTCTTCAGATAGATACGGTATGCAGTTGATGTAGAGGAATAACCAATGAAGATGCCTTCGTCTGCCTTGGCACTGAACTTGTTGAGACTCTCTCTATCGTTTAGAACGAAACACATACACCCAAATATATGGAAATATTTGATTGTCGGTGTTCGGTTGTTGATTAACGCATAAGGAGTCTTCTTGAATCTGTGATGTATCATGGAACGATTATGTGTATAACACGCAGTCGATACAGCTTCTGCCCACAGAAATAGAGGTAACTCTGATTGACTTAGCATAGTACGAGCAGCCTCGACTAGCGTACGATTTCTTCTTTCGACCACTCCATTTTGTTGAGGCGTACGAGCAGCAGAGTATTGATGTGAAATCCCGACAGATTCGAGATATTCTTCAACCTTCTTGTTCTTGAACTATGTGTCGTTGTCTGTTCTTAGAAGCTTGACCGGTTTCTGCAGATTCACCTGGGTCGTCGGGCCACAATACTTATATCAAGTTTTTATCAAACAACACATAAAAGATTACCAACCTGTATTGATTAATAACAACGGTTACAAGGTTGATCGATTCAAGCTCTGGATGTGTTTTCTCTGTTTTCTATCTTTTTACACCTTAAGTGTGTATGTTCTATGTGATCTCTGTTTGAGAGAGTTGTTGAGAGATCTGATATTAGATCTAGCTTCTACAACACACTACCTAATCAACCACTTGCAGCAACAAGTTGCAATATTAAACAATATAAACCAAGTAATATCTAATTTATCTTAGATATTATAAAGCTAACTAAACTAACTAACTAAACTAATAACAATAAACATTAATTACTTTGACATTTATTACATATAAACATTAGACTTTAATATCGAGAGTCGACTTTCCGGCTTTAGCTTCAGATTTCGATCTTCAGATTGGATGATCTTGAATCCAATGAGACTGTGGTCTAACAGCTCTAAAAACAATATCAGAGACTAAATGATAATCTCTTGGATATTTGAATTTTGAAAAGAATCTTTGATTTTCAGAAAAAAGATGAGGTAGAATATGAGAATGAGAAGCATACCTTTCCTTCTGAAATAATCATAAGATGAAATGATCAGAGGCTCCGATATGAGCATCAGAGATAAGATCAGAGGTTCTGATATGAAGAGCAGATACTCTGAAACTTGTTTTTGGTGACAATCCAATAATTTCTAGCTCTCCCTTGACAAATGATGGGTAATTTTCTTTGCTCCCCCCTTGATTTATGCTTAGACGTACAAATTTAGATGATTTTAACCATGCTTGTTTAGAAGTCCAAAGTCTCTGAAACGGGTCTCAGAGGCTCTGAGTACTAATATGTTACTCCAGTATGTCAGAGGCTCTGATGTAGGGATCAGAGACTCTGAAGTTCATTAGGAATTAAGTAGACATATTTAACAT
This sequence comes from Arctium lappa, assembly GCA_023525745.1. Classification (NCBI taxonomy): domain Eukaryota; kingdom Viridiplantae; phylum Streptophyta; class Magnoliopsida; order Asterales; family Asteraceae; genus Arctium; species Arctium lappa. The sequence goes on along the minus strand of CM042058.1, from coordinate 60,023,449 downwards.
TTCCAACTTGCTAATCAAGAAATTGAACCTTCGTTCATCTAAAGCTTTTGTGAAAATATCAGCAAGTTGGAGATCAGTTGGTACAAAATACATCTCAATTGTGCTTTTTTCAACATGATCTTTAAGGAAATGATACATGACATCAATATGCTTTGTCTTGGAATGCTGCAATGGATTTGCAGAGATAGCAATGGCACTTCTGGAGTCGCACAAAATGGGAATTCTATCAAACTGTAATCCATAGTCTCTGAGTTGAGTTCTCATCCAAATGACTTGTGAACAACAACTAGCAGAAGCAACATATTCTGCTTCTATAGTAGAAGTTGATACACAATTTTTTTTTGATGACCAACTCACAAGCTTGTTTCCCAAGAGTTGACAACATCTAGAGGTACTCTTCCTGTCTAACTTGCATCATGCATGATCTGCATCAGTGTAAGCTGTTAGTTGAAAACCAGAGAGGTTAGGATACTAGAGACCCAGGGTTGGTGTACCTCTGAGGTATCTAAACACTCTCTTGACTGCATATAAGTGAGATTCCTTTGGATTTGCTTGATATCTATCACAGAGACATGTTGCAAACATTATATCAGGCCTACTTGCAGTTAAGTATAATAGTGAACCTATCATGCCTCTGTAGGTTTTAATATCCACATATTTTCCTGAAGGATCAGAGTCAAGTTTGACTCCTGTGGCAATAGGTGTTTTCATGGAAGTTGAATCATTGAGTTTGTACTTTTTCAAAATATCATAGACATACTTAGATTGATTTATAAAAGTGCCCTCTGATGTTTGTTTCACTTGAAGTCCTAGAAAGAATGTTAATTCTCCCATGAGACTCTTTTCAAATTCACTTTTCATCAACTCTGAAAACTTATCACAATACTTTTGATTTGTAGAACCAAAGATAATGTCATCAACATATATCTGTACTAGAAGCATTTCATTCTTATATCTTTTGATGAACAGTGTGGTATTAATTGTTCCTTTTTCAAACCTATTATCAATCAGAAAAGTGGACAGATTTGCATACCATGCTCTGGGAGCTTGTTTAAGGCCATACAGAGCTTTATCAAGGTGATAACCATGGTTTAGAAACTCTACACTTTCAAATACAGGTGGTTGTTGGACATATACTTCTTCATTAAGTTTTCCATTAAGAAATGCATATTTAACATCCATTTGATATACTTTGAACCCTTTGTGTGCAGCATAGGCTAAGAAGATTCTGATTGCTTCTATCCTAGCCACAGGTGCAAAGGTTTCATCATAATGAATGCCTTCTTCTTGGCAATACCCCTTAGCAACCAGTCTAGCTTTGTTTCTGATTATAATGCCATCTTTATCCTTTTTGTTTCTGAAAACATCATTTAGTTCCAATAGCAAATTTTCCTTTAGGAAGGGAAACTAGGGTCCAGACCTTATTTCTTTCAAACTCTTGAAGCTCATCCTGCATGGCATTGATCCAATTGGGATCCTCAAGAGCTTCATTTACCTTCTTTGGCTCAATGATGCTTAAAAAGTTTACAAAATAACATTCATTGATTGTGGCGGATCTGGTTTTGACACCATCTGAAGGTGATCCTATGATCTGATCATGGGGTTGATGTTTGGTCCATCTTGTCATTGGAGCATGAATGTGGGGTGGAGTTTGAGCTTCAGAGATGACAGGTGGTGACATCTTTGTTGTGCTATTTAGAGGCTCTGAAGTGGGTTCCAGAGATGGTGAAGCAGGTTCTGGAGTCTCTTCAATAGATGTCTCTAGAGTTTTTTCAGATATCTCTTGTTCATCTCTGCTTCTGAAGATTCTTGTTCTTCAACTTGTCTTGATTCATTACTTGGGCCTGCATTTAAAGAAGTAGAAGGTGTGACATCAGAGGGACCAGAAAGTGTTGTGCCTGTAGTTTGTGGTTCCTCTGAAGTAGCTCTGTGAATATCTCTGAAGATAAATTCAGAGCTATCATCATCATCAAAGAAATCTTCAAATATTCTGTTCAGCTCAAATTTCCTTAATTTTGATGATTCAGAGACATTCTTAGCTGTGGTTTTGACATTTTGCTTGTCAGAGCATCTGGTATCATCAAAGGAGACATTGATACTCTCTTGGATGGTCCTTGTTCTCAGATTGAACACTCTGAAGGCTTTTGAAGCTAAAGAATAACCAATGAATTTACCTTCATCTGCCTTTTTGTCAAATTTGCCAAGAGATTCTCTGTCATTCAAAATGTAACACATGCACCCAAAAACATGAAAATATTTGACATTTGGTTTTCTGTTGTTAATGAGTTCATATGATGTTTTCTTGAATCCTTTGACAATTGTGGCTTTGTTTTGGGTAAAACATGTTGTTGCCACTACTTCTGCCCAAAAGTTGGTTGGAAGATCAGAGCCTGCAAGCATTGTTCTTGCAGCTTCAACAAGAGTCCTGTTTTTCCTCTCAACAACACCATTTTGTTGAGGTGTCCTAGCTGCAGAGAAGTTGGGAGTTATGCCTTCCTCTGAAAGATACGAGTTGATTTTGGCATTTCTGAACTTTGTTCCATTATCACTTCTCAGCTTCTGAATTTTGCTATTGAACACAACCTGCAATCTTCTAAACAACTTTATCAAAATTTCAGGTACATCAGACTTGGCTCTGATGAATTCTATCCAAGTATATCTTGAGTATTCATCAATTAAAACAAGAATATACTTTTTACCTGACAGACTCTGCACAGAGATAGGACCACAGAGGTCCACATGAAGCATATGCATAGGTTTAGGACATTTGTTATCACTTTTGGTCTTGTGGGAAGATCTTTTCATTTTTCCCATATCACAGGGAGAACAAATATGATCTTTATTGAACCTTAGAGAAGGTAATCCCTTTACCAGATTAAGTTTGACCAACTTATCAAGTGATGAAAAGTTCAAATGAGAGAACTTGTTATGCCAGATCCAGACATCTTCATTGTTTAGAGATACCAGACAGAGCTTCTTTGAACCAGTGTCTATTTTCTTGGTAAAGTTCATTCTATACAAGTTACCTTTTGTGTATGCTCTAAGCATTTCTTGACCAGTTTTTGATTGAAGAAGTGAACAAATTTTTTCTTGAAATTTCACATCAAAGCCATGGTCACAGAGATGACCCTGATTAAATTGTGCTTGAGTCCATCAACATAAGCAACTTTGGAAACAGATACATTACCTCTTGTTAACTCACCATAACCTTTAATCTGTCCTTGCATATTATCCCCGAAAGTTACTGCTCCTCTAGATTTTGCATTAAAAGAGGATAGAAACTTCTTATCTCCAGTCATATGCCTTGAACATCCAAAATCTAGGTACTAGATAGGCATATACTGTTTCTGCAAGACAAATTAGAGAGTTTTAGGTATCCATTTTATTATGAGTCTTTTCTTGTTAGGCTTTGGAGGATTTTTATCAACATTTGGCATGCCATCTTTTGATGCTTTGCCAGAACGGTTTTTCTTTTGCTTCTGAGGCATTATCTCTGAAGTCTTGATCAGAGATTGATTCAGAAAGCAATGAGAACCTCTGAAATGATTCTTCAGTTTAATCATGAGTTGAATGCAATTGCAATTTACAGAGCAAGATGAAGTAGAAGCAGAGTTTTTGATTTCATACAAAACAATGGGTACATGTTTCTTTTGAATTTTCTTAGAATTAGCACTAGGAATATTACAAGTATTCCTAACTATTTCTTTCTTTTTGGCTTGAGAAATGGCCTTCTTTTCAACTTGCTTTTTCTTGGCCTATAACATCTTCTTTTCTTTCTTGCTCATTGCACAAACAGGATCAGAATGGTTAATTTCTTGCCATTTGCCTTTTGTTCAGGGGTAAATTTGATAGGTTTATAGGTGTAGAATTGAGAAGTGTTTGTTTTATTCTTATCCTTTTCCTTAAACTCTTTCTCTAACTCCAGAGAGGTTTTTCCTTGTAGACACATGTCTATAAAATCAGGACATATTGGAATTTTGAGTTTTTCTTTTGAAATAGAAATAGGGATGTTCAAAATTCCAGAACCAACAGTATGTTTTGTTTTATAAATTACCTTCTCTGGTGTATAGAAAATTTGTTCATCTACTTTTGTGTCAGATTCAGAATCAGAATCAAGAAAGTCTCTTTAAACCTTCTCAGAGATGACTACCTCTGAAGCTTTCACAACCTCTTTATGTCGAGACTTTAATTTTCTTTTTCTTGCATGATTCTTTGATAAAATCAGAGATGACATTTTCTTTATAAATCCTTCTAATGTCATCTTCAAAAGTAGTTTTGATGCATTCATCTATTTTAGGAGAGTACAGAGGAGCTTCTAGATCAAGTGAACTCTGAGTTTTTATTTCAGAGGTACTTGCTTTAGAGACCTCTGGTTCTTTAGTGATGAATGAGTCAAATCTGAAAATCTCTTTGGGATCGTTGCTCTGAGGTTTTGTAAGATTAACCTCTGAAATTTCTTTTTCTATCTTTAAGATAGGTTCTGAAACAGTTTTTACTTCAAAGTATGAGATATTTTTGAAATTTAGAGTTCTGATTTTTGATCTCTCTGAGGTTCTTATTCTTTTGAAAATGTTAGAATTATCCGGAGATGGAAAGTCGGGCCTCTGGATCTTTCCTATACAGAAAGTGGAAGAAAGTGAAGTTTTCTTCAATCCAGTTAATGGATCTAATTCATTGAATCCCAGCCCTTGTGTATCCATCTGAGAATTGATTCTAATGTGCACATCTTGTGCATCATGATAACTCTTGATCTGAAGTTCCTTTCTTTCCAGAGATTGATGCAAGATTTCTCTTTCCTTTTGAAAGAAATTAGTTAAGGCAACAGAATTGAGCCTTTCATACTTAGATTTCTTCACTTCCTCATTTTTTGCCTTTAAGACCTTTTCATGCTCTTTAAATTTTTTTGAGAAATAATTTTCTTTTAATTTCTGAGATTTTTCAAGCTCGGATTTTTCATTAAAAATTTTCTTCTTTTCTGATTCCAGAAGATCTTTTCCTCTTTTGTAAAAGTTTAAGTCTTTTGTTATTTGTCTTCTCTTTTCTTTTTCTTCAACGTTTTTGCTTCAAGCTCTGAAATTCATCTATTAATTTAAGAACATCCATTTGAAGTTCACTTTTAGAAGTAGAAGGAAAATTTACCTTTTGTTAGTGCATTGTTGTATCCAAGATTTAAGTGTAGAAAAGTCAGAGTCTGTAGAGTCAAGTCTTTTAAAGTCAACTTTGTTTAATTTCATGTAATATGAGCATTTGCATGTGTGATAAGCATATGAGTGTTTGTATGGTGAGATTAGAAGGTGTTAAGCATATGAGAGAAGTAGGATTATATGAGAGTGTGTGTTGTAAGAGTTCCTTGTACACAATTGCTATTATCAAATATACAACTTGTGAAACTTTCTCTCTCTACTCTATCTAGATCTTGATCATAATTGTCAAATCTTTAATCTTGAATTGAATTGCTTGATCTGGGAACTTATACCTTTTCAGAGAGGTCCTCTGATGATCCATCAGTCTGATCACTATCTGCAATAGCCATACCACAGAGGTTGGTAGGCTCTTCCTCTCTATCACTTGTTGAGTCTGACATCCAGTCTTCCATTTCTGCAACAAGTACTCTTTCTCTGACATTGCACTTGTACTTTTTTTGTAGTAGTCTTGATCCTTGATCAGTCTACCTCTGCAGTTTGCAGAAAAATGGTCTGGTTTTCCACATCTAAAGCATCTCCCATCATTTTGGTTTGGTGGAAGAGCAGTAACTGTCTCTGACTTCTGAGGTTGAGGTTGAAAGTATCTCTGAGGTTGAGGATACTTTGGTTGAAATGGTTGATGAGTTCTTGTTTGTTGAACAACTTCAAGATTGTTGTAATGAACACCCTTTTGATCACTATGTAGAGTAGATCTGGGTTCTTGTTGATATTTAGCTTTCTGAAATCTTCTTTCTGGATTTCCTCTCCTTTCTTCATCATCTCTTCTTCCTTCAAAAACTTTATTACCAAATTTCTTGTTGAATTGATGAATAATCAAAGCAAGAGATTTAGAAAAAGCATTTAGGTCTTCACCTGAGTCTGAGTTTGAATGATCATCTTCTTCAGTTATCATGGCCTTTTTGGATTTTCTTTTTGACTCTTTTCTCTTTTCTTAATGACTTCTCTTTTGAGTTCTTTGATTCTTCATCATGGCTTTCTTTTGAACCACCTTTTTGTTTTGAAATGAGGGCAAGTGGTCCACCTAAAGAAGTTTTTGACTTTTGTTTAACAACTTCTTTTTCTTGGGCAACTAGGGTGCCATAAATGTCAGTTAATGACCAAGATTCAAGATTTTGATTGGCTTGAATAGACATGGACAGTTGTGACCTTTCTTCATTTAAGCTTTTAAGGAAAAGAACATTATATTCCTCTTTTGTCCTCATAACTCCAAACTTTTTGCATTTATTAATGAGAATGTTGAGTCTGGAATAAGTTTGGTGCAGGGTTTCTTCAGGTAGTGCATGAAAGTCATGGTACTCATTAATGCATTGAGTCTCCTGTTTTTCTGAGTTTGTAGGCCACCTTCAAGTTGGTTTAACAACTGATCCCATATCTCTTTAGCAGTTACACAAGAATCAAGTTCTTGGAAGATATCATTGGGAATGGCCATGATTCTTTAGATATTTGACACATGTTGGAAATCAAGTTCAAGTAACAAAGGCTTTGAAAATATCAAAAGCAGCATAAAGAAAGAACATAAATATAACATGTTTGATGGCAAGGGAGAGGATTCTACCTTCAACAATAAAGCATAAAGAGATGTATGAGCAAAGAAAATAAATTCAATATGCCACATTAAGAGTTATAATATGATTATACCTAGGATATGAGAAGGAAAATAGATAAGCATACTTTTTCACCAAATAAGTCATGTGCCTATTTATATCTAATTGTGGCTTCAATAGCTCTACTTTCATGGGGAATACCTACAAAAGGGTATCACTTGTAAGTTTGATGCAATAAAAGCAATTACCAAATATAGGAATGAGCAAGTTATCTCACCTTCTCTCTGTGATAAATACAAAACCTTACAAGACTCACATCAACATTGAGTTTAAAATTAAAGAAACCCAAATTGGATTTTATCATTAAGCAATTAATAGTTGCCACAGTAGTGGTCCACCTATATAATCAATTTCAACATAAAATGTATGAAATGCATGACAATATGAATCCTAAAGTAAATGGATTGAAATGCGTAGAACTTCATGCAAAGACTAAGGACATACCACCAGAGCCACCATTCAAAACAGTGATATCTCTTGACAGAGCCATCTTCCGAACTACCATTGCTATTCAACAAACCTGCAAATTTGTTAGTATGAAAGTTGATAAACATATACTTGTAAAAAAGAAATTAGTTGAGCTGGGACATGTTGAAGTTTCCAAGATGATAAACGTACATAGATTTAGGACCACAAAATTTAGTAAATTTGTAGAGACTATTGTCTAACTCAAGTCTTTTCTCATCGCAAACCAAGCAGGGATCCATAACATACACATAAATCCCCAAATCTTTTCACAGAATGGTTGCTTCAACCATCTTATCAACAGAGATAAACCATTTACTCCAGAAGATACATAATCAGTCAACCTATAAGAAGGATAAATAATCCATCTTACTACACCACCATCTTTACAAAGCAATGCCTTCATGATTCAAAAAACAATCTGTTAATCTAGAGCTTTCCAACATACATAACATCCAATTGCTTAACAAAACCATACATATCTCTTAACAAAATTGGACAAAAAAAGGTATACAACCCAAAACACATTAAAACATTCAAATTTGTAAAATCAATTATTATTTCCTCGTGTATCATTCATCGTGATTAAATATATACAAACACACAACACACACACAGAGTATGAACAGAGATATACGGTCATTGGATTAATGTTACGAAATAACATGAATTAAGTTATGAGTAAAGATTAATATGAGAAAATTACCCATTCCAAGGGCAGAAATCTCGACCTCATTATGCTGCTGCATATACCTCTGTGAATTAAGCACAATCAAAACCTCCAACTGTTCGGTTACGGGATCTCAAGCGCAGCAGAAAATAAAACTGTAACCCTCCAAGGACCCATACGAACCGGAATAAATCAGGTGTTTCGAAATTATACCTCACAGTTAACGAGACTTGGAATCACGGAAACAAAGCAATCTTGATGCCTCAACGGTATCCACGCGAACAATCTGAATCCGTTGCCTTCTCGTGATGCTAGTCACGGTTTCAAAACTTAGAAAGGAAAGAGAGCATATAGTTGTAGGTGATTTTAGATAGAATTGCAATAACAAAAACCTTGCATACAATGTCATACATTATATATGGACATGAGAGGCATGGCATGAAAGCACCACCATCCCTACACCTTACTTGAGTGTAGAAGTATCTATACACCATAACTCATCTTGTCAAGATCATCCCTAATCAACTTTATTTATGTCCAACATAAATAATATCTTATTTTATTTAATCAGATTAAATCAATACAAATCAGATATAATAATTAAATGTTTTTAATTATTTAAACTCCTTATTCGAATATGTTCAAAGCGTGTGACCCAATGGGTTCTAGACATGTTGGTAATAATTATAAATCTCGTATTTATATTTATAAACAATGAGCGGTATCTAGCAATACATCATCGTCACCCAAATGAGGAGAATTGGTGATACAACAAATTATCGGTTTGATTCATAAAGTGATGACCATAAGATGATCTTCCATGAAAAACCAAGTTAAAAAGTGAAATTTTGAGTCTCTTGTTGAATATGTCAATTTTATCATGGGTACAACTTTGTGTACGAAAATTTTGATGTTTTAGTTGGTTTATAATCAACATTTTAGTAGTAATTTCAAGTTTAAACAAACTCTTATGATAAGATTATTCAATCTTGTGTGATTAAGAGTCTTGAAAATTGATAAGTGATGAAAAATCACTTATTTAGTGTTCTTTGTCACATGCAACTCACTTTGGACGAAATTTTGTAGTTATATAGGTGTCCAAGGTGTATGTTTTCATTCTTAGATCATTAATTAGTGAAAAGGGGTTTAAATCCAAGTGGTTTCACAAGAAACCATGGAAAATGGACCTCTTAATGCTTAATACAAAAACTTTGTACTACACAGCTTGATGTCAAGAATGGAACTCCCACTTCCAAGCTGTGTATCTCAATATTTACTCCATGAAATTTGGGATTTTTGCTTTCATACACTAATTTAATGAGTTAGATTTCAAATGAATCAAGAATCACTAAAAATTATGAGGTTTTGGTCACTCAAATGTATTTTAGAAGAAAGTTGTGCAATCTGTCCCAAGCTGACAGATTAGTACACCCTACTTCTAATGACCATAACTCCCTCATAAATCATCTAAATGAGGTAAAAAAAATTCATATAGTATATTTTTGAGTTAGCTTTGCATCCATATATGGATCACTGAATTATGTTGAGTTTTGATCCTCCAAAAGCATGCCACAACAGAAGTGCGCAACTGATTCAAAAATCAGTAACCTACTGTTTTGTAGAAATTATTTGGGGCATCAAAACACTTCCAAAATTCATGAAATTTTACCTTAGAGTTCTTAATTCAGTATTTTAGCTTTTATAAAAAAATGGTTAGGATTATCAATTGGGAAGTTGTATTTTGAAAGCCATTATGTGGATATAATTTCTGGACAGCAAGTGCTGAATCCTCAAACTAATGTATTATGGTATAAGGGTGTTATAATGATCATCAATTCTTATTTTTGACAATAAAATACATATATTGGCATTTTATAAGACGTGGGATTAGTTAGTTAGGCTTAAGGGATGAATTTGACATTTAGCACTCTTTGTGCATACTTTCTCTACAGGAATTTAGAAGCTCTGGGCTAGGGGAAATTGCTATTGCGTATCTTGCGTCATTATTCGAGGTGAGTATTCACAGCCCCACTTTTATTGTTTTGATTGAACTTGGGGTGAAAACCATGTTAAAATTGAATATTTAAAGATTGATGAGGCTTTGTTATAAAGCGTTACGTATTGAAATTTATGAGGCTTTGTTGTAAAGCGGTTGGTGTAGAAGTTATATGACATGTATGCCAATGATATGTTGAGTTTTAAAAAAAAATGTTAAGTCCCCGGGTACACTACTAGTTAACCCAGAAATGGGCCTATAGTATTAGTGGATAGCGCTATTTGGTCTGACAAGCCCACCTTATACTGACGAGTAGGGGTGCACTGTACTAGAGAAATATGACTACACATATGGTTAAAGCCCACCTCTGAGGTAGATCATGGGGCGTTGATTTGGTCCGGAAAGGTTTAGTAGTGGCTCAACGTGGTTGTATCAATGCATACCTCTTGTCATATAAGCTAAATTGTGATACTCATGAATCAAAGAATTGAAGTTTGGTTTATGCTTATGATTTTCAAATAACAACTTGCATATAAACTTGATTTGTGCATATTTAAAAACCTGTGAACTCACCAACTCTCGTAGTTGACCATTTTTTTTTCTTTGAACATGCTTTTCAGGGAACAAGAAGGTACTTGAAATTGATTAAAGTTTATCTCTTGTGTAAACCGTCTGCAATACTTTCATAATAGAGATTTTGTACTTCAACTTTTGAAGATGTAATAGGGATGTAAACTTTTGGAACTTGTTGTAAACAATGGTTGAAAGTATGGTGGTATTTCTTTCTGTATCCTAGTGCTATGCTTATCGAACTGTCATATTCCGTGTTTCCGCTTTAGCGGGGTGTGACAGTTTGTAGTCAATTTTCGTTTACACATTTAATTCCTTTGTCCTTGATGTCTAGATTGAACACGAGACATTGAATGTGTCATTCTCATTATGTCTTATCTCTAGTTTCTTGATTTCCGAATATACAAATAAAAACAGAAATTGATATCTCATATCATTTATCTGAGCATGCATGCATTTCCTTAGTATATATTTATCAAGGGGCCCAAAGACATCACTCCCATCATAAAGGAGAGACAAATCCTATCTCGATACGTGATTTATAACATACCCAACGATAATTATGTCACCCAGTTACGGAATGATTAGAACAAATGTCAAAATATATTACTCACACATAACAAACTCCATATTTCTCAAGTCAAAGAATTGCATGTATATTGACCACATGAGAAACACTTATGACACTCACATGACATGTAATGAAGTGTTCTCATAGCGAGTCACGTTTGATACACAAAATCTCCATTTTGTACCCATATGCAGATTCAATATCTCTATATGTGTTGGTCCCAAAGGTGCTTAACAAGTTTGTAGAAAGGGGTTGAATACAAACACAGAATTTTAAAGTTTAATAAATTGTTTATTGATAAATCAAAAACACAATTTACAAGTTTGTTGCGGAATAAGATTAAGTAAAACCTAATCTAAACAAACTTAAGAATCACTAAGATGGTTACACTAGAAATAGAGAATAGGGGATTGGGAGAATATAGAAAATAAAGGTTTCTATATATTTAGAAAGATGAAGGCGACACTCAGATGGAGTGTTGATCTTTCTATTTATACCCTATGCATTAAATGCATGGCAGAGTACTTTACACGTGTCCTTCATTGATTGGCTTCATGGGTCTGACTTTAGGAGACATGCTTTCGGCCGTATGATGAACAGTGTAGTTGACAGAGTTGTTGTACGAATTGCTGCAGAGGTATATCCGTTCTGACAAATCGTATAGGTGTGCAAGGGTAAGACAAAAGAGACTTGAGGCATAAGCTAAGTGATCATCAATTGTTGAATATCTCTTCCTTCAGAGATATAAAGAAGTTTAGCTATAGCTGAAGCTTTTCCTCAGGTTTCTTCACGTGTGTAGATTCGTCTTTGCATCACTGATATCCGCATCAGGTCATGAGTAGACTTATCTTTGTTCAACAGCTTTGTCTTCGATTCAGCAGTGAACATCTTTTGTCGTGAAACTTGTCTTCAAGGTTACGTCTAACTGTTTACATGAGAAATCATCAGCGATATTGAACATGCTCAGTATTTAATCGCTGATAGTGAAACACTTTTACATATGAATGTTTACAAGAGAGATCATCAGTGATAGTTGAACAAACTTAGCATGATCGTTGATGATGAAACACTAATACATAAAATTAAACGTAATTTTTACTAAGTAAAGAAAAGGGTCGTTATCAAATCACTAAGAGAGTATGAATTAAAAATCTCCCTCTATTTGATAATGACAAAGTAACTAAGAAGAAAATTACTTATAGTTCAAAATGAGGAATAATCAGGACTCATAACATACACGTCCCAATTACTATTTTGAGGGATCTTTTACAGTACTGATAGAGTTAATTACTTCACTGAATTTTCATTAATTCGAAAAAAGAATTACAAGAGAGATGAAAATATAAGGTACAAGTGAAGAACTAACTACTGTAAGTCTAACTAATAGATTACAAGAAGTAAGAAAACAATCTATCAGCTATCTAGATGAGATTGCAGGACCTTGATCATGTAATCAGCTACTTCTTCTCCTTTTTGCCTTCGATCAGCTGATTCTTTTATGATGATTGTTATGATCGGTTCAACTAGAGGAGAGTAGGTACACCATAAGCACAAGAGATCCTTAAGATGATTGAGAGGACAGATAGGAATCTCAGAGACTCTTTGGAATCTGAGTTGTCCTTCATCATCGTAGAAGAAGACTCCAAAAGGATTTTTCAGCACTTGCCCTGGGAGGAATGGTCCACCAGGAGGCAGGGATAGATCCAGAACTAAGAGATCAAAAGGAGGACCGAACAGTGCTTCCTTTGAAAATTTGATGGAGGTGTTGTTTCTGATTGCAGTGACATTTTCAGAGGAGGAGGAGGCAGGCTTTCTTTTGATTTGTCTTGGCTTAGAAAGAAGAGCATACGGCACCTTTAATACAACAGCGAATCTGTTGATGAGAGCATCATTGATCCCTTCAACATAACCTCTGTAAGTTAACTTTGATTTTCTTTAGTGCATCCTTAAACTCTAATCATTCCATGTAGCTGAAGCTTTCAAGTCTTGAGACGAATATTGCCTTTGAGCTTCCATTCTCTCTGGTTATCTCCATTGTTACAGATGTTCGGTCCTTCTTCTTTCTTCCAGAGATGACAATGGCTATGATCTTCATCGGGTCAGAGCGATAGTCGATTTTTTGTTTACACCATTCAAGTGCTTTATCGCTGACCTCTTTTTCTTTTGAGCACTCCTCTTCAATTTCTTTGAGTAGAGCAGCCTGAACTTCCACTGGATTTTTCTTTAGTTTCTTGTCTTTGACCTGAGAAGACTGAACCTTAAGAGCTAGAGTTGCATCGTTTTGATATTCAGCGATCAGCTTCTCAGCTCTGACAGATTCTTCAATTTCAGCTTCAGTCAGGAAGTCGAGCTCTGTAAATGGAGTTTGAAGAGGGGTCTTTAGGCGTTGACTCTCCAGATGAGAGATCATCTATGTTCTTCTGTTTAATTCCTCCTCTGACCATTGAGCTGGTCTAGAGGGCCTTCTTGGGTGGTGTAGAGCTTCTTCTTCTTCTTCTTGTTCATCAACCTCATTGAATGAGGTTGGGATTATTTGGTCTTCAGCTGTTGAGGCTGGGATTATTCGGAGTTCAGTTCCCTTAAGCAGGGGAGAGAACTAACTGATCAAAAAGAAGAAAAGAGTAAGTGTTTATTTAGGAAGAAGATAGATAAAGGCTTAGAATAAGAGAGGGGTGTGGTAGGTATAGAAGGAGAGAGGTACGATGGAAAGGCATACCTAAGAAGGATTCTCCCCCTCAGATGATGAAACAATTTTCAGATTTCCCTCGGTAGTTATTCCCTTCTTCTAGCCTTGGGATGGAGCATCTGAAGTTGTTTCACTTTTCCCCCTGCTTCACGAATGACAACTCCTTTTGAATTTGTTGCTGATGAGACGTTTGCTGAGAACCAGAGAGCTTGGTCCTCTTCATCATCATCCTCATCATCATCAGCAGGCAGGTCTTTCTCTTGATCATGAAGATCAAGGTCTTCATCATCTTCTTCATCCTCCTCCTCTTCCTTTTCTTCATTGAGAATCTGAGCTAGTGCAGAAGAGGGAGGGGCTTGATCAGCGACCTTCTCCCCCTCAACATGAGAAGGAGGTTCATCCGTCAGAACCTCAGCTGCAGCTGCTTCAGTATTTTCTTATTTCGAGTATCTCCCCCTCTTTGTCATTATCCACAAAGAGGAGTTCAGCAGAGGTTGGTGTAGCTTTAGGAGTGGCCAGAGAATGGACTTCAGCCTCCAAGCATTCCAAACAGCCTTCAATGATAGGGATATCTGAAGTAGCCTGATGAATAAATTCAACTACTACATTCAGTGATGTGCGGTCGTTCTCTGTGAAGGAAGGTGTTGGCACCGGAGTTGGTTCATTCAGCTTTGTCAGGACTTGTTGAAGTATAGTAGTGCATGAGTCTATTTTTGAGGAGAGACCCCGTACTTCAGTGCTGAGGGAGCAAAAACGTCCCTGAAGGAGTTGAGTTTTTTGGTGATTGACAACCAAGTCCTCCTTGACTTTGACGATCTCTTCTTGAAGAGTTGTGATTTAAGAGGCTTCAGCTTTGGAGGTGGAGGTAGCTGTTAGCCGTTTCAGCTCCTCACCAGGTTGATTGACAGCACTGGTGGCTTCGTTCAGGGAAGTGGGGAGAGCATCCACTTTGTCTGCAAGTTTGTTGACATGAGCGTCAACTGTTCCCAAATTAGGACATGAAAGAAAAGTTAGTGGTTGAGCTAAACGTTGCCCAGGCTTGTATGGAGAGATGGGAGTTGTGTAATTGGGTGGAGGAGTACCTGATATGTCAAACATGTTGAAGAATTGCATATATCCTTCAAAATTTTGATTATCAGGTCCTACAGATGCAGCATGAGGAGGTTGCTGCATAATAATGGGTGGGTTATTGACCAAAGAAACAGTGGAAGAAGGAATAATGGGGATAGAAGAATTTGAGAGAGCATTGAAAATTACCTCAGTTGATTGGTGTTGAGGAACTGAGGGAATTTGGGTTGTTACTGGTGCAGTGTCAGCAGTTGTCATCACTGACACGGTTGAAGTTGGAGCAGCAGTTGTTGAGGAGATACCCACGAAAGCATCCAAAGTAGTTTGTTGAGAAACTACTTCAGGTATAGTTCCCGATGGGGTTAACTCCTTCGTATTTCTGGCCTTCTTAGAGGGACCAGAGAGAGCAGTTGATTATCGTTTTGGAGCAGTGGTAGCGGCAGGGATAACAGAAGAAGTAACCTCCTGCGTGGCCGCTAAAGAAGAATGGAGAGAGAGGCGGGAACGTAAGGTTGAAAGACTTACCTCATTGTCGACAGGCTTGATCTCAAACGTTCGTTGACCCACCTTTGAGAAGGTACCATCATTGGAAGTAGGGTACTTCTCAGGGTATAGGATGTGTAGGTAGGCGCAGATGAAACGCAAGTATGGGATCTTGGGCCCTGTCTTCTCAATCTTTGACTTCAAATCGTCAAAGATTGCGCCAGCATAGTCGTAGTGTTTACCGGCTATCACTGAGTAACCCATCTGGAGCTTCATCTTGCTTACCTGGTCCAGAGAGCCTATCTTCCCACTCATGCTCTGAATGATGTGGGTGAAGATATAGTTCATCTGGGAGGGCATGTTCGCCTTCTGAATCTTGGTCAGCTTTTTGTTTAGAATCTTGGAGCAAGGCTTGTTTTCCCATGAGTACTCCATGTCATCCAAAAACATGACCAGCTCAGCGTCAGTAGGAAGAGAGTCGAAGCCAGCATTGGTCTTTGCAGGGAATCTTAGAGCCTTCCTGAGACCAATAGCAGTGAGTAGTCCGGGACCAAGTTCAGTAGTGAAGGAGATGGCAGGGACTACTTCACCCTTTTTGTTTGTCACAGTGGTCTCATCAGTTGTGAACCAGAATTGTTGGAGAAGTTTCTCTATAATGAGAAAACATGCAAGCATTTAGTTCTTCATTGTCAGCGATAGGTTTAGAGTTCACTGAACGGGTTTGTCTTATCTTGTTGAAAACTCTGTAGGCTTTAGAGATGGAAGAATATCCAAGAAATATTCCGTCATCAACATTTGGATCGAACTTTCCAAGAGAATCTTTATTGTTTAGAATGAAGCACTAACAACCAAAGATATGAAGAAAACTGATAGAGGGTTTTCTTCCATGAAATAGATCATAAGATTTCTTTCCAAATTGCTTTACTATCAGCGATCTGTTTTGAGTGAAGCATGCAGTGTTAACAGCTTCAGCCCAAAATTGAGTAGGGAGATGAGAATCGCTGAGCATTGATCTGGAAGCTTCAATGATTGTTCTGTTTCTTCTTTCAGCGACTCCGTTCTGCTGAGGCGTTCTTACAGAATAAAAGTTATGAGAAATTCCCTTGCTTTCAAATAAATTGTTCAGAAAACTATTTTTGAATTCAGTTCCATGATCACTTCTTATTGAGCGAACAGAAAGATTATTCAGCACTTCCATCATTCTAACAAAAGATATCAGTTCTTCTGGAGTATCACTTTTGCAGTGAAGAAAGATAACCCAGGTGTAGCGAGAGTATTCATCTACAATGACAAGTGTATATTTTTTTCCAGCTATGGATTGGATATTGACAGGGCCAAACAAATCCATATGCAAGAGTTGAAGAGGACTTGTCATTGAGGAAACTTGTTTTGATTTGAATCTAGCCTTTGTCTATTTTCCTTTTTCACATGCTGAACATAGATATTCCTTAGCATATGAGTGCTGAAGAAGACCAGAGACCAGTTCCTTAGAAGAGAGAGAATTCAGGGTTTTGAAATTAGATGAGAAAGCCTTTTATGCCATAGTCAGTTGACATCAGAGGAGGCTTTAGAAAGAAAACTTAAGTTTTCAGTGGTAGTAGAGTCCATATCTATTACATAGACATTTTCCTTATGATAACCACTGAGAGCAAGTTTTCCATTCTCATTTACGACTGATGTTAGCCCCAATTCTGAATTGTAAAAGTATTGAAAATAGCTCAAAGTCTTCCTCTGAAGATACTCAGAGACATCAGCAAAGAAAGCCAAGTCTGGCTCTGAAGTCAGTTCAGAGACAGACTCTCAGAAGAGAAGACATCAGAGATATCTTCATCAGAGCTCTTGTTCAGAGCTCTGAAGGTGCTCTCTCTGAAGATCAAGACAAGATTTATACAAGTGTTGAACTGAAGAACAGATGACACGTCACTTAGTGATAAGATTTTCCTTCTAGAGTAGGTCACTATTCAAGCATGTCTTGAGCTTACCTATTAGGTAAGACACTGTTCAAGTATGCTTCTAATTGTCAGGATAGTACACTGTTTACTTTATGGTCCTGTAAATAGGACCATCACTCCATTGACAAAAGTGTGCTTTTTGATATATTGTATCTGATAAATCAATTGAATATATTCCAAAGAAGATCTTGTTCTTTCTACTTATTTGTTTATGAACTGTGATATTTGAATCTGCTTTTGATATTAAACTATATTGCTTCCGCTGTTATTACTCTTGTTGTTTATATCATTATTAAAAGATTAAATATGGGATCCAACAATTGGTATCAGAGCCTCCTTTGTTTTCTAAACAAAGAAAGATCATATCTGCATACTCGGATAGATTTATATCTTACTGATTCAAGCTTTTAAAATCTATGCATGTTCACATAAACCTTGGTTTATTAAAAAGAACTTCCTATGCTCCAGATTTAAAAGTAAATCACAGTTACATTCTTTGATAAAAGATCTTCATAGAAAAGCATCAGTTCTTAAAAATCTTCATCTTTTCTTCACAAAATGGCAAACTCAAGTATAAGTGCCATTTATACAGTTGGATCATTAACCAAACCTCCTATACTCCTAAGGGATGAATATCCTCGATGGAAGATTAGGATGGTAAATTTGTTGGAAGGTATGGACAGGGATCTTTTAAGATCAGTGAATGATGGACCTCACCAACCAATGTGTTGGTACCAAGAGTTCCAGCAACAGCAGATACTGCTGAAATACCTGCTTACTATGAAAAGAAAACTTCAAACTTTACTGATGAAGAAACTAACATGATGGAAACTAACATCAAAAGAATAAATAAAGAAAATGTCATAGCTGATTTGAAAAAGAAATAAAGCATGAAAAGAATCATTAAAGTCTCTAGACCCAAGGAAATTAAAAAACCAACAGAGGTAGTTATCTCTGACAAGGCTAAAAGAGACTTTCTTGACTCTGATTCTGAATCTGATCTAGAGATAGATGAACAGATATTCTGTAAACCAGAGGAAGTAATTCATAAAAAGATAGAGACTGTTGGTTCTGTAATTTTGAACATTCCTATTCCAGTTTTGAAAAATAAACCCATAATACCAATATGTCCTGATTTTGTAGACATGTGTCTACAAGCAAAAACTTCTCTTGACCTTGAAAAAGAATTACAAGAAAAGGCAAAGAATAAAAGTAACACTTCTCACCTCTACACTTATAAACCAATTAAGTTTACTCCTGAACAAAAAGGAAAATGGTAAGAAATTAACCATTCTGATCATGTTTGTGCAGTGAGCAACAAAGAGAAGAGGATGTTTTTGAACAACAAAAGACAACTTGAAAAGAAGGTTGTCTTTCAAGCTAGAAGAAAGGAAGTAGTTAGGAATAATTGTAATATTCCTAGTACTAATTTGAAAAGGAATCAAAATGTATCAAATACATTCAATGAAATGAAAAAATTTGCTTCTAATTCTTCTTGTTCTGTAAATTGCAATTGCATTCAACTCTTGATGAAACTGAAAAATCACTTCAGAGGTTCTCATGGTTTTCTAAAACAGCCTCTGAATAAAAATTCAGAGACAAAGCCTCAAAAGAAAAAGGACAACTCTGCCAAAGCCTCAAAAGATGAAAAGGCAAATATCCACAGAAATCATCAGAAACCTAACAAAACAGGACCCATAATGAGATGGGTACCTAAGAAACTTTAATCTGTCTTGCAGAAACAGTCTATGCCAATCTGGTACTTAGATTCTGGATGTTCAAGGCATATGACTGGAGATAAGAAGTTACTATCCTCTTACAAAGCTAAATCTGGAGGAGCAGTAACTTTTGGAGACAATATGCAAGGGCAGATTAAGGGTTATGGTGAGCTAACAAAAGGTAATGTTTCTGTATCAAAGGTTGCTTATGTTAATAGGTTAAAACACAACTTAATAAGCATAAGTCAACTCTGACTGTTGGATCACTGTCTTCGACTTCTTCAAATAAACACGATATGCAGAAGATGTAGAGGAATAACCAACGAAGATGCCTTCATCCGCCTTAGCACTGAACTTGTTCAGATTCTCTCTGTCATTTAGAACATAACACGTACAACCAAAAACATGAAAATATTTAATGGTTGGTGTTCGGTTGTTGATCAACGCATACGGAGTCTTCTGAAATTGGCAGTGTATCATGGAGCGATTCTGAGTGTGACACGCAGTCGATACAGCTTCAGCCCACAAAAATAAAGGTAAGTCAGATTGGCTGAGCATTGTCCGAGCGGCCTCGACAAGTGTACGATTTCGCCTTTCGACGACTCCGTTCTGTTGAGGCGTGCGAGCAGCAGAGTATTGATGTGATATCCCGACCGATTCGAGATATTCTTCAACGATCTTGTTCTTGAACTCTGTGCCGGTGTCAGTTCTGAGAATCTTGACCTGTTTTTGCAGATTGACTTGGGTCGTCTTCAGAAATGTAATGAGAATATTGAGTGTCTCATCTTCAGACCGTAGAAACTTGACCCAAGTGTATCACGTATAGTCATCCACGATAACTAGCACATACTTCTTTCCTCCTAAGCTTTGCGTTCGCATAGGACCGCACAAGTCCATATGCAATAACTCTAATGGAGATCTGGTACTCGGTTCAGGCTTTGGTTTGTGAGGGGCTCTCTTCATCTTGCTCTTTTCACATGTTGCACATAGATGTTCTCTTTCATACTTCAGTTCTAGAAGACCTTTCACTAGATTGCCACTGACCAGCTTGTTGATGTACCGAAAATTGAGGTGAGAAAGTTGTCGATGCCATAACCAGCTTTGTTGCATCGAGGCCTTTGACAGTAGACAGACCTGATTGTCAGCCTGGACCTTTGACAAGTTGATGGTGTAGAGGTTTGACTTGCGAGTGCCGACCAAGAGTTCTTTTCCTTCTTCAGTACGTACTGAACATGTCTTGGCCTTGAAATTAACCTCTAAGTCTTTGTCGCAGAATTGGCCAATGCTGAATAGGTTATGCCCTAAGCCTTCAACGTAACTCACCTTCTTGATCGTAAGATTTTCATGTACAACATCACCATACCCCAGAATTGGTGAAAATAGATCGTTTCCAAAACGAACTGTGTCGCAGTATTTGTCCGTAAAATTAGACAACATACTCTTCTGCCCGGTCATATGCTTGGAACACCCGCTATCCAAGTACCACATATGACGGGTCTCATCATTATCTCCATCATCAGAATCAGCTTCGGCTTCTGACTGGTTCTTCCCCATTAAGCACAGATGTGTTGTCTTGTCCTTCTCTCCTTCTTCAGATTCTTGGTCTGAATGGTCGAGCCAGTATTCATCCTCGGCCTTCAATGCTTTTCCAGCCTCTTGTTGCTTGGCTAGAAGCATCTTGTTCTTGTAATATTCGGAGTTTCGAACTTTTGGTTTGCGGCAGTCCTTGACAAAGTGACCGATTCTGCCACAGTTGTAACACTTAATCGGTTCTTCCTTCTTGGTTTCTTCAGCTCCATCCTTCTTCTTGTCTTCTGGTCTCTTTTCTTCAACTTTCTCCTTATGCTTGTAGTTATTAGGACTAGACGAGTACCTCTGACTGTTGGAGTTTGGCTTTTTATAGTACTTCTTTTGGAGAGCCTTGGTTATCAATAACATGGCTTCCTTCAGTTCACTACAATCGTCAGAGTCAGACTTTCCCTCGCAATCATCTTCTTCAGAGTCAGATGCTATCACCTTCTTCTTCTTAGACTTCTTGACCACAAGAGCAACTGGATCAGCAACTGCTTTGTCAGCCTTTCTCATTTCAGCCTTGATCTCTTCTACCTTTTCCTCGTTCTGTTTAAGGATTTCGTAAACTTCATGAAGAGGAATGTCGTTCAGATCTTTCAACTGCCTCATCTGTCAGGTGAATCTCTTCCACTCGGGCTGAAGATTGCTGAGAAATTTCACATTCAGCTCCACGTGAGATTTGCTGATCTTGTTCTTGCTGAGCTCATTCAGCAATGTGACAAATCTGTCATAAGTGGCTTCGAGTGACTCTCCAGCTTTGGCTTTGAATTCTTCATAATTATTCAAGCAAGTGGATACTTTGAGTTGGTTGCCGACTTTAGATCCGATCATCATCTTCTCCAACTGATCCCACATTTGCTTACCAGTAGCGTTGTAGCTATCAATCTTGACATATATTTCATTCGGTATGCCTTGGAGAATAAATGATCTTGCCAACTTGTCACCCTTGTGTCTGTTCAGCTGATCTTCCGAATATTCACCAATCGGTAATTTATACTCTGTCTCTTCTTCTAGACCATTTGCTCCAGCTACAGTGAGAATCTTGGTCGGAGGTGTCATGATTCCTTCTTTCAGAGATTTTCTGATTTCATCTCCCAAATCATGTCGATTGATGAAATCCAAGAATCTGTCCTTCCATTGCTCGTACTCCCCCTTGAAGAGTACTGGAGGCTTCACATCTGTTCCGATAGCAAGAGCTTCCCGAGACATCTTTACTTATATGATTAGAAATCAAACTTATCTGATATTGAAACAATCAACTGGATGAGATCGTTAGAAGTCAAGATAAAAACCACACTTAAAAATTTTCAGAAAAATAAATTTCCAAAAATAATTAAATGCAGTCCTCGAACACAGTATAAAGCACAAATAATACTGAAAAAATCGAACTGTGCAAACCTGGAACAAAATTCGCAAAAGTGAACAGTGAATAGTGTGAACAGTACTTGCGCAAAGTGAAGGTTTGCGTATCAAGGCCGTTGCGCAAAGTGGAGGTTTGACCGGACACTTGTTCGACCGGGGAAGTGCAAAGACCGGTAGTGTGCTTAGACCGATAGTGTGCTTAGACCGATAGTGTCAAAGACCGATAGTGTGTGTTAGACCGAGATAGATCTTCGACCAGAAATGGATTAGACCGATATTTAGCTTAGACCGATAGAGGTCTTCGACCGGTAATGGTCTTCGAGCGGTAAGAAAGACCGATAAAAAGCAATCGACCGATAAAACACAAAGACCGATAGCTCTTATGACCGGGGTGGACTATGTGTGTACCGGTCGAATGCTATAGACCGATAAAAGGTATTCGACCGGAAGTGGAAGGCCGATATGTTCTTGATGCAGTATCGACCTAGAAGCCAAAATCAACCTAGAAAAACACTCGATATCTCGAATTAAACAACCAAACTTTGCTAAAACGATCAAATAACCAACTAGAACAGATTCCAATCAATTAATTTCAACAAAAAAACACTTTAAGAAGAATTCGATTGAAGACACAGTGCATTTTTTAGAACGAACCCAGAATTGCCAAAAACACTAAATAGATAACCAAAATCGATGCAATATTCAAATCAAACAGTACCAAATCAATAGAATATGCATATCAATTACAACCCAATATATAAACACTTGAATGAACAATCACACAATAAAAAATTATGAATCTTTGACAGAAAACAGAACCGAACAAAACTCATTCAATTCAATCTGTAACGTGCTCTGATACCAATTGTGTGTCCCAATAATGTTAACTATTCAATCAAGCAATCATATAATCAACACAATTATGCAAACCTGGTATTGATTAATCGAATGATTCAACAGATTACAAGCTTGAAGAAATCGAACTATCTCTCTGCTTCTCTCTGTGTACGGCGCACCACACCAACCTCACTCTTAATAATAATTTTCTCAATTAAGCTCCTTAACCTAATTACCACTAATAAACCTATTTAAACATAGGCTTAAGAACCTAATGGTCTTGACAAGGTTTAGGCCCAACAACTAAAACTAAACTTATTTAATAATAAAAGACTAATAATAAAATACTGAAAATAAACTTTGACTATTATTACAAAAAGAACCCTAGACTATTTGTTGAGACGACTTTTCCAGCTTTGACTTCAGATTTCCATCTTCAGTATTTGATGATCTTGAATCCAATAAAATTGTGCTTTAACAATCTCCCCCTTTGGATCAAGATCATTACTAAACAAATTCATCAATTCCATCCTTCTCTTTTAAGCTCAGAAGATGTAACCTCCTTCTTTGTCTTCAGAATATAGCAATCTCCCCAATAGTTGAAATCTCTTGGAAAGAAATTATCTCCAGTTTTAGCTCATAATGCTTTAGCAAATCATCTTCAGAAAATTTCTTCAATTCAGCAAGTGTTCAGAAATTAAATTTTCAGAAATTATTTCAAAACTTCCAATCTTCCCTCCATTTCTTGATTGACGCTTCTCCCCCTTTTTGATGAAAGGAATGAGAAGTTCATCAAAACTTTACTTCAAGAAATGTCTTCTAACACTGATCTTGCAAACAGAACACCTGATTATCCGTCAATTCATAGATATGTGTATCCAGATCTTTGCAAATCCAGACAAGATAGATAGATAAGGTAACACCTGAATCAACAAATGAACCAGTTAAAATTGCCTGTCAGTAACACAAAGTCACTGTGTGTAACGAATACACAATATAAAGGAGCTTTTGTGATGTTCACTCCCCCAGGGCTTCCATTCAATCATCGAAACACCACAAAGGCAATTTCTATGAACATTATGACAAAGAAACAAATTCTTTGTGTGTTCGTGCAAGTGATAGAATAAATTAAGCATATGATGATTGCTTATAAGGCTCAAAAAGTGTAAACCACTGATAAAAGTAGTTAAACACAAACTCAATGTGCATGAGTGAAGTGTGAAGGTGGGGCAGACGTCCTTCTTTTCAATATTCAGATTTTCCAAATGAAAATCAGATAGAATATGTGTTGCGTCCCCTTTGAAAATGAAACATTTTCTTGTTGAGAAGAAAATGAGTGGCTGGTGGGGTAATGTCAAGAGTTGGCATGGGCTAGGTGCCTGTTTCAATAATGTTCACCAAAGAGATGTGAAACATTAGAAATGTGGTTGCCCGGCTTAGAAAGTAGTTGGTGAAGAGTTTGTTATTCTTTTACTCTGATCTCACACCCTCTTTCTTTTCATCGTTTAAGCTCACAGCTAACCAAACTTACTTTTAACATTTTCCCTCATCACACATCCCACACTCATTTCTTTTTGAACTCCTCACATTCAACCACTACAGGATTAACTTCTTGGGTAGGAAACATTGGTTAACGTGAATCCATAGAAGTTCAATTAAGTCCTAGCACACTAATCCCACGTTTTCTTATAAAGCATATGATGCTCAGATAGTTTAACTTTATCAGTTAAAGTGCATAGATGGAGCAGAAAACATTGAAAAGCACACTTCCAATTCAAGAAATCTGTTTGAGAATCGGGAAGTGGTTTGAACATTTAAGAACATGTTTTCTTATGATTGAAAGTTGTCCTTCTTTCAACCATGAATGAGATGAAGAAAAGAAATTATACCTTTCGAGTACAGTCTTACATCTCACGAAGTCAAGCTTAAAGTCATAAAGATATGATCTTTGAAGCATCTCTCAACCTACAAAAGTCTAAAAGTCTAGTCAAAGTAACTTTATTCACTGAAATTGAAATGACATAAAGCAGTAAAACAATTGATGTACGAGTTCTGATCAGAAATAATCAGAAGTCATCGTCATACTCCTTTGACTTGAACGCTCCCCCTAAAATTATGCATTACTAACAAATTGATCAGTAAGTACAATGCATTCAGTATTGCTCCCCCTCAAACAAACATTGACCATCTATAAGATACTTCTCACACTCCCCCTGAGATCATGAACAAACTATTAAAGAGCAGGTATCATGCGGAAATAATGATAAAGAAACACAATAAGAAACTTTAATAGGTAACCACCGATTAGGTCTTAAGATTTAGCATACCAAGTCTTGAGACAAGAAAATTAAATATCTTTTCGTCTAAAGGTTTGGTAAACAAATCTGCAAGCTGATAATCGGTTTTTACAAAATAAAGTTCAATTGTCCCCTTTTCTACATTATCTTTTTATAAAATGATACCTGACGTCTATGTGTTTGGTCTTAGTATGCTGAACAGGGTTAGCGGTAATCGCAATAGCGCTCTTCGAATCACAATAGATCGGGATTCTATTGAAATGAAACCCATAGTCTCGCAGTTGTGTTCTCATCCATAAGACCTGAGAACAACAGCTAGCAGCAGCTACATATTCCGCTTCGGCCGTTGATGTGGAGACACATAATTGTGTTGGTCCCGAAGGTGCTAAACAAGTTTGTAGAAAGGGGGGGGGTTGAATACAAACACAGAATTTAAAGTTTAATAAATTGTCTATTGAAGAATCAAAATACAATTTACAAGTTTGTTGCGGAATAAGATTAAGACAGACTCAATCTAAACAAACTAAAGAAACACTAAGATAATTGCACAAGAAGTTCAGAGAATGGGGATTAGAGATATAGAAAACAAGGGTTTCTATCTTGAGTTCAAGGATGAAGCACACCTTTAGATGAAGGGGTGAACTTCCTATTTATACCTTATGCATTAAATGCATGGCAGGATACTTTACACGTGGCGTTCACAGATTGGCTTTGAAAGACTGACTTTTGGGAGACATGCTTTTGGCCGGGTCATGAACAGTGTAGTGGACAGAGTTGTTGTACGAATGTTTGCAGAGACTTGTCCGTTCTGACATATCGTACTAGGTTGTGCAAGGATAGACAAAAGGACACAGGCATAAGCTTTGTGATCGTTTGATAGCTGAGTATCTCTAAGTTCAGAGATAAAGAGGTTCAGTTATCGCTGAAGCTTTTTCTCCTGTTCCTTCGCGTATTGGTAGAGTTGTCTTTGCTTCACTGATATCCGCATCAGGTCACTAGTAGACTTCTCATTGTTCAGCAGCTTCGTCTTTGATTCAGCTATGAACATCTGTTGACGCGAAACTTGTCTTCAGGGATTACGTTGGTTGTTTACTTTAGGAACTATCAGTGATAACTGAACAGACTCAGTTCGATCACTGATAGTGAAACACTAATACATAAAAATGTTTATAAGAAAGACTATCAGCGATAACTGAACAGACTCAGTCAGATCGCTGATGGTGAAACACTAATACATACTAAAACGTAATTTTCACTAAGTATAGGAGAGGGTCGTTATCAAATCACTGAGAGAGTTTGGATCAACAATCTCCCCCTATTTGATAATGACAAAGTAACTGAAGAAAATTACTTTATGATTCAAAATGATGGAATAATCAGGACTCGTAACATACATGTCCCAATTACTATTTTGAGGGATCTTTTACAGTACTGATGAAGTTAAGTACTTTACTGAAATTTCATTAATTCAGGAATAGAATTACAAGGAATGAGAATTACAAGTAAATTACTAACTACTGTAAGTACAACTAATAGATTACAGAAGAGAAAACTAATCTATCAGCTATAAGAAGATTTAGGAGGATTTATCATATACTCAGGTATTTCTTCTCCTTTCTGTCTTCGTTCCAAAGATTCTTGGCTGATGATTTCTTTGATTTTCTCAGCAGCAGGGAAGAAGTCACACCATAAGCATAGTAGATCCTTGAGATGATTCAGAGGACAGATAGGAATCTCAGAGACTCTTTGAAATCTGAGTTCCTCATCATCATCTCTGAAGAATATTCCATAAGGATGATCAATTACTTGACCAGCTTGGAAAGGACCACCAGGAGGCAGAGATAAATCTAGAACTGAAAGATCAGGAGGAGGACCAAACAGTGCATCTCTTGAAAATTTGATAGAAGTTTCATTCCTGATGATGGCGACGTCTTCAGAGGAGGAGGACCCGATTTTTCTTTTGAGTTTCTTGGGATTGGGAGGGATAGGAGATGGCAGGTTCAGTACAGAAGTGACTCTGTTGATGAGAGCTTTAAGAAGTCCTTCAACGTAGCCTCTGTATGTAGATTTTGATTTCTTCAGCGCATCCCAGAATTCTATCCACTCTGTAAACCCGAAACCTTCAAGTTTGGAAACGTACATAGCTTTCTGAGTTCCATCCTCTCTGGTAATCTCCATGGTCACTGAGAGTTGATCCTTCTTCTTGCAACCAGAGATAGTCACGGCTGATATTGGAAGAAGATCAGAGCGATAATCCATCTTCTGTTTGCACCATTCAATGGACTTATCGTTGATCTCTTGTTCTTTGGATCGTTCCTCTTCAATTTCTTTCAGTAGTGCAGCTTGAACTTCCACAGGCTTTCTTTTCAGCTTCTTGTCCTTGACTTGAGAAGATTGAATCTTTAAAGCGAGTTGGGCATCTCGTCTGCATTCAGCGATCAGTTTCTCAGCTTTGGCAGATTCTTCTCGTTCAGCTTTAGTGAGGAAGTCGAGCTCTGAGAAGGATGTTTGAAGAGGGACTTTCAGCCGTTGACTTTCTAGTTGAGCGATCATTTCAGCTCTTTTCTTCATCACTTCCTCTGCCCCATGAGATGGTTTAGAGGGCCTTCCTGGATGTACCAGGGAATCTTCTTCTTCATCATCAATCTCAGCGATAGAGATTGGGATTATTTCTTCAGCGATTGCAGCTGGGATTATTTGTAGTTCTGAACCCTTAAGCAGGGGTAAGAACTGTCTTTGCTCTGCGAAGGAGCGCTTGAAGATGTATCACCTCTCACCCCTGTTTTGACAACCTCTTGTGAAGTTGTCCCTGATGAAACGTTCGGCTTGGAGAACCACATAGATTGGTCTTCTTCATCGTCGTCGTCATCATCGGAGGGTTGATCCTTTTCTTGATCAACAAGATCTAGATCATCTTCCTCTTCATCGTCTTCTTCCTCATCATCTTCAAAGAGAAGAGAATGAATAGATGAGGAGGGTTCTTTCGCCTTCTCCCCCTCAGATTGAGAGGGAGGTTTCTTTGAAGTCTTAGCTTCCCCAGCAGCAGCGATAGATGTTTCTTCAGCTTTCTCCCCCACTTTGTCATTATCAGCGGTAGGGGGTTGCTCAACTGCTGGAGTAGCTGTTGAAGCTTTTAGCACTTGAATGTCAGCTTCCAGACACGTGACCCGTTCTTCAACTGCAGGGATGTCGCATGTGGCATCATGGATGAATTCCACAGCGATGTTGAGATTTGTCCGATCATCTTCAGTGAAGGAGGGAGGCAGCGCTGGAGCTGTTTCAGATACCTTTTGGAGAAGTTGCTGTAGAAGCGACGTGCAGAGATCAACCTTAGAAGAGAGATCTCGAACTTCA
Source organism: Arctium lappa (assembly GCA_023525745.1). Taxonomy (NCBI): domain Eukaryota; kingdom Viridiplantae; phylum Streptophyta; class Magnoliopsida; order Asterales; family Asteraceae; genus Arctium; species Arctium lappa. The sequence continues at coordinate 59,995,040 of CM042058.1, read as the reverse complement.
GTGGTAAGAGACTCAAATCGTCCCTGAAAGAGTTGAGAGGACTCTTTGAGTTGGACGACTTGTTCTTCTACAGCTGAAAGTTTGGAGTTCTCAGCTTTGGATGAGCAGGTGGCTGTCAACCTTTTCAGCTCCTCACCAGCCTGATTAACGGCGCTGGTGGTGTTGTTGATGGTGTTGGTGAGAGCGTCCACCTTTTCTCCCAGATGGTTGACATGCGTGTCAACAGACGCCAAACTAGGACCTGAAAAGGATATCAGTTCAGATATGGGCTTATTTGGAGAGATGGGAAAAGAAGTGTTTAGGATAATAGGGTTACCTGAAGTATCAAACATTTTATAGAACTGCAAAGATTCCTCAAACGTTTGATGTTCAGGTCCTATAGGTAGAGAGGCGGTAGCGGGTTCAGAGACCAAAGAAGGAGAGGGAAGATTTATGGGGATAGAAGTAAGGTTGGGGTTAATCTCAGCGAATGAGATAGTAGGTGGGGTCACTGATGGTGTGACAGCGATTGAAATCGCTGACACGGCAGGTTGAGTGACTGCGGGAGTTGTGGAGGAAAGACCCACAAAAGCATCTAAGGCAGCTTGTTGAAAAGCTTCCTCAGGTATAGTACTAGAAGGTGTACTTTCCTTAGTCTTTTTGGCCTTCTTAGAAGAACCAATTGGACCAGCTGATGGACGTTTGGAAGTAGTGGTAGCGACAGGGATAGCAGACGAAGGAACCGTCTGCGTGGTCGCTGAAAAAGAAGAAGAATGGAGAGAGAGACGAGAACGAAGGAGAGAGATACTTACCTCGTTGGCGAGTGGCTTAACCTCCAGTGATCGTTGACCTATCCTGGCAAAAGTGCCATCATCTTTGGTGGGATAGGTGTTGGGATAGAGGAACTTGATGTACGTACATATGAAACGTACGTACGAGATCTTGGGATCTCGTTCAGGCTTCTCTAATCTCGACCTCAGGTCTTCAAAGATGGCAGTGGCGTAGTCAAAGTTTTGACCAGCGATTACTGAGTAGGCCATTTGCAGTTGTATTTTGCTGGCTTGATCCAGCGAACCACTCTTCCCGCTCATGCACTGAATGATGTGCGAGAAGATGAAGTTCAGTTGTGAAGGCATCTGAGCTTTGAGAATCTTGGTGAGCTTTTTGTTGGGAATAGACGATCTCGGTTTGTTTTCCCAACAATAACCCATTGCATCCAGAAAGGAGATCAGCTCAGCATCAGTGGGGAGTGCGTCGAACCCACTCTTTGGTTTGTCAGGAAATCTCAAGGATTTCCTGAGGCTAAGAGCGGTCATGCTCCCTGGACCCAAATCCGTGCTGAAGGAGATAGCAGGGACTCGCTCACCCTTTTTGTTGGTGAGTTCAGTGGCATCAGCAGTGAACCAGAACTGCTGGAGTAGAGTCTTTGAAGGCTTAGGATCCACAGTGATCGCGTAAGCTATGCATGATTGTTTAAGAAAGTCAGCAGCTTCCACCAGATGTGGGTATTTGTCAGCTTTGAAGTCGAGTCTTCCCAAGTGATTACATTTAGTAATCTCAACTTCAGTGATAGCGAATCGCACATTCTTGGAAGCAACGATTGAAGATTGTGCCATTTCTGTTATGGAAAGAATCATAATAGAAGAAATGATTATGGTTTAAAAATAATATGATTACCAGTTTCTCTAAATGAGGGGAAACTGGAAGAATATCAAGTTATTTTTAGGAAGAGAAAAAAAATAGTGTTCTGGGTAGAAAGAATGAAGAACACTTTAAAAACCAAAAGGTTTTTATTTAAAAAAAACATAAAATCAGAAAGAATGATTTTTAGTTTTTAAGCAAAATAAATTATAAAATCCATGATGAACAAGAACGAGTAGGATTTTAAAAAATAGAAAGCAGATAAACAATGCACATAAACATGAAATAAACCTGTTTATTTCGAAGACGAAGATTTGCAGATTCAAAATTCTGGTTTTACTTGCTTGAGTGTTCTTGAGAGAGAGTTTCTTGCTTAGAAAGTTTTGAAAGCGTAAACCGTATAAAGGAGAGAAGAATTCCTTTTATACAAAGAGATAGAGGAGAGAGAAGGAATGAAGCGGGAAAAAATCATCATGACATTGACACGGTCCACAAAGTTGATTGGATAGAAGAGCAACGGACGAACGTGTCAGAAAAGGCGTGTCATGGATTATCCGCTCAAATGACGTCATGGGAAAGAGACGTTTCATTTTTCCGTTTTGAAATTATCACTGAAGAAAAATCAGCGATAGAATTTTCTCTTTTTGAAAGTATCCCTGATGAAAAGATAGGGATATATTTTCTTTTAAAAGGATCACTGAATATAAATATCAGTGATAAATTTAATTTCAAAAAGCTTTTAATCATTTGAATAAAAATTCAGTGATTAAGATTTATATAACTGAATGAAGATTCAGTTGTAGGGATTGAGAAATCATACCTGAGAGTCAGAATACTTATCAGAGAATGATGAAAAGAAACTTTTGATTGCTGACACAATGCATGAATGCTGAAGAATTATTCTTCAAGATTCAGCATTCCAAGCTCACTGGTGAGAAAGTTGAACCTTGTCTCATCAAGAGGTTTGGTGAATATATCAGCAAGCTGAAAGTCAGTAGGGATAAAGTGAAGTTCAATATCACCATTCATCACATGATCTCTGATAAAGTGATATCTGATCTCTATGTGTTTTGTCTTTGAATGTAGCACTGGATTATTTGCTATAGCGATAGCACTAGTGCTGTCGCAATAGATAGGAATTTTTGACAGCTGAAGGTCATAATCTAATAGTTGATTTTTCATCCATAAGATTTGAGAACAACAGCTTCCAGCGGCTACGTATTCAGCTTCAGCTGTGGAAGTGGACACAGAATTTTGCTTCTTGCTTGTCCAACTTACCAGCTTTCCTCCCAAGAGTTGACATCCACCAGTGGTACTCTTTCTGTCAAGTTTACATCCTGCAAAATCACTATCAGAATAACCAGTTAGATCGAACCCTGAGTCTTTGGGATACCAAAGACCTAGGTTAGAAGTTCCTTTCAGATATCTGAAAATTCGCTTTACAGCGATCAGATGGGATTCCTTGGGTTCAGATTGATAGCGTGCACATAAACATGTAGAGTACATGATGTCAGGTCGGCTTGCTGTGAGATACAACAGAGAGCCTATCATTCCTCTATAGGCAGTGACATTAACAGGTTTTCCAGAAGGATCTTTGTTAAGTGTCAGGGGTGGTGCCATAGGAGTTTTCATCGCTGAAGCTTGAGTAAGATCAAACTTCTTCAGCATATCTTTAACATACTTACCTTGGTTGATAAACGTACTTTTGTCAGATTGTTTAATCTGAAGACCAAGAAAATATGTCAGCTCACCCATCATACTCATTTTATATTCTTTCTTCATTCTTTCAGCGAAGCGAGTACACAGAGATGGGTTAGTAGAACCAAATATTATGTCATCGACATATATTTGTACAAGAATTATATGACCTTTTATCTTTCTGAAAAATAACGTATTATCAATCTTGCCACGTTCAAAATTTTCAGAGATAAGAAAAAATGAGAGAGTGTCATACCAAGCACGAGGGGCTTGTTTTAGACCATAGAGAGCCTTATCCAATTTATAAACATAATTTGGATGCTTAGGGTCATAGAACCCTGGTGGTTGTTCTACATAGACTTCTTCATTCAGCTTTCCATTTAGAAACGCTGATTTTACGTCCATTTGATAGACGATGAAGTCTTTATAGACTGCATAAGCTAAGAATAGTCGAATTGCTTCGAGCCTGGCCACAGGGGCAAAGGTTTCATCATAGTCTATGCCTTCCTCTTGTCTGTATCCCTGAGCAACAAGTCGAGCCTTGTTGCGGGTTACAGTTCCATGTTCATCTAACTTGTTTCTAAACACCCATTTGGTGCCTATTACAGTTTTATCAGATGGTCTAGGAATGAGATTCCAAACTTTGTTTCGAGAGAACTCAGTCAGCTCTTGCCTATTACAGTTTTATCATATGGTCTAGGAATGAGATTCCAAACTTTGTTTCGAGAGAACTCAGTCAGCTCTTCTTGCATAGCACTGACCCAGTTTGGATCTCTGAGGGCATCATCAGTCTTCTTTGGTTCTATTAAAGAGAGAAAGTTTACAAAGAGACAAATATTACCTGAGCTTCGTCGTGTCTGGATCACCAAGAATTTGATCTATTGGGTGATCTTTGGTCCATCGCTGAGCAGGAGCATTATTGCTTAACTCAGAGGTGGGATCAACAATTTGAATGTTTATCGATGATGACGATTGAGGTTCATCAGCGATCAACTGTTGAGTAGATTCACTGGAGAGGTTTTCAGACGAAGGCAGATTTGATGGTAGGAGTGTGTTTAAAGGTTCAGCTGAAACCCATGAGTTGGATTCAGCGGTAGGATGTATAATGTTTGGATCATCATCAGCGACTGGAGGATCTGAATGCTGATGGTTAGAAAAGAAAGGTTCAGTTTCTCTGTAGTGAGAAAGCATCCAAGCATTTAACTCTTCATTGTCAGCGATTGGTTTTGAGTTCGCTGAGCGAGTTTCATCAAAAGTGACGTGAATTGTTTCTTCTACGGTTTGTCTTCTCTTGTTGAAGACTCTGTAGGCTTTGGAGATGGAGGAATATCCTAGAAATATTCCATCATCAGCTTTTGGGTCGAACTTTCCAAGTTGATCTCTGTTGTTTAAGATAAAACACTGACAACCAAAGATATGAAGAAAACTGATAGAAGGCTTCCTTCCAACAAAAAGTTCATAAGCTGTCTTCCCAAATCGCTTTATTATCAGCGATCTGTTTTGAGTAAAACATGCAGTGTTTACAGCTTCAGCCCAAAATTGAGTAGGGAGATGAGAATCGCTGAGCATTGATCTAGCAGCTTCTATGATCGTTCTGTTTCTTCTTTCAGCGACTCCGTTTTGCTGAGGTGTTCTTACTGAAGAGAAGTTGTGAGAGATTCCCTTGTTCTCAAAGAAATTGTTCAGAGAACTATTTTTGAATTCAGTTCCATGATCACTTCTTATTGAACGAACAGTAAGATTGTTCAGCACTTCCATCTTTTTTACAAAAGATATCAGTTCTTCTGGAGTATCACTCTTACAGCGAAGAAAGATAACCCAGGTGTAGCGAGAAAATTCATCTACAATGACAAGTGTATATTTCTTTCCAGCTATTGATTGGATGTTGACAGGGCCAAATAGATCCATATGCAAGAGCTGAAGAGGACTTGTCACTGAGGAAACTTGTTTCGACTTGAAACTTGCTTTTGTTTGTTTTCCTTTTTCACATGCTGAGCAGAGAGATTCTTTAGCATATGATTGCTGAGGAAGACCAGAAACCAGTTCCTTTGATGAGAGAGAATTCAGGGTTTTGAAGTTTAGATGAGAGAGCCTTTTATGCCATAGCCAGTTGACATCAGAAGAGGCTTTAGATAGAAAACATAAGTTTTCAGTGACAGTAGAGTCCATATCTATTACATAGACATTTTCTCTGCGATGACCACTGAGAACAAGTTTTCCTTTCTCATTTAACACTGAACATGCTTTCTTAGTAAAGCGTACTTCATAGTCTTTATCACATAGCTGACTGATGCTTAGAAGATTATGCTTCAGTCCATCTACGTAAGCGACTCTTCGAAAGGTAGTTGTCCCATTGCTGAGGACACCAAACCCTCGGGTAAATCCTTTACCATTTCCACCAAAGGTCACAGAGGGACCTTTTTCTTCCTTGTATTCAGTGAGCAGGTCTTTTTGTCCAGTCATATGACGAGAACATCCACTATCAAGATACCAGATGCCCTTTGATCCCTGCACACATAAGGAAGATTAAGCGTTGTTTGGTACCCACTTTTCAATGGGTCCTTCAGAGTTAGTGGATAATGTAAGTTCAGTAGTATTATCAGCTGACGAAGATTCAGCTTCAGTGATAGTCTTCACTTTGGTTAATTTCTTAACCTTAGTGGTATTTTTCACCTTGGTGACCTTCTCAGCTTTAGAAGCATTTTTCTTCACTTTAGCTATTTTATCAGCTTTAGTGGCGGTTGGACATTTACTTGCAATATGATCAGTAAAACCACAGTGATAACACTTTCTGTATTTAGAAATGGTTTTAGGACCAGGAGTAGAAGGTTTTGCAAGTTTAAGATGAGCAGGGCCAGGTCCAAGAAGACTTTTCTCTTGAGATCTGGGAGGAATTTTCATTCCTTCAGATCTCGAAGGTTTAAGGTCAATCTTCAGCTTTGGAGGACAGAGATCAAAGATTTCTATCACAGAGCTAGAGGATTGCTTAGCTGAAGGTTTAGAAGGAACTTTCAGCTTTGCTTTCCTGGTTGCCTTCTGAGGAAGGAGAATGGACTTTCCTTTATCCGTAGACTTAGTGTCTTTGGATTTCTCCTCAGGGATGGGATTTGAAGAAGAACAGGGATAGAGTTGATTGTAAGAAGTGTCAAAGAAGGAGGTGACAAAGGTTCCAAACTTAAGCGAGGAACTCTCTTTCTTAGGTTCATCCTGAGGTGTCCAAAAACCAAGACCAGTTTTATCACTTTCAGGGGTTTGAGCATTTATTATCTCAGAGATTTTTGTTGATGATTTGCACCATTTTTCAACATGAGCCTTTTCTGTTTTTAAAGCAGCGATGGCTTGTTCGCGTTCAATACTGATGATTTCATTTATAATGACTTGATCTTTCAACTTTTCTTCTAAAAGATTTAGTTCTTTGATCTTTTCATGACATTTCTCCAGCTCTTGAGTTAAATGAACATTTTTGTTCTCAGCTTGAGTTTTGTCGTTTAGGGCATTATAAAGGTCAATCGTCAGTACATCAACAGCGCGACTTCTCTCAGCTTCAGGTAGAGAGGGATTTGTAGAGATAGATACCTGAGATGATATGTAGCTCATAGAAGATTCAGATGGTTCTTCCACTTCTTCTTTAATCTCAGCCATGAGGCAAAGATTAGCGACTTCTTCTTCATCAGAAGATGATTCTTCTGATTCAGCCCAGTCGTTTTCTTCAGCGATGAGACCTTTACCTTTTCGCTGATGACTTTTCAGCTTTTGATATTTGTTCTTCAGCTTAAGGTATTTGTCATCACTGGATCTTCTTGAGGTAGAAGGTTTGAAGACCTTTTTCGACCTGCACTCACTAGCAAAATGTCCAATCTTTTCGCAGTTATAGCAAGTGGCAGTAGCCTTATCAACCGGAGTTGATTTTGGCTTTTCAGAAATAGAGAGAGGTTTACTTCTTCGGAAGTTACTCTTTCTTGCAAATCTCTTAAAAGAGTTTGTCAAGAGAGCTAAGGACTCATCAAACTCTGAAAGATCAGGGTCTGATAGATCCTCAGATTCAGAATCTAACTCAGTGATAGTGAGAGTAGATCGCTGAGATGGAATTATCTCTGAAGAGACTAAAGCAACAGGAGTGCTTTTAGAGTCTTTAGAATCTTTTACAAGATTCTTCTTCAGAAGATTTGATCGCTCATAGTTGAGCAATATTCCATACAGAGTGCTTAAGGAGAGAGTATGTAAGTCTTTTGTCAGCTTAAGACATATTGAATAACTGTCCCAGCTTTCAGGAAGACATTCCAAGAATTTCGTTAGGACCTCAGAATTAGAATAGGTCCTACCAACAGTTCTTAGATCAATTATTAGGCAGTTAAATCGCTGATGAACATCAGAAAGAGATTCATTCTTACCAGCGATGAAACTTTCATACTGTCTTACCAAGTTAATCTTTCGAGTCTCTTGGATTTCAGTGGTGCCCTCATATTGAACACATATGGTTTCCCACATTTCTTTAGAAGTTTTCAGATGCATGATGGAATGGAAAACTTCATCAGGCAGAGCCATTGAAATAATGGTCTTTGCTCTTGCATCTATGCCTACCTTCTTTTTATCTTCATCACTCCACTGTCTTATTTCCTTAACGACATATCGTTCAGGGACAGCTTCAGTGGTGGCAGTAGCGGGAACCGCAGCTATAATTCTAACAGGTTCATAGGGTCCATTTTCTATATATTCAGGTATAGTAGGATCCGCACCTTCAAGAAATAGCATCATTCGATTTTTCCATAGAGAAAAGTTATCTCTGCTAAATCGAGGAGGTTTAGAAAGTGAACCATTATCATAGTAGTTTGTGTTTGTGTTTAATGCCATTTTAGAATAGCAAGGAAGAGTATACAGCAAGATCTTGTTTATTAGATTTAAACAAACTGCTCTGATACCACTTGTTGGTCCCGAAGGTGCTAAACAAGTTTGTAGAAAGGGGGGGGGTTGAATACAAACACAGAATTTAAAGTTTAATAAATTGTTTATTGAAGAATCAAAATACAATTTACAAGTTTGTTGCGGAATAAGATTAAGACAGACTCAATCTAAACAAACTAAAGAAACACTAAGATAATTGCACAAGAAGTTCAGAGAATGGGGATTAGAGATATAGAAAACAAGGGTTTCTATCTTGAGTTCAAGGATGAAGCACACCTTTAGATGAAGGGGTGAACTTCCTATTTATACCCTATGCATTAAATGCATGGCAGGATACTTTACACGTGGCGTTCACAGATTGGCTTTGAAAGACTGACTTTTGGGAGACATGCTTTTGGCCGGGTCATGAACAGTGTAGTGGACAGAGTTGTTGTACGAATGTTTGCAGAGACTTGTCCGTTCTGACATATCGTACTAGGTTGTGCAAGGATAGACAAAAGGACACAGGCATAAGCTTTGTGATCGTTTGATAGCTGAGTATCTCTAAGTTCAGAGATAAAGAGGTTCAGTTATCGCTGAAGCTTTTTCTCCTGTTCCTTCGCGTATTGGTAGAGTTGTCTTTGCTTCACTGATATCCGCATCAGGTCACTAGTAGACTTCTCATTGTTCAGCAGCTTCGTCTTTGATTCAGCTATGAACATCTGTTGACGCGAAACTTGTCTTCAGGGATTACGTTGGTTGTTTACTTTAGGAACTATCAGTGATAACTGAACAGACTCAGTTCGATCACTGATAGTGAAACACTAATACATAAAAATGTTTATAAGAAAGACTATCAGCGATAACTGAACAGACTCAGTCAGATCGCTGATGGTGAAACACTAATACATACTAAAACGTAATTTTCACTAAGTATAGGAGAGGGTCGTTATCAAATCACTGAGAGAGTTTGGATCAACAAATTGCTTCTTCGAAGCCCAACTGACGAGTTTATCTCCGAGAAATTGTATATGACCCGGGGTGCTTTTCCTGTCTAACATGCAACCAGCATGATCTGCTTCTGAATAAGATGTTAGTTCAAAGCTTATATCTTTAGGATACCACAGACCAAGATCTGCGGTCCCCTTCAGATACCTGAAAATCCGCTTTACAGCAGACAAATGGGATTCTTTAGGATTGGCCTGATATCTAGCACATAAGCATGTAGAAAACATTATATCCGGCCTACTAGAAGTAAGATACATTAAGGAATCTATCATCCCTCTATAAGTCCTAACATCAACAGCCTTTCCCGAAAGATCGGTGCCAATCTTAGTACCAGGTGTCATTGGGGTACCAATCGATTTACAATTTTCCATTTTGAACTTCCGAAGAATATCCATAATGTATTTAGATTGATTGATAAAAATCCCCGTTGAAAATTGTTTGACTTGCAATCCGAGAAAGAAATTCATCTCTCCCATCATGCTCATCTGAAAACGTGACACCATGAGGTTTGCAAAGTTCTTACAGTACTTAGGATTTGTAGAACCAAAAATAATATAATCCACATATATTTGAATAAGAAGGATATCACCTTTATCCTTTTTAATGAAAAGAGTGGTATCAACCGTACCTTTTGTAAAACCTGACTTGACCCAGAATTGAGATAGAATATCATACCAGGCGCGAGGAGCTTGTTTCAGTCCATAAAGAGCTTTATCCAAGATGTAGACGTGGTTCGGCTTATCTGGATTTACAAACCCTTCTGACTGTGAGACGTAGACTTCGTCCTTGAGTACTCCATTCAGAAAAGTTGTCTTCACATCCATTTGATAGACGGTGAAGTTCTTGTGGGCTGCGTAGGCTAAGAACATCCGAATCGCCTCTATACGTGCCATTGGAGCATAAGTCTCATCATAGTCTATCCCTTCCTCTTGCCTATATCCCTTGGCGACAAGTCGTGCTTTGTTTATGATAACAGTGCCATCTTCATCTTTCTTGTTTTTGAACACCCATTTCGTACCAAGGATGGTTTTACCTTGCGGTTTGGGTACGAGTCTCCAGACTTTCAGTGCTTCAAACTGATTCAGCTCATCTTGCATCACAGTTACCCTATCTGAATCGTCAAGGGCATCAGATACGCGTGTAGGCTCGATCTTGCTCAGAATAGATTCATACATACATAGATTTGATGTTGCAGACCTAGTTTGCACCGGTGCAGAAGGATCTCCAATAATTTGATGTATTGTATGCTCTTTGGTCCACTTATGTTCATAAGGGAGTGGATTAGATGTAGATTGAGCATTGTCCGCATCTAGGAATCCACTGGTATCTCCTTCAGATGGTTCAGAATTAACGGGGGTAGCAGTTGAAGTAGTCGTTGCAGAAGTTGCAATAGGTACAGCTTGGTCAATCGGTTGATCAATCCTTACAGTACATCCTTCTGAGTCAGCTACTTCTGTCTCGGCGTTGTTGATCACAACTTCAACTGTCGGAGTAGGCTTTTGAACTGGAACTTCTTGCCGAATCAGGGAATTTGATTCAGTAGAGATATCGGAAGTGGTCGGATAAGTAGTCATCGAGTCTTCTATCCTGTCAACCACAACAGACTTAGGCACTTTAGAGCCAAGAAATTCATCATAAAACAGTTCAAATAATAAATCCAAATCAGATAATTTAGAAGTAGACGATGAAGCGTCATCTGATTTGTTCTCTTGAGGTGCAGGTCCTGGACTGGTTGGTCCAAAAGTTAATACTCCGGTAATTACGGGTTCTGAACTGACGTGCTCAGAAGCCATGTCCTCATCGAATGTAACATTGACGCTCTCGATCACTGTCTTCGACTTCTTCAAATAAACACGATATGCAGAAGATGTAGAGGAATAACCAACGAATATGCCTTCATCCGCCTTAGCACTGAACTTGTTCAGATTCTCTCTGTCATTTAGAACATAACACGTACAACCAAAAACATGAAAATATTTAATGGTTGGTGTTCGGTTGTTGATCAACCCATACGGAGTCTTCTGAAATTGGCAGTGTATCATGGAGCGATTCTGAGTGTGACACGCAGTCGATACAGCTTCAGCCCACAAAAATAAAGGTAAGTCAGATTGGCTGAGCATTGTCCGAGCGGCCTCGACAAGTGTACGATTTCGCCTTTCGACGACTCCGTTCTGTTGAGGCGTGCGAGCAGCAGAGTATTGATGTGATATCCCGACCGATTCGAGATATTCTTCAACGATCTTGTTCTTAAACTCTGTGCCGTTGTCAGTTCTGAGAATCTTGACCTGTTTTTGCAGATTGACTTGGGTCGTCTTCAGAAATGTAATTAGAATATCGAGTGTCTCATCTTTAGACCGTAGAAACTTGACCCAAGTGTATCGCGTATAGTCCTCCACGATAACTAGCACATACTTCTTTCCTCCTAAGCTTTGCGTTCGCATAGGACCGCACAAGTCCATATGCAACAACTCTAATGGAGATCTGGTACTCGGTTCAGGCTTTGGTTTGTGAGGGGCTCTCCTCATCTTGACCTTTTCACATGCTGTACATAGATGTTCTCTTTCATACTTCAGTTCTGGAAGACCTTTCACTATATTGCCACTGACCAGCTTGTTGATGTACCGAAAATTGAGGTGAGAAAGTTGTCGATGCCATAACCAGCTTTGTTGCATCGAGGCCTTTGATAGTAGACAGACCTGATTGTCAGCCTGGACCTTTGACAAGTTGATGGTGTAGAGGTTTGACTTGCGAGTGCCGACCAAGAGTTCTTTTCCTTCTTCAGTACGTACTGAACATGTCTTGGCCTTGAAATTAACCTCTAAGTCTTTGTCGCAGAATTGGCCAATGTTGAATAGGTTATGCCCTAAGCCTTCAACGTAACTCACCTTCTTGATCGTAAGATTTTCATGTACAACATCACCATACCCCAGAATTGGTGAAAATTGATCGTTTCCAAAACGAACTGTGTCGCAGTATTTGTCCGTAAAATTAGACAACATACTCTTCTGCCCGGTCATATGCTTGGAACACCCGCTATCCAAGTACCACATATGACGGGTCTCATCATTATCTCCATCATCAGAATCAGCTTCGGCTTCTGACTGGTTCTTCCCCATTAAGCACAGATGTGTTGTCTTGTCTTTCTCTCCTTCTTCAGATTCTTGGTCTGAATGGTCGAGCCAGTATTCATCCTCGGCCATCAATGCTTTTCCAGCCCCTTGTTGCTTGGCTAGAAGCATCTTGTTCTTGTAATATTCGGAGTTTCGAACTTTTGGTTTGCGGCAGTCCTTGGCAAAGTGACTGATTCTGCCACAGTTGTAACACTTAATAGGTTCTTCCTTCTTGGTCTCTTCAGCTCCATCCTTCTTCTTGTCTTCTGGTCTCTTTTCTTCAACTTTCTTCTTATGCTTGTAGTTATTAGGACTAGACGAGTACCTCTGACTGTTGGAGTTTGGCTTTTTATAGTACTTCTTTTGGAGAGCCTTGGTTATCAATAGCATGGCTTCCTTCAGTTCACTACAATCGTCAGAGTCAGACTTTGCCTCGCAATCAGCTTCTTCAGAGTCAGATGCTATCACCTTCTTCTTCTTAGACTTCTTGACCACAAGAGCAACTGGATCAGCAACTGCTTTGTCAGCCTTTCTCATTTCAGCCTTGATCTCTTCTACCTCTTCCTCATTCTGTTTAAGGATTTCGTAAACTTCATGAAGAGGAATGTCGTTCAGATCTTTCAACTGCCTCATCTGTCGGGTGAATTTCTTCCACTCGGGCTGAAGATTGCTGAGAAATTTCACATTCAGCTCCACGTGAGATTTGCTGATCTTGTTCTTGCTGAGCTCATTCAGCAATGTGACAAATCTATCATAAGTGGCTTCGAGTGACTCTCCAGCTTTGGCTTTGAATTCTTCATAATTATTCAAGCAAGTGGATACTTTGAGTTGGTTGCCGACTTTAGATCCGATCATCATCTTCTCCAACTGATCCCACATTTGCTTACCAGTAGCGTTGTAGCTATCAATCTTGACATATATTTCATTTGGTATGCCTTGGAGAATAAATGATCTTGCCAGCTTTGTCACCCTTGTGTCTGTTCAGCTGATCTTCCGAATATTCACCAATCGGTAATTTATACTCTGTCTCTTCTTCTAGACCATTTGCTCTAGCTACAGTGAGAATCTTGGTCGGAGGTGTCATGATTCCTTCTTTCAGAGATTTTCTGATTTCATCTCCCAAATCATGTCGATTGATGAAATCCAAGAATCTGTCCTTCCATTGCTCGTACTCCCCCTTGAAGAGTACTGGAGGCTTCACATCTGTTCCGATAGCAAGAGCTTCCCGAGACATCTTTACTTATATGATTAGAAATCAAACTTATCTGATATTGAAACAATCAACTGGATGAGATCGTTAGAAGTCAAGATAAAAACCACACTTAAAAATTTTCAGAAAAATAAATTTCCAAAAATAATTAAATGCAGTCCTCGAACACAGTATAAAGCACAAATAATACTGAAAAAATCGAACTGTGCAAACCTGGAACAAAATTCGCAAAAGTGAACAGTGAATAGTGTGAACAGTACTTGCGCAAAGTGAAGGTTTGCGTATCAAGGCCGTTGCGCAAAGTGGAGGTTTGACCGGACACTTGTTCGACCGGGGAAGTGCAAAGACCGGTAGTGTGCTTAGACCGATAGTGTGCTTAGACCGATAGTGTCAAAGACCGATAGTGTGTGTTAGACCGAGATAGATCTTCGACCAGAAATGGATTAGACCGATATTAGCTTAGACCGATAGAGGTCTTCGACCGGTAATGGTCTTCGACCGATATCAGCTTAGACCGATAGAGGTCTTCGACCGGTAATGGTCTTCGAGCGGTAAGAAAGACCGATAAAAAGCAATCGACCGATAAAACACAAAGACCGATAGCTCTTATGACCGGGGTGGACTATGTGTGTACCGGTCGAATGCTATAGACCGATAAAAGGTATTCGACCGGAAGTGGAAGACCAATATGTTCTTGATGCAGTATCGACCCAGAAGCCAAAATCAACCCAGAAAAACACTCGATATCTCGAATTAAACAACCAAACTTTGCTAAAACGATCAAATAACCAACTAGAACATATTCCAATCAATTAATTTCAACAAAAAAACACTTTAAGAAGAATTCGATTAAAGACACAGTGCATTTTTTAGAACGAACCCAGAATTGCCAAAAACACCAAATAGATAACCAAAATCGATGCAATATTCAAATCAAACAGTACCAAATCAATAGAATATGCATATCAATTACAACCCAATATATAAACACTTGAATGAACAATCACACAATAAAAAATTATGAATCTTTGACAGAAAACAGAACCGAACAAAACTCATTCAATTCAATCTGTAACATGCTCTGATACCAATTGTGTGTCCCAATAATGTTAACTATTCAATCAAGCAATCATATAATCAACACAATTATGCAAACCTGGTATTGATTAATCGAATGATTCAACATATTACAAGCTTGAAGAAATCGAACTATCTCTCTGCTTCTCTCTGTGTACGGCGCACCACACCAACCTCACTCTTAATAATAATTTTCTCAATTAAGCTCCTTAACCTAATTACCACTAATAAACCTATTTAAACATAGGCTTAAGAACCTAATGGGCTTGACAAGGTTTAGGCCCAACAACTAAAACTAAACTTATTTAATAATAAAAGACTAATAATAAAATACGGAAAATAAACTTTGACTATTATTACAAAAAGAACCCTAGACTATTTGTTGAGACGACTTTTCCAGCTTTGACTTCAGATTTCCATCTTCAGTATTTGATGATCTTGAATCCAATAAAACTGTGCTTTAACAATGGGAAAAATGAAAAGATCTTCCCACAAGACCAAAAATGATATTAATTGTCCAAAACCTCTACATATGCTTCATGTGGACCTCTGTGGTCCTATCTCTGTGCAGAGTCTATCAGGTAAAAAGTAAATTCTAGTTTTGTTTGATGAATACTCTAGATTTACTTGGATAGAATTCATCAGAGCCAAGTCTGATGTCCCTGATATTTTAATAAGATTGTTAAAAAGATTGCAGGTTATGTTTGACAGCAAAGTTCAAAAGTTGAGAAGTGATAATGGGACAGAGTTCAGAAATGTCAAAATCATCTCATATCTTTCAGAAGAATGCATAACTCCCAACTTCTCTGCAGCAAGAACCCCTCAACAAAATGGTGTTGTTGAGAGGAAGAACAGAACACTTGTTGAAGCTACAAAAACAATGCTTGCAGGATCTGATCTTCCCACAAACTTTTGGGCAGAGGCAGTGGCTACAACATGTTTCACTCAAAACAGAGCTACGATTGTCAAAAGATTCAAGAAAACATCTTATGAACTAATTAACAAAAGGAAACCTAATGTTAAATATTTTCATATCTTTGGATGCAGATGTTATATTTTGAATGATAGAGAGTCTCTTGGAAAGTTTGACAAGAAAGCAGATGAAGGCAAACTCATTGGATATTCATTAGCCTCAAAAGCTTTCAGAGTGTTCAATCTGAGAACAAGAACAATCCAGGAGAGTATCAATAGGTCTTTTGATGATGACAGAAGTCTTGCCACTAAAGATAACAATTCAACTGCCAAAAATATCTCTGAATCATCAAAGATAAGAGAATCTGAACTAAACAAAATATTCGAAGATTTCTTTGATGATGAAAACTCATAATTTCTTTTCAGAGATATTTACAGAGCAACTTCAGAGGAACCTCAAAATACAGGTATAACTCTCCCTGGTCCCTCTGAAGTTACAACTTCTTCTTCCTTAAATACAGGTCCAAGAAATGAAACAAGACATCCTGGAGGACAATTCTCTTCAGAAGCAGAAGATGAACAAGAGACATCTGAAGAATTTCCAGAGACATCTCTTGAAGAGAGGTGCACACCTCGAACCCATCCCAGCAAGCCACTTCAGAGGTGCCTTTTTCTACCTTTGAAGTTCCTAAACCTGAGGAAGCCCAATTTCTGGATCAGTCCTCTCAACAGGACTTACCCAAGGTAATAAGTACTTAGTTGCCTCAGAGTACGACAGATATTCCTACACACGATGATACCTCTATGGCTCATCTCTCACCCTTTAGGTTATCCCGTAGGAGTTGTCCAACTCAGGGACATTGGCTTAACCTTCAGGCACAAGGAATGACTTGCCTGGATCGCAAGCTCAACTCTCACATTCACTTCCAATCCTATGAATCTGAGGAGGAGGACTTGGTTGAGAATAGAACGCTCAAAGATGCTTCTCCGGAACATCGAGGACCGAGCGGAAGTCCTTCTAGAGACAACATACAAACATCTCTAAAAGAAGGCTCCTCTAGACTCGAGAACAAATTGGCAACATGTGTTGTTACCAATGTACCCAACTCTGACCTTCTCACAAAATCAGAGTTCCAAAGATTCTGTGAGGAAGTCAGAGGCTCCATGAAGAGCATAACTTTCAAAGAATTGACGGTTCAGAGACCTCTACTCTACGCTCTGAAAATAACAAACTCAGAGCAGAGGTTTCTACTTTGAAGACCCAACTTCTGGATTCTAATAACAGGATTCAGGGGTTGGAACAAG
The DNA here is from genome assembly GCA_023525745.1 of Arctium lappa. NCBI lineage: Eukaryota > Viridiplantae > Streptophyta > Magnoliopsida > Asterales > Asteraceae > Arctium > Arctium lappa. Next base: position 59,978,219 of record CM042058.1, on the reverse strand, counting down.
AACTGTTTCAGCACAAAGCAGTTTCATCTCTGGAGATTGCAGCTCTTAAAGCTCAGATTGCTACCATTCAAACTCAATCTTCCACATTTGCAGATGTTCAGAGAGAGCTCCAGGATATCAGGAACGAGGTAGTGGCCACCAGATCACTTCCACTTTCATCAGAGCAATTGGCTTCTATCTCTGACCTCATCAAGTCAACCATTCAAGCCTCTCTTCCATCAACCAGCGCACCTTCAAAGATCCCCATTCCACCAGTACGCACAGCAGAAGACCTCATCACCAAAAATGATCTGGCCTCATTTAAATTTGTAATCATGAGCAGAATGTTGACATGTTCTTCCAAGATATCTACTGTTGCCCAAAAGCAGGCCAAAGCTACTCTAGAGGTTCACAGATATAATACAGAGGATCAGGTAGCGGAAATCGTAAGCGCAACTTCAGAGGCAATAGCATCGATTCAGCAAGCTGCACTTGACCCCAAAAGAAAGGGATTGGCTGCTTCAGTGTCTCCAAAATATAAACGCAAGTTCGGAGGTGATACTTGCAGCGAAGCAACCAGTTCCGGTTTGATGATTCAGAGGACTCTGACGAGGATGGAGCCTCTGAATCTCAAAAGGGGGAGATCAGAGAAGCAACAGGACAACCCTCTGAACCTACAAAAACAAGTGTCTTTGATCCACCAATATCAACAAACAGGGGAGTTCAAGAGAAGGAACCAGAGAGGAACACCACCTCTGCTGATGACAACCAAGCAATTCAAACATCCCCTGTACCCGTAACAATCCTAGCACCATCAACTTCAGGGGCTCCAATTGTTCCTATTGTAAACGCTGAACCAGAGACGATTGGGGCTCTGGAGGAAGATGAAGACGAACAATTAATAGACTTCTCAACATCTGATGATGCATTCTCATCACCAGAAAGACCAAACATTGTGATAAGAGATGCCTTCGGATCAGAATCTGATTCGGAAGAAGAAGAAGGAGCTGTTGAAGAAGAACAAGTTGAAGTAATCGAAGTTGAAGAGTATGTTTTCAAGAATTCCCAACCACATCATACTTCAACAGAAGCCGAATTAAGAGAATCACCAAAGATTGATGGTTATATATCTGAACCCAATCAAGATCTTCAGCTGCAGGAACCAGAGACAACACAATTGTCTATTGAAGAAACCATGGTTGTTGATGAACAAGCTCCTCCAAAGGATCTTGTTTAGAAGACAAGCATTGGTTTACCAGCCAAAGTCTTCACCCATCCTCCCACATTTCTTGCCTCCAAGCCCGAAGCTTCCATAGAAGATCACTTCCGATATATCTACTGTGAGTTTAATCTGGAAGATACTCTAGTCATTCCTCTGAATCCAAGAATCAGAGAGAACATGCCTGACTATGAGCGAAGATTCAACAGAGATAAAACAACTCCAAGAGCAAAGGTCCTCTCTGATGATCCAATAATAAAAATCAACAAAATCTCTAAAAGGAAGTTTGCCTACAAGAAGATCATCTACAGGCACTATGAGGTCATTCGCTCTGATCAGAAGGTTTACGAGTTCAATGATAATGATCTTGTAAATCTAAATCCATATGATCTACCTCACTTATATGCATACTGCTCTGCAAGATACGATCAAGGAAGGGAATTCAGAATGGGCATGTTTAAAGTCAGAAGAGCAATGGAAGCATATGTTAAACTCAGAGCAAGACTTGACTTCCAAATTGCTCTGAATCTGGGCGAAGAAAAACTAGGAGTAACTGAACTTATGGAGACGATCGAGAATCTCGATAAGCAGAAGACAGGATCAATCATTGCAGAGCCTCTGGGTTTCGTCTACAGGGTGAACCAAATCAAGAAAAAATTTCTTGCTGCAGAAGTATCAAAGTACTCTGATGAAACCTTAAGAGGTGTGCAGAAGATGATTCATGTGAAGGAAGAACGGCACAGAGCGGATCTTCTGGCGAAACTGGACTTAGAGATTGTCTCAATGATTAACTTCAGAGAGCTTATTATGAAGTTTCATGGAATTTGTTCTAGTGATAGGTGCTAGTTTATTTCCTTTTTTTTAACGTTACTTTCTCTCTGAAGATCAAGACAAGATTTATACAAGTGTTGAACTGAAGAACAGATGACACGTCACTTAGTGATAAGATTTGCCTTCTAGAGTAGGTCACTGTTTAAGCATGTCTTGAGCTTACCTATTAGGTAAGACACTGTTTAAGCATGATTCTAATTGTCAGGATAGTACACTATTTACTTTATGGTCCTATAAATAGGACCATCACTCCATTGACAAAAGTGTGCTTTTTGATATATTGTATCTGATAAATCAATTGAATATATTCCAAAGAAGATCTTATTCTTTCTACTTATTTGTTTATGAACTGTGATATCTGAATCTGCTTTTGATATTAAACTATATTGCTTCCGCTGTTATTACTCTTGTTGTTTATATCATTATTGAAAGATTAAATCTAGGATCCAACAACTGAACATGCTTTCTTAGTAAAGCGAACTTCATAGTCTTTGTCACATAGCTGACTGATGCTTAGAAGATTGTGTTTCAGTCCGTCTACGTAAGCAACTCTTCTGAAGGTAGTTGTCCCATTGTTGAGGACACCAAACCCTCAGGTATATCCTCTTCCATTTCCTACAAAGGTCACTGAGGGACCTTTCTCTTCCTTGTATTCAGTAAGTAGGTCTTTTTGTCCTGTCATGTGACGAGAGCATCCAATATCTAGATACCAGATGCCCTTTGATCCCTACAAACATAAGTAAGATTAAGTTTTGTTTGGTACCCACTTCTCAATGGGTCCAGTAGGGTTAGTGGAGATGGAAGGTTCAACAATCTACACGGCAGATGAAGATTCAGCTTCAGTGGTAACCTTTACTTTGGTTAATTTCTTAACCTTAGTGGTATTTTTCACCTTGGTCGATTTCTCAGCTTTGGTGACCTTCTCAGCCTTGGAGGCATTCATCTTCACTTTAGCTGTTTTATCAGCTTTTGTGGCAGTTGGACATTTACTAGCAATATGGTCAGTGAATCCATAATGATAGCATTTTCTATATTTGAAGGTGGTTTTAGGACCATGAGTAGTAAGATTAGAAAATTTGAGATGAGCAGGGCCAACTCCAAGAATGCCTTTAGCATAAGATCTGGGAGGAACTTTCAGTTCTTCCGATTTCTTAGGCTTAAGATCAATCTTCAGCTTTGGAGGACAGATATCAAAGATTTCTGTCACAGAGCTAGAAGATCGATTCACTAAAGGTTTATAAGGAACTTTCAGTTTTGCTTTCTTGGTAGCCTTCTGAGGATGGAAAATGGATTTTCCTTTATCTGCAGGCTTAGAGCCTTTTGATAAATCCTCAGGGATGGGATTGGAAGAAGAAGAAGAAGAGCACTGAGCATAAGAGGTGTCAGGGATAGAAGAGACAAACATTCCAAACTTAAGCATGGAACTGTCTTCCTTAGGTTCATCCTGTTGTTTCCAAAAACCAAGACCAGTTCTATCACTGGCAGGGATTTGAGCACTTATAATCTCAGTGATCTTTGTTGAGGATTTGCACCATCCTTCAACAGTTGCCTTTTCTGCTTTTAAAATAGCAATGGCTTTTTCGCGTTCAATGCTGATGATTTCGTTGACAATGACTTGATCTTTCAAACTTTACTCTAAAAGAGTCAGTTCTATGATCTTTTCATGACATTTTTCTAGTTGTTCAGTTAAATCAATATTTTTGTTTTCAGCTAGAGTTTTGTCATTTAATGCATTGTATTGATCAATTGTCAGCACATCAACAACGCGACTTCTCTCAGCTTCAGATAGAGAGGGATTGGTAGAGATTGATACCTGAGAGGAGATATAACTCATGGAATTTCTGGTGATTCTTCCGCTTCTTCTTTAATCTCAGCCATAAGACAGAGATTAGCGACTTCCTCTTCATCAGAACTTGATTATTCTGATTCAGCCCAGTCATGCTCTTCAGCGATAAGACCTTTACCTTTTCTTTTAAAGTTTTTCAACTTTTGATAATTTTCTTTTAGCTTAAGGTATTTGATATCGCTGGTTTTCCTTGAGGTAGAAGGTTTGAAGACTTTCTTTGATCTGCACTCACTTGCAAAGTGTCCAATCTTTTCACAGTTATAGCAAGTAGCAGTAGCCTTATCAACAGGGGTTGATTTTGGCTTGTCAGTTAGAGAGAGAGGCTTATTTCTTCTGAAATTGCTCTTTCTTACAAATCTCTTAAAATAGTTTGTCAAGAGTGCTAAGGATTCATCAAACTCTGAAAGATCGGTGTCTGATAATTTCTCAGTGTCAGAATCTAACTTAGTGATATTGATAGTGATAGTAGATCGCTGAGATGGAATGATCTTTGAGGAGACTAAAGCAACAGGAGTGCTTTTGGAGTCTTTAGAATATTTTACAAGATTCTTCTTCAGGAGATTTGATTGCTCATAGTTGAGCAATATTCCATACAATGTGCTAAGAGAGAGAGAATTTAAGTCTTTTGTCAGCTTGAGACACATTAAATAACTGTCCCAGCTTTCAGGAAGACATTCGAAGAATTTAGTTAAGACCTTAGAATTAGAATAGGTCCTACCAACAGTTCTTAGATCAATGATTAAGCAGTTAAATCTCTGGTGAACATCAGAGAGAGATTCGTTCTTACCAGCGATAAAACTTTCATACTATCTTACCAAGTTAATCTTTCGAGTTTCTTGGACTTTAGTGGTGCCTTCATATTGAACACATATAGTGTCCCACATTTCTTTGGCAGTTTTAAGATGCATGATGGAATGGAAAGCTTCATCAGGGAGGGCCATAGAGATAATGGTTTTTGCCTTTGCATCTAGACCAACCTTCTTTTTGTCTTCATCACTCCACTGTCTTATTTCCTTAATAGCATAACGTTCAGGAACAGCAGGAGTGGTGATAGTAGCTGGAACGACAGCTATGATTGTGAAAGGTTCATAAGGGCCATTTGCTACATATTCAGGTATAGTAGGATCTACACCTTCTAGAAATAGCATCATTCGATTTTTCTAGAGAGCAAAGTTATCTCTGTTAAATCGAGGAGGTTTTGATAGTGAACCATTATCATAGTAGTTTGTGTTTGCATTAAGTGTCATATTTAGAATAGCAAGGAATAGAATATAGCAAGATCTTGTTTATTAGATTAAACAGTTAGCTCTGATACCACTTGTTGGTCCCGAAAATGTTTAACAAGTTTATAGAGGGGGGGGGGGGGGTTGAATAGAAACACAAAATTTTAAAATTTAATAAATTGTTTATTGATAAATCAAAAACACAATTTACAAGTTTGTTGCGGAATAAGATTAAGTAAAATCTAATCTAAACAAACTTAAGAATCACTAAGATGGTTGCACTAGAAATAGAGAATAGGGGATTGGGAGAATATAGAAAACAAGGGTTTCTATATATTTAGAAAGATGAAGGCGACACTCAGATGGAGTGTTGATCTTTCTATTTATACCATATGCATTAAATGCATGGCAGAGTACTTTACACGTGTCCTTCATTGATTGGCTGCATGGTCTGACTTTAGGAGACATGCTTTCGGTCATATGATGAACAATGTAGTTGACAGAGTTATTGTACGAATTGCTGCAGAGGTATGTCTGTTCTGACAGGTCGTACAGGTGTGCAAGGGTAAGACAAAAGAGACTTGAGGCATAAGCTAAGTGATCATCGATCGCTGAATATCTCTTCCTTCAGAGATATAAAGAAGTTCAGCTATCGCTGAAGCTTTTCCTCAGGTTTCTTCGCGTGTGTAGATTCGTCTTTGCTTCACTGATATCCGCATCAGGTCATGAGTAGACTTGTCTTTGTTCAGCAGCTTTGTCGTCGATTCAGCAGTGAACATCTTTTGTCGCGAAACTTATCTTAAGGGATTACGTCTAACTGTTTACATGAGAAATCATCAGCAATACTGAACATACTCAGTATTTGATCGCTGATAGTGAAACACTTTTACATATAAATGTTTACAAGAGAGATCATCAGTGATAGCTGAACAGACTTAGCATGATCGCTGATGATGAAACACTAATACATAAAATTAAACGTAATTTTCACTAAGTATAGAAAATGTTTGTTATCAAATCACTGAGAGAGTATGGATCAACAATATGAATCCCTACATATGCTAGTCATTATCATATTACTTCAACCTTAAAACCCAAAATAATATTTAACTAGGAACATTTAGAATACATTATTCTAAGGTTATTTATTATAAATAATTAAAACACATAATATAACATAGACATAATAAATTGGGCAATGTCTTTTATTTATTTATTAATTTCATGAAACAAAACTCAAAATCATCGTATGATTAGCTTTTGGGCATTCACTAACACCAACAGTTTAGGGTTTATTTTGAGAGGATAGATTGAAATTGGATAGAAGAAAAGATGGAGGGGGGACTTTGATTCCAACCGTGCAAGATAAGAGAAAAACATGGGCTGAGACATACGTGAAATAAGAGAAAAGCATGGGCTGAGCGTACGTGAAATAAGAGAAAATAATGGGCTAAGCGTGTACTTCTTGTTTGAAAATCCTTGCATCAATGAGGTGTACATTATGCTTAAAAAATAGTAATTAAGAGTTTTTCAAATTTTATGCTTTAAAGAGAAGTACCTTGTGCTTTAGAAGTTGCTTTAAGACTTTTGATGTAAATGCATATTAAGGTAGTATAGATATATAAATTTATTTATTTTGGTAATTTAATTTATAGTTTAAGTTATATTGAATTCTATATATTCATAACTATTAATCAGATATATTTTTCTTTTCTTTGTCTATAACAATGATATTTTCTAAATCATCTTTACATTCTCTTTTCAATGATATCAATATTTTGATATTAAAATCTTAACTTTAAATTTTGTATCTTTTGTAAAGATCTCCTTATCGGAAAACATAACTTATATTATCGATTATATATCATCATATTTAACACTTTTCTTAAAGATAACTAAATGGCCACAATCTTCTTATCATTGTAATAGTGAAAACGGGGCGTTAAACATAAGTTCGTGAATAGTGAAGGGTGATGCCCATTCACTCGTCAAACGCTCGATGACGCTGACGATTCTCCAAAACTGGGGCATCATCTGTCTTGGAGAAAGATCGAAGGTCGTGAGGAACGACCTTAGATAGCCTGGAGAATGGCCATGTAAACCCTATTTTGAAGGGGTACTCGTATAACACGAGATACCCCTTGGGGCACTCTATAGGCCTCATGTCACCAACATTATGCAGAGTGCCATTATCTGGAATCCCCACTAAGGCCCAAAAGGTTTCCATTTCTATCTCCTCCTCAATCTCACTCCTAAGGTCACCGGCCATCGGAAACTCGGGAAAAGCACTAGAGGTCTAGAAGAACTCGTATACCTCCCAGTTCTTCTTAGACTTTTGGCTAAAGATTTCTTACACACATGAATAAAAAGGAGGGGATCGTACCTTATGTAGATCTAAGACCTCAAAAACAAATTTGGAAAAGATCCTTGCAGTATTTTTGGTAAGGATTCGCCGGAAAAATCTCTCTCTAGAACTTGATCGCGTAAAAAGAAACTCTACCCCTGGAGATCGCAATTTATATGGACATTAGTGTTAGGACGCGCGACCGATGAGTGACACTTGTCCACCACCTTTTGGCATCCCCCGACGATAGACGACACGTGTCTTTGACAATTGTCCCATACGCCCAACGTCGTCATGACGTCATTGCCCTTTCAGTTATCAAGGTAACTGATCCAGTTCCATGGAAACCGATTCAGTTTCTTTGGTCGACATGTGTCATCATTTTTGGAGCGAAATTTGAAATTCAAAGTTTTCTCTCTCATTCCAAATTTCAAGGGCAAACTGTTTTGGTAAAAATCTCAAAGTCACGACAAACATAAGATTCATACGATCGAGCATCTTGTTGAGAATAGGACTTGACTGAAAACCTCAAGACTAGCGATCGTGTCTTAAGTAATCATCGTAAGTTATTCATGACATGTAAACTAACGATCAAGGTCATCCAAGCTATCGGTCGTCATTATGGGGTAACCATCATATGTTGTCTCTGACGTGTGATCTATGACTATAGATAACCGCATCGTCGAATGTCGCCAAGTGACGACAATCATTAGTATCTAACAACCTATGTTAACATTACTAACTCATGATGAAACCTTATTTCTATGTCTCTTTAATGCAAGACATTACTCATCAATGCTCAAACGTATGTAACTGAAGACTGCCATCAAGATCATTCAAGAGAGGACTGTTGCCTACATAAATGAAGACACCAGATCATTAGGGGACCCCAAAAGCGAAAAAGAATACTCTCTCGAAACAACTCACGTTACTCACGAGCACCTGTTTATTGCACAATTTGCTTATTTTCTATTCGTATTATAATTTATTGTACTATCGATACTTGTTACTAAAAGGCCGACGTCCTTGTTTTACGTCTATAATGCATTGATGATATAAGACTCCATTTTAAAACCTTGTATTTTAACTTATCTGAATTGTACCATAATTAAATAACAATAAATGATTGTTGAAGGGTTAAAATTGTCAAATAACCAAAGTCTTTATAATTATATATAACGAAAAAAGAAAAAAAGATATTCTAATTAGATTAACATCCTCCATCGTCTTCATCATAACATTACCACCATCTTCATTCGCTCTCTCTAAAACTCTCTTTCTTTTGTCTAAATTTTCTCTCAATTCATTGAAGGAACCAAAGTTTCAACCATATATTCGGAATCCACTCTCCGAATCCTTCCTAGAAGTATAATTTCTTCCTATCTTATTAAGTGTGTATATTAGGGCGGTTGAGATTGATTGGTATTTTATGATTAGCTATTGCAAAATTGTGTTAGTATACATGTTTATAATGTTTGGTTTGGTCAAAATTGAAAAAGGTTAGAATCAAATTGATGATATTGTGTTTATAGGATAAATTGCATCCCAAGTGTTTGGTTTACTGCTTAAGAGAACAAAAACGCATGATTAGGCTTAGGATAATAATTATTGAGTTCTATTTTGTGTTTAGTATGTTAATTTATATTTAGAACATGTTTAATTGAGTAAAAATTGAAGTTTGGATCATAAAAGTGAATCGGGGAAAGTTTGGAAATCGGACGTTAGGATATGTGTAGATCAGCTTCTTTAAGAGTGCATAACTCTCAAACCGTAAGTCCAAATAAACTCAAATTTTACAGGTAGAACGAACTAAACGTATACTACAACTCTTAGAAGGGCCTAAAATCCAATTAAGACTCTAAGTGGCTCAAAACGGTGTGTTTTTGGGACTGATCACAATGTACTCAGATTAGTCCCTGTGTTTTTGTAAAATTTGTATAAAATCAATGAATGGTCCAAATGGGGTGATTACAACTCGAGTAGAACCATAAGAGTACGTAACACAACTTTTATTTAGACATTGTATTCTATTTTGGCCTCTAAGTAGGATAAAAATGCTAAAAAAGAAGAGGTACATAAATTGTCAAACGCAGGGCGAAACTGCACTTGACTATGTGTCGAGTGTAGTTTCATAATGCATATCGAGTTGTCCATTTTGAAATTTAAGTTACTTAAATATAATTAGAACCTACATACACTATTCGAATAATTACGGTGTGAGTTTTATGTTGTGCGAGTAATAACAATTCATAGTTAAAACATGCACTCGAGCGAGTTAAACTTCGTCGTGGGTCTTGTTTGATCGCGTGTTACATCTCAATTCGGTTAAGGTATGGATTTCACTTCCTTTGAATCATGGGTAACTATTTGTTGTAGTTGACCTTCGTAAAGGTGGTTCACCGCCTTGTGATTAATCAATTGAACATGATCAACAAAATGTGTACTTATACACACACATTGATTTTGGTTTATTGAATCCTATGTTTGAACATTTTCGTGTTTTGTTTTCTCATGTTGAATTAGTTATGAAACTTGTGAAGTATATTAAACTTGATTATTATGAACGTCATTCGGGTAAGTGGCGTATGTTTAGTTTTGTAGTTTTTAGAACAACCCAATTAATGGACACATTATTTGGGATACCTTCTATGGCGGCTTTGTAGTCATGGCGTCCTGTAGGTGAACTCGGTTCACCGTAGTTAGGCCCAATAGTGGCTTCCGTGAACCCGACTCTGGGGACTAGGTCGACTTTGTTGGATCCAGGGCGGATGGATCAATCCTATAACTTTTACCCACAGAACATGTAATTGTGGTTAAATTCACGGGGATTCGGGTGTGTGTGCTCGCATGCCGTCCCAATAGTTCGTGTGGTTTGGCCACCCCACGAACACTTGGACAGAAATTGATAAACTTTGTTTATATTACGTTTTGAAGTTAAAGCGTGAACCGTTCTTGAGATTCTTGCTTTTGAATGAAATGAACTATGAATTTGAGTTTCATGATCTTTTTTCAATTGAATTTTTAAGTCTTCCGCTTTGTTATCGATGTGTTTATTATTATTTCTGAATTTATATTATAATCCATTCACTGAGCTCTGTGCTCAACCGTGTTTTTGTTTTCTGACACGGCAGGTTCCAAGTGACACTGATGGGGACGTGACTTGAGATCGAGCGTAAAATTTTGGAGTTTTTAGACTTATCTTAGCATGTTAACGTTTTATAGCCACTTTTTGAGATGTAATATTTTGTGTTGTAAAGCATGTTTTAAAACTTGTAATCTATCTTTAGAGTTTATTAGTAACTCGAAATTAGTTGTGTAATTATGTTAAGTCCCATTAGTGACATCATCCATTCCAAACCACGTAGACGAGGGATGTTATAGATGACTCCTATTGTCGTCCGTGGTTTTTACCCTCGACTAAGGGGTAAATTAGTCATGTTTGACATGCAAATTGTTTATTTAGCTGAACAAATGAAGAACAATATATCTTATATCATATTTACATTTTTATCAATACAAACAACTTTATACATGCAAATCTTGATGAAAAACTTAGAGCACCCGCAATGGGAGGTTGTGGTAGACTGATCCACCAAAATCTAACACTATTGGGATACCTCTTACATGGCAAACCCCTCCATGCAGATGGAGCGGTCCATGCCTTTATTTTTATTTAAATAAAATAGTTTTTAAATAAAAAATAATATAACAATCAATTAATAAATAATTTAACATAATTAATTAATTTTTAACTTCTTACCTATACAAATTAATTACAACTTCGAGCATATTTGGTAGAACATATATGAAAACGGTTTAAGGAAGATTGATTAAGATTTATTAAAATTGTTTTTTAGTTATTGTAACTTTTAATTATTATGACTTATTATTGTAAGTTTTAATTATTGTCTTTTAATTATTATATTTTAATTATTATCTTTTAATTATAATATATTTTTATTATATAAACTATGAACTGGTTCATGATTGGGAGTAAAAGGTTTATGAAATGTGTAGGAAAGAGAAAACTGATGTGACAGAGAGAGAAAGTTGATGTGACAAAGTTATGGATTTTTGATAAGGTCCATAATTGTAGATGCTGTTACTAACAAAACACACCATTGAAAAATGTAAAATAAAATACTAATAAAACGATCCGTTTTTAAGCCCAAATAGCCGAACCGTGCTCTAGTTTCAGCCCAAATCATTTCATGTCAGAGAAACGATATTGGAGAGGACTGAAGCAGCCAATTCAGACAGCAAGAACGATCCTTTGTTCCTCTTCCTCCAACTTTGCTAATCATCAATCGGGCTAACCAATTTCTGTTGATAATCCTATTTCATGGCGGTAAGAATTCCATTTCACGAAATGGTTTCATGAAAATTTAATCTAATATTTTCGTTTGTTTTGTGTAATTCTTGATTTGATAGGATTCTTCCGGAACCACGTTGATGGATCTCATTAGTTCAGATCCTACATCGGCACCTCCACCGTCTTCCACGTCGGCGCAGGCTTCAACGTCGTCGCATCAGCGGCCTGCCAGCCCGTTTAGTAAACCGGTTGCGGCAACGATAGCTGCTGACCGCAAGTCTAAGAGATCGACTTTGATGCAGATCCAAAGCGATGCGGTTTCTGCTGCCAGAGCCGCTGTTCGTATACCCCATAAACACAAGAAAAAGGCAAGATCGTATAACATGTTGGATTTTCACTGCAAAGTTGGATATTGATGGATATCAAATTATTTACTTCGATGAAATATGGAGAATGTTGTGTAATTTGTAGCTATAACAATGAACAAATATGTAATTTTAGCCTTGAAATTTTGCCAAAAAAACAAAAGAACGGCTAGTAACATGAGATATCCCACAATGTAAATTGTGGCAATTTCATTGGATGAAAGTAAATATATGGAAATATAATTGTACCATATTCAACATACAATTAGGTAGAATTATAAGTCACTTGAGTTGATTTCAACCGGTTCTTCTTCATCCTATGTTAGAGTTTAATTAAGGAGACCCAAGACCTTACTGATATGTTTATTTCTCATGTTAGAGTTACCTTGATCATTTTGATGTTCCCTAATTTATCATTGACCCTTTAGCTTGTGAGTGGTTCAATATCGAATTTAGAATCGATGTTTTAACCGCCTTATTTCATACTGGCTGATTCCTTTTAAGCTTTTTTATTTAGCCGGTTTCTTATGCACAACTTGCAAGGAGTATCCATGAATTGGCGGCTTCATCAGACCAAGTATGATTTCCATGCCTAAACTTGAATAACCATTGATATTATATATCTCATTGGGCGTCCGCTAACTTGTAATTTTGATATTAAATCTCTGCAGAAAAAGTCACAGAGACAGTTAGTGCATCATGTGTTCCCGAAACTTGCAGTGTACAACTCTGTTGATCCGTCTCTTGCACCTTCTCTTCTTATGGTATGAAATTTTTTGTTTATATTTCTCACTTCTAAAATGTGTACATTTGGAAGATGATTATTGATAAATTACAAGTTGCACGACTCTTCATAACCTACAAATTGATTACAACATGCAAGTACAAATTTATATTCTTGTATTCTTTTGTGTTCATTTTGTAGCTTGGTCAGCAATGTGAGGATAGGACTATTCTACGTTATGTTTATTATTACTTAGCAAGAATATTGCCGGATACTGGAGCACAAGGTCTAACTCCGGGTGGTGGGATTCCTACCCCTAATTGGGATGCTTTAGCTGACATTGATGCTGTTGGTGGGGTCACAAGAGCAGATGTTGTACCTCGAATACTAGATCGACTTTCTTCAGAGGCCTTGAATCCTGATATTGAATGTAAGTGATTCCCTGGTTTAATTTGCAATGTAGTCTTACTCGTAGCCATCTATATTATATATTCATCTTTTGGTTTCTTTTTGTGGCTATAAATTGCAAGTGAAGAAGATAATTTTCAGAGGAATAAGATGAGTATGATTATGGTGTCTCCAATATGGAGTTTTAGGACATGTGTCCAGTATCTGATTATACACATTAAGCACAACTGGGATCTGACTTAATTCATGTGTCAAATATGTTAGAAATTTGGGAATATTTGATGTTCTCACTAGGGCAGATTCGCTATTTCTTCACAAGAAGACGCTATTTGGAATCATAGCTTATGACATGGCTGAGAAAATTATAATATCAATAGTAATAGCAAAATATCGCTGCTATGGTAACTAAATACCAAACGAAGCATGGGCACAAACATGCAAATGAGATGATCGCTTGAAGTTAAGCAAACCATGTTTGTTTGGAGTTCAGATTTTCCGATTGCTAGATATTATACATTGTTAGATTGTTAAGGTTTTGCTTTCTAGAGATCTAAAGTTTAGTTTCCTAATATACCATTTTGTATATAAATGGTTGTAATCTCGTCTATACAAGATATAAGTTCCCTGAATGAGTTAGACAGATAAAGCTGAGCAAAATTGGGATCTAGTAACTGGATATAACATTTGAATTTATCAAGCTAATAGGACGCTGAAATTGGGTGGCTAGTCTTTATGTTGGTATGTTGCAGTGGATGTACCACCTGACAATAGTGCTCTTGGTCCATATGGAGGCCTTAATTTTTTGCGGTGGCGAACTGTCAGTCTCTTTGCTTTTTATTAATTGAAAGTGAAGATATCTCTATGCCATAAGCATTTTGTAACATGTATCAATCTTCATTTGAACTCTTACATCATTCACTAGGGCAATGATACTTCCTGGTATCTTAACAGCTAATTTTGTCAACAAGTTTGATCCCTGTGTTCAACCTTCTTGAAAAGAACTTTTTCATTAAGAAATCCGACTTGCACCTTAGATTATTGTTTTCAGGTAATATATGGCTTCTAATTGTAAATAAGTCATTCGGGTGATTTTAACTCTCCTTCTCACAAAGAGTATGATAATGCCCTAAAAGTTGGGAACTGACAGTGATAGAAAGTCCTATAGATTTTCGAATATTATGAACTTTTTTCAACCCAGAATGTTAACAAAGGGGGATTTTTAACTTTTGCCAGTTGATTCGAGTTTTATTCCAGGAAATCTTTCTCTTTAACTGGTAAGTGTTAGCTGAAATCTGCAGGTTCTGTACATGTTTCTGAAATGCATTATCCCTTCTAATACACTAATAGTAATAAGAAATGGATGTTGCTCATCTGTCTTGAAGTGATGGTCATGCAATCTACTTTATACATTTTTATGATTGTCTTCCAATGATAGCCTTACAGCATTATCTACTGATGTTTTTGTTTTATGAAGTTCATGCACGAAGGCTCCAAGCACTGAAGGCTCTTACATATGCTTCAAACAGTTCTGAGATTTTGCAAAAATTGTACGAAATTGTCTTCGGCATTCTTGATAAGGTTTGTTCATATAAAATTCTATGTGTGATTCTTGATTATTTATTTATATTCCATGGTGTTCCTCCTGTTTATGTCTTTAGTTTATAGGGACTAGCAATAGTTTGTTTCTGTTTAAATTTAATCTGGCTCCCACATCTTTGGTTGCTTTGTGTTTGTGATGATTATGTCTGTAATACTTATTTATCCATTTAGTGGATCTTGTATGTTGTGCTTACCACATTTTGTTTTTGTGGATTGCACTTATTGTTTCTATTACCTTATTCAATGTATGAATTCTATTGCTTATCTTCTGATGCATGTTTTGTTGATCAGGTTGCTGATACACCAGATAAACGTAAGAAAGGCATATTTGGGGCAAAAGGTGGTGATAAAGAGGTAATTCTGAATGATTGCAGTTTCTACTGCTTCAGAAATTAATGATTTAATGCATATTTGAGTACATCGAACCACAAAATTTGCACATTTGTATTCTGCATTTACTTGACAAATACTTTTCATGTAATGGACACATTGTCATGGATGACAAAAACTTCGATTCCTCACGTGTACGGCTGCTCAAGTGACTGAATATTCCTTGAGCAGTTCAACTTTGGTAAGGGAATGTTTTTGACAGCTTCCCCAAGATTTCCAAAGGTGCTAACCGACTATAATTGCAGTTTGAAGAATAGGAGGGTATGAACGTTCATGGATTGCATTTTGGACCTTCCATTTGGGGAACATTTTTAGAAGTACTAAGGGCTTATAGATATATCTGATTTCTTCAAGACACCAGGCTGCTGTAATGGAGGGGTCACAAGGAGTATGAAGGGCATCACAGAGTTGTATCTGGCTTGAGGGGTAGAGAGGATAGATGAGAGCGGGATATAGTTCTGATTGTATCTCGCAAGTGACAAAACACAACATAAAATAATCTAACAGTATGCTTCGGACCTGCGATACCAGACGCAGATGCCTATTTTTGGAAGTTGAATGCAAAGTCAATCGATCATTTTAACTTCCTAGGGGGAGTGAAGTGTCAATTTGGTGTCTTTCTAGGAACATACAAGGATGAGTTACAAATGCTAATTTAGATGGAATGTACAATATAACAAGCGGTAATGTGATTGTACAACATCAACAGCAGATAGCAAGGAGGGATGTAGAAAGATCTTCAAGGCAATTACATACACCAGTCGGTTTTCCTGGATTCATTGGTCTTCAATATCTTCCTGCACATACTTAGAGAGATCTTCAACAAACAGTGGTATTGAAATCTAGTGTTTGTAGAAGAGAGGAAAGAGTACGTGGGAGATAGAGAGAGATGAGAGAGTAAGAACACACACCACTTTCCGATTTCTTTGATTTGTTGCACATGCCTGTGTTTCTTCCCATCTAAGATAACGGCTTGGAACACATCCTTTGCTTTTTCCTTAAGCCAAGCCTGCAAGTTCCATGTCTTCAATGCACATATCTTAAGTTTTATCTATTTTTATTTGGTTTAAATTTGTCAAAGTACAATTACTTGTATCAAATCATTATAGCAATATTTATTTTTATCCAAATTAGCTTATTTTTTCACTTATGTTTGTGCATCTATTTGTGCCTTTAAAGTGTTCCCTGTAGTAGTTTTTTAAAGCTAGCCACCCCTCCGGTGGAAATATTTAGTGCCCTTTGCTTTTTCATCTTTACAGTCAAACACACATGATCTATGTCGTAACATAATGTTTTCACCTGTATTTATGTTTGCTTTAATGTTCCTTATCCTTTTAATGTGATTGAACAGTCAATAATACGAAGTAATCTCCAATATGCTGCCATAAGTGCATTGAGAAGACTTCCCTTGGATCCAGGAAATCCAATATTTCTTCATCGTGCAGTTCAGGGGTTAGTTCACCGCTTTTCATCCTATAACATTTGATTTTGCAGATAATTACTTGAACTTTTAACATTTGTAGTTAGCTTCATGCTTACTTATCATTGTTTTGGCGTTTCTCTAATAAGTGAGTGGTTTGTTTTATCATTTGCAAAAACCATCATTGTAATCAACATCATCATGCTTTAATCGTGGTCAGTGATATGTGTGTGTGTGTGTATATATATGTATATATATACAAGCAAGCACCAAGACGACTGAAGGTCTGAATTGTGAAAAATAATTTTACCAGCTTTTCGTCAAATGGTGATTTTTATGGCCAACATCTTATCCCCGCCGAAATAAGCACTAGAGCTGTCACCAAAGCCACAAGTGCTTTTGTTTGCTCAGATAACTGTGCCTAGCCGTCAACTTTTGCCGCTGTGGCACTTTGTGCAAAATCCAAAATCTCATGCTTTTTTCATTTTTGATACTAGCTCGCGATCTTTGCAACCCTTTGCCATCTTGATCCTATTCTGACATTGTTTTGCTTCCTTGAGGTCGCTGTTACTGATCTATTCAGCAAGACCATTGCTGTGCCAAGCTGTGGCGAAGCAAGTCACACCTGCTGTGGTCTTTCTGGAGCTCCTTTGATCAATTTTCTCGATCAATTGAATATGTGTCAAATTGAAATCTCATCTGTTTTGGTGAGATTTGACTCATATACGTTTTTTTTATGCCAAAGGTTTGCGGTCATTTTTGAAAGATCTGGGTGGTGTTTTGTAATTTATTCGAACTTTAGGGATATTTTTGCCAGTGTTACAAAGTTAAGTATTCAACTTTAATTTTTTAAAACTCCAGCGATAGAGCAATTTCTAGGAGACTTTAGGGGGTATTTTCTATTTCTTCAATGTTTGGGGGCAATTTGTTCCATGTTCTCCAATTTGAGGACTATTGGGAGATAGAGTTAGAGTTTGGTTAGATTAGGAGATTCTTATGTTTACTTATCTAGGTCAACTCGCCCATCTAGTGTCCTCCATAAAAGTAATGGATATGTTTGTTTGACCTAAATGTTAACAGTATCAATGCCAATAAGTAGAACTTTGTTGTCCAGTCTGCATCTATACCTATTTAGGGTTAATTGCCTACAATAGCTATGGACTTATAATGCCATATCTTCTTTAGTCCACAAACTTTCAGAAACCATATATATATATATATCCATGAACTTCCAAAACCGTCTATTTTTAACCTCTGGTGTCGTTAAGTGGTCAGAATTGCTGAATATGCATCATCACTTGCAAAGTTATTGATGTGATCATGTGAAATCAAGTGCTGAACATAAATTCTAATTTGGACAGAAAGTTTTGAGGGTGAAATAGAGAATCGGAACAAAAAACAAATAGGTTGGAACCCACTACTCTAATCTCTACAGGAAATTAAACCACCAAGTCTACAGTGAAAGGGAACTCTCAAATAAGAACCTACAACTCTAATATCTAAAGGAAATCAATCCACCAAGATTAAAGGGAAAGGGATCACTCCAAACCACCGAGATCAAAGATCTCCTAAGGAAGTGAAGGTTTTAGGAAATATAGATATCTCTATTGTTTTCATATATTTGATCAACTGCCTTTCAAATTTGGGAGCCTCTAATATAAATAGGAGTAGACAACAATCCCTAGACAAAAATAAAACAAAGGCCGACAAATAAGGATTTGTGACTAGTACAAAGTTTGCAGCCAATAACAAAAAGGACAATCTACAGCAGCAGGGACCGCTTCACTTTTCAGTACCTTCGTAGAAAAGTTGATTTTTTCCCCTCCATAGTTCTAAATAACTCGTTATGGCCTCGTTATCGCTCGTTATGGCGTCAAGGCTTGGGTTCGCCACCACGTTAACCTCTGTGGCTCCACTCTAAGGCTTGACTTGCATTGTAACGCGTTATGACAGTTATGGCGCATTACGACGCATTATTTTTTGATGTGTGCGATTATTTTTAATATGTAGCTTAAAGAATAAATGATAATTGTTTACGGAACCTAAGACTTAACTAAACATAAAAAGGAAACTTTAAAAATAAAAACCCTAAATTTGTAAATACGTACTCCTATTCTCGTACACGAAGAGTCGACTGGAAATTCTTTGAAAATTGTAGAAAGTAGTGAGTAGAGATTCAAGAGATTTTAATCCCGATTTTGCACTATTGATATCATTTTCTATAAGCTCTATAATATTTGGTATCAATGGTCTTTTTACCGTAGTAGAGTTTAACCACCAAGTTCGGGATGGATTGGTGTGGTTCCTCTACGCCTAGGACACCAGCACGATAACTGATAACTGGTACACTAGAGGTGCGTCCTTTCCGGTCCTCTCGTACTAGGGAAAGGTCTTTTTCAAGTTAGAGACCAACGTCTTGGAGCTAACATGGGATCCGCTCAAGGGCCTACCGGTTTAGGTAAATATTTAATGCGTTCCTCAACCGGAGAATCAATAGAAAAGGCAAATCTCTTATGATACACCAGATCCGGCTCGATTATTGATAGAGTGGATAAATCTGCCATAGCATTAAACTAAGGAAAAAAAATTATAATCTCAAATATCTTAAAGATTTTTCTTTAAGATATGTTTTTATTGAGTGGTCTTTAACCCCCCTTATTACTTTATATGAATTTACTGTGATCTAGGGTATTATTCAAAACACTAACGTACAAGTGTGTATGTGTGTGTGTATATATGCCACCTTAGGGAACACTTGGAAAAACGTTGTGGCCTCACCGTAACTCATAAGGCTTGAGGCTTGACCTCGTCGTCACACCACGCCTCACGTCATTTAGAACCTTAGTTCCCTCCAAAATTAGTATTGCTATTTGGGGTGCGATTGGGGACAAGGAATTGTATTAATGAATCACCCGGTGACTACAACAACTGAATGCTGTCAGCAAAAGGCAGCCTCGTTGAAGGCTGTCCATTAGGGTGCGTTTGGTACGCAGATAGGATAGAACAGGGGGACATGACAGAACAACTATTCAACGTTTGGTAAAACAGAACTGGACAGAATGGAACATATAACTTGACCAATTTACCCCTAATAAGTTGTTTATATATTTTGATTAATTATGTAATTTATTAAATTATAATGAAATAAAAAAATTTATAACAAAATATAGTATTAGAAAGTTCTCTTCAAGATAGATTAAAGTGACACCAAAATAAAAAGTTTTTTTTATAGTTTCCAATTTTTATTTTTTAACCTTTTTTATATTTTTTTACTATTAATATTTAATAATTTAAATAAATTAATCAAAACATAGTAACTATATAAAAATAATATTTGAGGACAATAAAGTGAAAATTTAAAGAACATAAAATACAATAAATAAAATTTAAAGAATGAATAAAATATAAAAAAGAAGGCGTATTTATTATTTAATGTTTTAGAAGAGAATTAGATTTTATTTTGAGGATATATTGGTAAAACATAAGTCTGTTTCAGCTTCTTCCATGGGGTGGGGGTGGAACAGGCATGTTCCACTCTATTCCGTCTGTTCCACCTAACAGTCCTGCCAAATGTGGGATAGTGATCCCTGTTCTGTTATGTCCTGTCTTGTTCAGTGTACCAAACGCACCTTTAATGCCTAGGAGGGCTGCCTGCTCAAGGCCTAATGCTGATCACCCAAACACCAATGGCCCAAACGCAGATGGCCGAATGTTGATTTTTTTATGCTGGGTAACTGGTGAATACTCCAAAAGAGATTCTTAACCTGATACTAAAACTACTACAGTCATACACATGATGTGCTCTCCTGCAAGACCAGATTACTGGAAGCACTTAAAATTGAATGGGCCCTAGGCCAAAACGCAACCTTAATGCCTAGGACTGCCTGCTGATGATGAGGGCTGCCTGCTGAAGGCCTAATGCTGATCACCCAAACACCAATGGCCCAAACGCAGATGGCCGGATGCTGATTTTGTTATGCTGGGCAACTGGTGAATACTCCAAAAGAGATTCTTAACCTGATACTAAAACTACTACAACTACTACAGTCACACACATGATGTGCTCTCCTGCAAGACCTGATCTGATCTAATTACTGGAAGCACTTAAAATAGAATGGGCCCTAGGCCAACTACTGTGCAGCAAGGTGAATCCATTGTTGAAATTTGGATTACCAAGCAGCTCCTCGAAGTGTGGAAGTGTGATATGGCTGGTAAGACAGCTATTGCTTTACTCGAATCCATGATAATATCTTGGATTGGTGTTGGGTTGTTCACTACCCTGCGATACACTCAAATCAGTTATCCTTTCTCCATTCATCAATGCCAAGGTACAAAATATTGATTGGTACATATTTTAAACTTTTTTCTAATCTATGCACAAATAGTTGCAATTTGTTCTATTCTTAAAAATAAAAGAATTATAGGAAGATTGGAAGCAATTAAAATATATTATCAAATTGATTATTTACTAGATAAAAACAAAAGAAAATTAAAATAAAAGAGCATATTTTTTTAATGATGTTAAGGGTAAATAAAAAAATGTAAACGCAAAAGAACAAAACTAAAAAATGGAAAAAAGTTGAATAAAAAAGGAAATTCTAGTGGCCTTATCATAAATAAAGATTGGTTCTCGTGTGGACAATGAAGGACACTTTCTTCAAGTTTCAATACCACCTCAACACTTACCATGTGCTAACCATACCAATAGGTTATTGGAGAGAGAATAAATAGTTCCAAGAGTTCATGGAATTCAATTATTGTCCCGAAAGTTCGTGGGCTAAAATAAACGTGGCATTTAAGTATGTGGTTTTTCAGGCCATTAATTCATATATTTATCCACATTTTTTAAATTTAGGATACTTCAATGGAAAGGAATTTATCTTTGATTGGTGGAATTACATCTATGGTCTATGATTTCAGTTGATTAATAATGTGGTGATGTTGAACGTTTCACAACTACTTATCAACTGAGTTGTGTGATTTTAGTGAAAATGACTTGTATTTTGATGATATACCACTTTATGGTTTCCTCTTTGAGGATTACCTTTTGTATTTTTGTGCGAATGATACTAAACTAAAGTCGCTCTAAACAAATTCATGTCTACTGCAGAGTTTCATTTGTTGATCCGGTGGCCGTTAGACATTCTTTGGAGATCATCTCTGATCTAGCTACCAAGGATCCCTATGCTGTTGCAATGGCTTTAGGTAATTTTATACATCAAAAGTTCAAAGCCATGAAGTTTGGTGATTGCAATGCTTTTTTTTTCCTTTTCTTAACTTGAAGCATTTATCTTTGATGTAATCAAGTTAAACATGATATTATATTGTGAAATCCAAATGTTCATGCTTTTCCTATAAGTGCTTTATGTTTTTATATGTGGTTGAAAAACATAATAATATCATTTGTATTCACACAAATATAGGTTGATGATGTTTGATAGTACATATTTGCCATATATTTTCAGTTACTTGTTGGTAGTTAAATGTAGTTGGTTGGGTACAAGTGACCACTGCTATATTACAAGTAGGTAATGCAGCTGGGGTGGTATAAATAAGAGGCGTGAGGGTCTATGAGGGGTATGCCTTTGGGAGAGGGTCCGACCATTATAGGTGTTCGTACATGAAAGTAATCATTTGATTCCTAGTAAGATTATTTTTTTTAAATCTCCGATGCGCAACAATTGGTATCAGTGCGAGATCAATCTTGGACATGTCCACATCCGTCTTTTCACGTGGAGGAAAATTGGAAGGTAACATCGAATCTGTCCATATGGGGTGTTAGAACATTGAAGATTTTAAATCCTTGAGGAGGGATATGGAGACTGAATAAATTGATGGACGTGCTAATCAAATTATATGATAAGCTATTGAAGAAAACCACTAGATCTGATGTACAAGAAGATCCTGAGAGTGAGAGTGTCCAAAATGTTTTCACTATCAAAAGGGAAGAGTTGGGTTAGTCGACAACCATCTTGAGACGCTGCTGCAGCCGACATCACCAACTTCATTGCCATCACAAGCATCACAACCGCCGTTGTTGCCTCCTCCGCTCTTTCCGCCATCATTAGCACTGTTCCCTCCACTGTCATATGAAACACATGCCTCAACAAAAGTGTATAAAAAACTAAGATGTCAAGAAAGCCTAATCCAATGATTTTGATTTGGCTCAATCCCAACCCCAATCCCAATCCAGTGATATTGATTTGGCCCAAGCCTGTCCCAAACTTAATACATACCCTAATTTTCACGACCGCCCCCGTTTTGTCATCAGCTACAGAGAGATTGGTTGGTTGATGGTTATCGGAAACTTCCACCACCGACTTCTCTCTGTTCCTCGTCTAAACCCCTAAGTTCTATTCCCAAATTTTATACCAATATCCACAAAAATTGAAATGGTTGGCGAATGGCGAACTGCCACCATCATGACGGCTTTTGCTATTGCTACTAGGGGTGCACAAAACCCGACCAACCTGGCCAACTTAACCCGAAATAAACCAACCCGAAGCAACCTGATGTCTAATTGAGTTGTAAAATCTTCAAACCGTATGTATTGGGTTGAAATTGGGTCAGGGTCCTTTGAATCCAGCCCAACACGATAAGACATAATTTTTTCTGAAGAATTCAGGAATTGTTTGATCGTCTTTCTCTGAGGAAGAGGCAAAATAGAATCAACTAGAGCTTTACTTATGAGCGGAAGACGAAGTTGCAAGAATTGTGGCTGGTCTACTTCTTTGCAAAATTGTGCTCAATTTCATATTGTGGCAATTCCGCCAAGATCTCTTCATTAGCACGGGGAAGAATCGGCCTGAACTAGTTCAGCAGATTTCCACGTGTTACGCAACCGTTTGCCACTTTGTTCTAAACTCTCTCACCTCCTGGGTGCCTGATATCCTTCTATTCTTAAATTTAATATGATTGTTAAGTCTCTATTAATATACATTAGACAATTACACCATCACCCTTTTCATATACATATATTTTAGATCTCTTCTCATCTCTATATAACTTCTTTGTATATATGTTCAGTAAATGTGAGCATATGTATATATATATATATATATATATATATTTTATATATATATATATATATATATAGAGTCGGGTTCAAACGAGAACAATAACTATTTAAAAGAATACGATAACTAACAAAATCATTAGTGATTTTACATTAACACACGAAAAATGGACTTTGGCCACGGTTTCAGGTCCGCATGGCTTTTTTGCGCATTAATGTAAAATCACTAATGATTTTGTTAGTTCTCGTGTTCTTTTAAATAGTTATTGTTCTCGTTTGATCCTCCCGCTCTCTCTCTCTCTATATATATATGCAAATTAAGAAAAGTAGTTCAATGTGATCTACTAAAGGAGTATGGATAAGCTATACCAATTGATTGATGATGGAAAAAGAATTTTGAGTAGAGAAAACAACATATTCAAGGTAACAAACATACGAGAATATTTTGATGTACCAAAGTATCAACCCGACCAACCCAACCCAACCCGAAAGGTGTGGGTTGGGTTGAGATTTTTCAAATGGCAAACATTGGGTTTGGTTGTTCAAATGCTTTCAATCCGATCAACCCAACCTGTGTGCATCCACCACTGATGTCAACGTTCTCACAATCATCACTTTCATTATTCCTAATATAGGGGAAGTATTAGGAAATTAGAGGAGAATACTGAGTTGGAAGAAAATACAAAGCTGCTAGACGGTGGTAGAGTCGTAGTCGTGGAACCAAAAATCAAGGTCCACGAACTCTATGATAGGATAAATTAATCCAAAAATAATGATGTTAGTGGGCATTATTGAGGGGTTGAGTGTAGTGGTACTCGTTGATAATGGTGAAATCTATTAAAACGATTTCGTCCTCGAAATCTATTTCTCACCCAAGATATTCCCTTACCAACCTCAGCACTTATTGGATTCCCTCTGCCCCAAAACCCCAACATAACAAAGCCCACAACGATGTCATTCTCCCAAAACGACCGCTCCCCTTCCGAGGGGTTGCGTCTGATCCATTTCACTCTTGAGCTCAAACCACCATTAACTTCCTGACGAAACTGCCACACTGAGTTCTGTGAAGACACGCACACCCCGTATCTACTTTGATACGAGACACTCATACTAGAGTGAACATCAAACATTATTGGAGCGATTCTTAACCATGCGATCTCGGTCGCCTCCCAACCTTAGGCTACACGTACTACCTCAAGGGTAGTTTGTGACTTCAATTTCCCACTGATTAGATCTTTCCAGCTCAACCCGATTCTGAATTTGTATTCCAATTACCACCCTTAGCCCAAATAATTCCCAAAATTCACCACATCAGGGAAAATCGTACAGATCAATACTTAATTACCAACATCCATCTTCCTTTAAGTTTTTACCATCGAAAGGTTAACATTTCTCAAGATTCAACGGGAAACTTCTAAACATTCCAAAGATTCATTATCCTCAAAATAACTAGTCAACGCCTAAAATCAAACGGTGATAATGAAAACGCATGCATCCCATCCGATATTTCATCCCGGAGGTATTGTTGCTTTAAGGTTGACACCTAACAGAGGGTTATTATTCCCGATCTTACATTCCCAACAAACGGACCACCATAATTCCTTTAATCACGGAACCCACTAAGACGGTACGCCATCAACATACACCGTGATGTCCGATAGACTAGTAACCCATTAAATCGAACCCAACCAGGCGTCGATAATCACTCAAGACATTCTCCCACAGGTTTACCGAAGCATAGAAGTCACCCCTAAGATAACGGGGAAGGCATGAATCTATTACCTCAACTATTCAAGCGTCAACCGAATCAAAATTGAAGCCCAAATTCAAGATTGACTCCAGTCTGATCATCCGACGTTTCAATCCCAAGGGCTCCTCTAGTCCCTTAATTGCAACTCCTTTCGCGATAGGGGTTTTAAATTTATAGCCCTAATGAGTTCAAGGTTTTTCAACCAGTATGCCAATTTGAAATTTATAAAACTTTCAAATACACTAGTTTTATAACAATTAATCGTGCGGTAAAAAGAAATCCACTACTGTTCGCTCGATAGGTGTGAAAAATGGTCATTACGTTACGCATATAAAACCCTTTCAATATTCGTTTGATCAATACTCGCGTTAAATAAAAATAGTAACAAAAGATGCGCAACAAAATTTTCAAACGGATTACCATAGTCCTAGCATGCATCAATTTATACTATGTATATGAAAATAATTTTCTGCACTATAACATGTGTAATAAAAGTTGTACAACTCCTAAAAGAGGATTTCACAATTTCGATCTTAAAATCTTTTCCTTTAAACCGCAAAACGTCGGAGGATAAAATCCCCAACAAGGTCCATTTACGTCCGTTTATTTCTCCAAATTTAGCAACACGATAGGAACGTAAATAAATTTTAAATCGAGTTTAAAACTTTGAGCCGCACAGATAAAACACACTTGACCAAAATAGTAACTACAACGACATGAATACCGATGCTCATTTTAGTGCATTGCGGAAAATTTCCAACAGTAAAATCAATAACTGAAATATGCTCAGAACAAAAGTTTTATCTGAAATAACCTAAATCTTTTATATGTTTACTCACACCAACAGTATAATTTAATCCAAATACAAATAGTATACAACAATTGACACTTGCATAAAGCCCAAAGGTAATTCACGTGATAATGAAACTTCTCCAAAATAACATATGGGATGACATCTATTAACAAAACCCATAAGTTAACGCACATGATAATGCATGTACACATGTTCCAAAATTTACCTCTGCGACGCAAAAAGTCGTACGATAAGACGCCATAAACGATGCATACTACTTTTTTCCTTTAATTTTGTGACGAGTGGCGATTCTCTGAATCTGCTCAGCAGTGGGCGATGTGATTCCATTGTTGTAGTAAAAGTTTTTGAATATCCTGATCTGATAACTTGTGGGTGTCCAACTCCTATTGCCCTGCATACATAGATAACTGCTGGTGGTGCTGTTTCTGCTTCCTAAACCATGATCTTGTTGCTGTTGAGTTCCAATGGTGATGTTGAAGATGGTAAAGTCCAGGCGGCGTTTAATTACAGAGGCATATCATATCATAAATGCAGAGGGAATCATGAAGGGCATATTAGGGGTGCGGTAAGTGAATCTTGAAAGGAAAAATCGTAAAAGGGTAAAAAGTAAATGGAAATTAGGAAAGGGAAGAGGGTTTGGAAGATGAAGAGCAGACCTCGAAGCAATTGTCAATAAGGAAACTTGAGAAATGCTTTATTTATCTCTTGAAAATGGTGAGGATTGAAAAGATGGGGGAGAAAGAGGGGTAGGGCTCCAAAAAGGAAGAAAAATAGTTAATGCTTGAAATTAATATTATATGAATGGAATACTTCTAACTAATATTTGTTTTAAATTCTAAGATAGGGGTATACTCATCATTTTTGTTCGGTCAGCACTTAATACAAAACATTAGTTAAACATCAATTTTCACTCATCACTTACCTGAGTTTGACCTCTTATTACCTCAATCAGACCTCTTGCCACATTGAGCACTTACCCGATTTTTTTGATGAACATCCCCTACAATTCTTTTTAGATAAAGTAAACTTGTGAGGATCAAATTTTGGACTTTGTTATTTTGATACAATCACTTCCCTACCTGATCAGCTTCATTTTTGCATTTATGTAATTACTCAAAAATGATGTGAATGATTCCATCCACGTTGAGAAAGTTGATTGATGTGGGAAAAGTTTCTTACTCCCTGATTGACTTTTTGAAACACTAAAATGATTAGTTGCTAATCCAAGCAGTAGGGGCTTACCTCATGTATGGCTGATTAAGCAGACCTAACTAATTAAAGAAATGAGGGACACATAATGCCTATATGACCACTTAAGTAGCTTTAAGCAGGGGTTTGTAAACACCACAATCTATTGGCCCACAGTTGTAAATTTAGGCTTAGATTTTTGTTGTCAAACTGAAGTTTCCATCCATGGATCAAGATCAAAAGTAACTGCAACAAACACCAGTCAGTTGTAAAATGCATCAGACAATGACAACAGTCAGTCGTGTCTTGATGCCTACTCGGATAGACATTGACAGCAAAAGGCGTTTATCTTATTGGTCAGGGAGTGGTTCTTGTTTGTCGAAGTCTTCGCTCTAATACGTTGTTGATGTTTTAGCGTTTCTTACTTATGTATATTATTACAGTGGAAAAGCCCCGAGTCTATACATAGAAGTCCTGAAGTTCCCATAAGAAAGCAACTATAAGGCTACTTTAATAAGGACTCGTATAACTAATAGAATTCCATCATCTTACATACAATGTTTTTTGATTCAACTTTCTCCTCAAGTTTCTAATCATTGGTCTTTCTTCTTTGATTGCAGGGAAGCTTGCACATCCTGGTGGTAAATCTGAAACTTTGTTCATTTGTCATCATTGTCATCATTAACAGATTTTCAGGTTTTCCTTGGTTATCAGTTATCACCATTTAAGTTTGTAGATCTTATATGAATCAGGAGCTCTACAGGATGTTTTGCATTTACACGATGTGCTTGCTAGAGTTGCTCTGGCCAGATTGTGCCATGCAATATCTAGAGCCAAGTCACTGGATGGTATGTGTTGCTGATCGTCAACTTGTTTGCTCACATTTGAAAAGTAACTGCTACCAAGCTCTGAAATACTTTCTTTACAGAAAGGCCAGAAATTAAATCCCAGTTTACCGCTTTGCTGTATCAACTCCTCCTTGACCCCAGTGACAGAGTTTGTTTTGAGGCTATCCTCTGTGTACTGGGGAAATCTGACACTGCCGACAGGTACTTTGTTCATGAATTTTGTTTTGTTTTCTCTTGTTGTTAGGGAAGGGATTGTCCATGTCTCTGGCTGATGTTAAGAAACTATTATGTAATGTAAGCATTCTTGCTTACTATCTTGTTACTGTTATTTGTCAACCACAGGACTGAAGAACGAGCTCTTGGGTGGTATCGTTTAACAAGAGAAGTTCTCAAGGCCCCTGAAGCACCTTCTGTGAAGGACAAAGATAAATCTTCAAAGACGAGACGTCCACAACTCCTTATCAAACTTGTTATGAGAAGGTTATAGTGCTCATTTAATACAAATATACAATTATACGTCTTTTACAAATATTTCCAGTTCTTGTTGGTCTATCAGCAGGTGTGAAAAATACTCGACAGCACCTGTTATGACCTAGCATTCCAATGAATTGGGTCCTGATCTGGTTATGTCGGGATAGGGTATCCTTTCTGGGATTTAATGGTGTTCATTATTATTATTTTAGATGTGTTTTTTTCTTTCCTTATTTTTTTTAATTTTCTATTGGATGATGAATAGAACAATATTCATTGTTTGGTGTCTTATAGACCTGTATGATCAAAGATCCATTAAAATTGTACATGTTGATGGATGAACATGGATCAATTCAATGTGCTTTATCACATCTGTTTATGTATCTTACAAGTTATTCAATAGGATTTTTACATACAGTTATACATAATCTTATTCTTATATTGTACATGCCCCTATTAATACACTTCAACTGTACTTCTGATATTTTTTTGACTTAAGTTATACCGCCAAACTAACAATGAACTTCTTTGTACCATGCATGCCTATAAAAACACATATCAATGTTAATAACAAAACAAATATTTTGAAATACAAATTGTCATACATCTGCAAATGCATTTATATAACAACGTGCTGGTACTTGTTTGACAAAAGTTTTACAGTTTAAAACAATAAAATAGGCAAAGCACTTGTACTTGTATTGCACAAGTTTCTAAAGCAAAACCACCACTTTTTTAGATTTATTTTTTGCAAAATGCATATTTCTAAAAACGTGAATTGAAAATGTATGAATGAAGCTGTACTTGTAATTGAGTGTAACATATTTGAATGATAAAATACATTCTTATAGCCACCTTGTATCAACTACCATGAATATGCACATATACCACACCTCAACTTTTAGAATGTATTTCTATTTTTGCAACGCGACTTATATTGTACAACTACCAATGCCATTTTTTTTTGTATCATACAAGTTTGTAAAGCATGCAACACTATAGTGGTGACGGTGCTCATCATGTGCATGTAGTGTGGTTTTTAAGGTGTACACTGCACCTTATCTAATGGTGTCCTAAGGAACCATGGTTCATTGGTGATTAAATTTGGTAGGTTCATTGATGATCTCTCTTCACTCTGGTTCATTTTTGTGTTGGCCTATTTTCCTTGGAATTCGAATTGATCTTGCTTTTCTTCTGTTTTCTCTATTATTATATTAATACTATAAGACTTCATTTGTAACATAATATGATGGTAAAGTTAATAGAATGAAATAAATATCATAAATTTAATGTCAAGATACTGCATTTTTGTTCATTTTACAAATAAAAAGCACTTTCTTTTCTCGTTAGTTAGTAAAATAATTGCAAATTGGAAAAGTTGATTTGTTATTTATGTGCAATAGTAACTTGTTTGATTTTTTTGTACCCCTTGGAAGTAGATATTTTATTATTGAATCTTATTCACTTTTATCTTTTGATTTCTGATTTTTTTGTCTGGAAAATGGCACATGCCATGCCATGGATCATTTTCAAGGAATGATCATGCTTGCACTTGTTTTTTACCCTACACGATGACTGCTGTGAGGATGTACATTTTTTACCACACAACCACTAGTGCACTTGTACTTGTACCGTATAACTACTAATGAACTTATTATTGAAGTGAACAAGTCTTTAAAGCATTTTGTCTCAAGTTTTATAATTGAATACATGTTTACTTCAAAAGTTGTAATAACATTTTTTAGGCCTTGGAGATTGTAACAACTTTTTGACACGCCATGAAATTTTGGGGGGGAGAGAGATAGAGGCCGGGGGCGAGAAATGGGGGTGACAAGGAACCAATTTGATTTGAAGCTAGGGGGGTCGACTATCAAGGCAAATCCTTCTTCTCAGACTTCTCATGGAGAAATATAGGGAACATAATTTGCACATGGTGTTCATAGACTTGGAGAACGTCTATGATACTGTATCCTATGTGATTTGGAGGAGTCTAGAGGAGAGAAGGATACCATGGAGTTATGTCAGGGCAGTTCAAGATCTATACGAGCGAGCAATGACATATGTCAAGACACCAATGGGTGATATGGAGTACTACTCGACATAGTTGTTAAAAGTGCGCGTGAGGCGTGCCTATGCTCTAAGGCTTGAGGTCTTGGGCTTTTTTAAAGTCGAGGCTAGGCATATTCACGAGGCTCACTAAGGCGTTGCGTCTTGGTTGAGGCGCCTTGTGGGCCAAGACGCGCTTCATAAAGAGTTGCTAACTACCTAGTCAAACCCTAATATTAAGTAAGTTTTCTTCTCTTCTCAGCTCCTAGACTTCTTAAAAAGAGTTATTAAATAGATGGCATAAGTTGAACCCTAATATTAATTACCTAGTCCTTAGAACTTCAAACCTCTTCCTCTATAAATACCAAGATCTTACAATTTCTCCCTCACGGCTCACGCTTTAAACCCATATCCCTTCTTCCTTTTGACTCTATTGAAATATTGCATATTTGAGTTCTATGTAACTCTGTGTACTACATAAATATATATATATATATATATATATTTATTTATAAGATGCCCGTTGCAT
Source organism: Arctium lappa (assembly GCA_023525745.1). NCBI lineage: Eukaryota > Viridiplantae > Streptophyta > Magnoliopsida > Asterales > Asteraceae > Arctium > Arctium lappa. Next base: position 59,946,898 of record CM042058.1, on the reverse strand, counting down.
TCCTAAGGCCCGCGCCTCACACCCCTGCCTCGTGCCTAGGCCCCTGGACCCCTTTGCGCCTAAATGCGCCTGGAGCCTGTAACAACTTTGCTACCCGATAGAGATAGGGCTACATGTGATTTCGTATGAGATTTCACGCAGGATCCGAGGGAGTGTCCCATGGTATGTTATTTGTAGACAACATTGCATTGGTAACAAAGATTAAGGTTGAGGTGAATGTTAAGTTGGAACAGTGTAAGGCGACTTTAGGAACACAAGGCTTGCACATTAGTAGTTCCAAGACAAACCTTTAGTGCAATTTCATAAGGGAGGGTAATGACAAGGGGGTGAAAGTCAACATTGGGGAGGCAAAAGTACCTTAAAAGGACAGTTATAAGTACCTGGCTTCGTGATTCATAAGGAGGGAGAGTTAGAGGACACACCGCCCAAATTGAGGGTTGCAACATGCTTGTTGTGTGACATGATGGTCTCAATAAAACTGAAGGGCAAATTCTACAAGGTGGCCATCAAACTAGATGTTGTTTGGGGCGGAGTGTTAGGCAACAAAGGAAGCACATGACAGGAAGTTGGAAGTTGCAGAAATGAGGATGCTCAGGTGGACTGTGGCTAAACTTGTTGGACAGTAACCAAATGAGGTTCCGACTAGAGTTGAGAGTAATGCCTATCACGGATAAATTGAGAGAGGGATGGTTGTGATGGTTTTGGCAAATTCATAGGAAACAAATGTCGGCACTAGTGAGGAGGGTCGAGAGCATAAAGGTCGAAGGGGGGAGGGGGGAGGAGGGGCAGGCCAAGGAGGACATGTGAATGTGTGATGAGCAATCGAGACCGGATACAATGATTTTAGACATTTTCGGTGACATAACCTCATACAGGAGTTTGTGGAGACCCAAGAATTGGGTAGTAGATTTTGCTCTAGGGACTTGAAAGTACACACACAAGTGTATTTATGACCGTATGATACAAATTATATTGCAAAATGTGTAATTATGATTTCTGAATAGAGGCTTGTGCAGTAGAAATACGTTGCATTGCTAGTTGTACCGTAGAAGTGCAAGCGGATTTTCAGCTGTATGGTATAAGTTGTGTCGTAAAAATATGTTCATTTTGAAGATTGAGGTGTTGTGCTTTAAAAACTTATACGGTTCAAGTACAAAGACATTTGAAGATGTCTATACAATTTTTATTGTAAAAACGTATGTTCTATTTTATATGTGGAGGTGTTATGCTTTCAAAAGATGTACTTTACAAGTAAAAGCTGTCATAAATTTATGTTATGTGAAAGAAGTTGTGGAAATAGTCAATAGCGGAAATGAAAATTGGATTCAAGCATTGATCGGATAGATCAGATCCAATCGCGAGCCAACCTAATCCATTTCTGACCCATCGACACGCCTAGTTTCTCAAATGACAGAAAAACATATTACTAGCTTGTTCTTCACTAGTTTGTTAGTCCACTGTACAACTGAAATAGTTATTTATTTTCATTGTGAAGCAATCTAGTAGTAGTTACGTGTTTTATTGTATTTTCTATTATGTTATTATTGTCTCATTAAAATGCTACACTTTTCATTTTCAGATGTTAGCATTACCTGCTGCATTTTTTTGGAAAGTTTTCATGCTAAACTTGCCTTGTGCATGTAGTCATCTCTAAAAGGTGCATGGGATGCACCTCTTTCTCATTGTTGAAGGGTATGGTAGACATTGGACTGTTAGCCAAGCACTTTTTCATAACTATGTCTTGTCAAATGTTGTAACTCTTATAGATGGTTGGGAGTCGTCTGGTCGTAGTGAAAAACCTGGATGTCCTTGATTTAAAGTGACCCCATGTGCTTGCGTCTTGAAGAACGTTAAGCCGACATTATATGTACACTCTTTTTTGGACACAAGGTTTTGACATGTTGTCTGGTTGAATATGGCTCACTTTTGTAGAAAGTAATGATGTATTGTTTTTAATTGTACTTGTAGAACTTCATCAATTTCCTCTTTATTCGTTACAGATTGGAAAGTTCTTTTCGTAGTTTTTCCCGGCCTGTACTTCATGCAGCAGCCAGAGTTGTGCAGGAGATGGGGAAAAGTCGTGCTGCTGCTTTTGCTCTGGGTCTACATGACATTGATGAAGGAGGAGATGTTAATACATTTTCTGAAAACACTGAGCAGGAAGATGGGAAATCTCAACTTGAAGGTAATTGGTCGGTTGCATGCGTAGACATCTCAAAAGAAAATTTATGTTTGTCAACAAGAATCATTCATGGCGTCACTTTGTTTTTGGACTAACCAAGCACTAATTGACCATCTGGTTTGTGATGCCTATCACAAGCATCTGTGTTCTGTGTACTATAGTTTTATCAGGTTGACAAACATGAAAACTTTAGCTACCCTTCAAATTTTATGTTATAGTTCTTTAATGAACAAATTTTTTGGTGAGGAAAATAAGTTTTGCAGTTCTGTTTTTATCTGAAAACAATTTGCATTCCTTAATTTAGATAGATGTTCCAAAATCCCTATGTACAAATGCTGTTTATTTGCTCGACTTTATCTGTTGTGACTGTCATGAACCTGCATATGACTGCCTTTGTTTTTTTTCTGCTCTGCCTATGTTTGAGATATAAATGACCTATAAAAGACTAAAAAGTAAATCAACCAAGATTAATAGTTATCCTAATATTTGATACTGACTTCGGATTTTGTTTAATCCGTGATAATTATCTTGGATCGGGTCATTTTACTTTTGGTTGGTAAAAAGGATTGATATTTAGCTGCTGAAGATTCATGGTTGCTAAATTAGATCATGTTCTAGATTTAAAACCAAGGGACAAAAAAGTTCATAGAGCATAGCAAATCCAAGCAGCTGGTTAGCAAATGTTACTCCCAAACTTCTTTATGCTATCAAGTGTTCAATATGTTAAGTTCACACATATTTCTAGACAGAATCGAAAACCTTTTAGAAGATATTCTCAAGTTATATATATATATATGTGTGTGTGTGTGTGTGTGCTTGTATACCTACCTACATAGATATATCTATGTATATGTATACATACATACCTACATAGAGGGAGGATCAAATGAGAACGCTAACTATTTAAGAAAACACGAAAACGGCCAAATCACGTGCAAAATCACATGTGATTTTACATTAACGGTAAGTCGCGTGAATCACACGTGATTTTGTGTGGGCGACTTTGGCTGCGTCTTCAGGTCGGGGGAAAGTCGCGTGAATCACACGTGATTTTGTACGTGATGTTAGTGTAAACCATATGTGATTCGGCTGTATTCTTATTTTTCTAAATAGATATCATTCTCGTTTGAACCCGACTCTACCTACATATATATATATATATATATATATATATATATATATATGTAGACGAAGGATCGTGTGAGAAGAAGAGTTAAGGTGAGAAGGTAAGAAGGGATCTGGACCCTTGATCACTTTTAATCTCAAAACCACCCCATGAATCGTGTTTGATAGGGAATTGATCCGGTGCATCTCCTCTCGGTGAATTTCATCCTAATGTGCATCCAACAGTGGAGATCCCTTCTTACTTTTTTCACTGTAACTTTCATTCTCACCGGAACCCAACCCTATCTATGTATATATAGCATTAGATACAAAAACATACATGTATATGTATATATATATGGAATATGGGGGTAGTTTCATTTGGAAACCACCTTAATTTTGCAAATCATAGAAACCGTCGATTTCGTTGGTTAAGTTAATGAAATTGTTTCATAAATTTTATAATTTGATAAATTGTTTCATATAATTCTTTTCTTTATGAAATTGTTTCATATATTTGTGTTTTTTATGTAAAAACGAAAAAGTTTCATCAGAATGAGAAATGCATGAAACAATTTCATTTTTACATAAAAAACACAAATATATGAAAAAATTTCTTCAAATTAAACAATTTCATGAACCAATTTCATTAACTTAACCAACGAAATCAACGGTTTGCACGGTTTGCAAAATTAGAGTGGTTTCCATTTGATCTCTCTCCTATATATATGTGTATATATATATGTATAGATGCATATACATATACATATACATATATGTATTGCATGTTTAAGAATTCAAGTAATTGGGATAAATGCCTAACTGATTTGACATCCAAATTAGGTAATTCTTTGTGTATTTCGGTAATGCAAATCTTTAAACTGAGTTCCAAGATCTGTAAATGTGTCATCTGGTCGTATCTGACCGTATCGATTCAACATAATTAAACAGATGTACTTTCATACTGCATGTAACCTGATACTTTACTTTGTCACTCAATTGAGTTTATCCATGTTAGGAGGCATTAGAGTACATGTGTTATTATTATTATTTTTTGCTTCATTTGTACTACTTTTAGGTCTTCGACTCATTCCTTCTATGTCAAATGGGGCAGGTAACAGGGATACAGTCGCAAGTCTATTGGCCTCTTTAATGGAGGTGGTGCGTACAACTGTGGCATGCGAATGTGTTTATGTTCGTGCAATGGTGATTAAGGCACTGATATGGATGCAAAGCCCACAAGAAACTTTTGCCGAACTAGAATCAATGATTGCATCAGAGCTCTCTGATCCTGCTTGGTCAGCCGCTTTGTTAAATGATATTTTGCTCACTTTACATGCTCGTTTCAAGGTACTTGGTTGATCACAACTGGTCACTACTTTTTGCTTTTGAATTTTTGAAGATATCTTTTGGAATTCAATTTTCTGATCCAACTGCATATTGACTTGACTTTTACTTCTTTAGCGGTTTCCATATATCTTAATTATCCGGATTGTGTTCCTCTAGTTGGTGCATTTGGTTGGTCTTAGTTGCACTTGATGGAGGGAGCAAGCACTATATTTAATTTGTGTAGACATAGAGTGAATGAAACATTCATTTTGAGCAGAATAAGCATGATTCTCTTGTGTGCGATTAATCAATGCATTGTTGAGACTTGGAACAGTAAAAATGATGTAACTCCCCCTTTTTTATAAATTAGTTTTTGAGTTCTCCACCACCCTTGTGAAGGTTTTAGTGGATATCTTCCAGCAAAATGTTTTATATGCCCATGACCTGAGCTGGTAATATCAGAGTATTTTGATTTGAACTGGTCATGGTATTATTTTGATTTTGTATTCCAAAGCCTTGAGGATACAACATCAAGCTTGTATTCATCTTATGGCATGATTTATGCAAAGTGTTGCTAGTTTTCAGTGAATCTTAGTTAACCATGCTAGTGCGATGTCAGCAACATAAAAGCTTTGTAAATTTGTCCACATAACACTTCATTGATTGTATTTCATGGAATATCTTGGGGCCATTAGTGAAAATTTGTGAATTATTAGAACTTTTACCCTTTTTATTGAGAGTCTACTTTCTACATCAAGGGATATCAGGGGTCCTGAAACTTCCAATGACTTTGTTGCTAGGTTAGCCATTCTCTTCTGGAGTTAGAAATTCAATTGAGACTCTCATGGGTTATATTTTCTGCCAACCCCAACAAGTTTGGGTTAAAGGGCTTGCTTTATCATTAATTTGTATAACATCAATGCATTCTTCGTGTTTCTGTGTTCATTCACATGCTGCTACGAAGAAGTCATCATTGACTTCAATGGCCCATCATCTAATTCTTTCTTTCTTTTTATCTATCTATCTATTCATTTATTTTTTCTTATTTTTTACTTATGTTTTTCCTTGCCGGTTAATTACTTGTGTATAGGCTACTCCAGATATGGCTGTTACTCTACTTGAAATTGCAAGAATATTTGCTACTAAAGTCCCTGGAAAAATTGATGCTGATGTGCTGCAACTACTATGGAAGGTAGGTTTCAATCTTCCCCTCCATAATGATGCCTAACTTTGTTCAGCATTTAATATGACCCCACTTTAACAGTTTATAGCATAAACCATTGGCATTTGCATCGCATGAGGGAGCACTTGGCATGTAAATTTTTGGTCATAAGTCATAACATAGTCGATGATCCATACATAATGTTCAATTTCTCGTCTGATCTTCTCGATCATTGAGAAGCTCTATAATATTTGCTTAAATCTTGACGTTTGATAGAGAATACAACCCACTATCTATTACAACAAACTCAACAAAAATGTGAACGATGTTGATACGGGAGCATCCCGGGAGTGAACGACCCAAAGAGAATCAAAAAATGGTCATCCATTCAAATCGAGCTATGGTTGTCCTACCGATCATATCACACGTTGAGGAGCTGCTTGGTAATCCAAATGTCAACGATGGTTTCACCTTGCTGCAGCAGCGAGCCTAGGGCCAATCCTATCTCAAGTGCTTTCAGTAACCAGGTCTCACATATGTGCATTTATGTGTGTGACTGTAGTAGCTTTAGTATTAGTGTTTGGATGATAGCATTTGGGCGGTCGGTGTTTGGGCCATCCATCGGTGTTTGACTATTATTGTCTGGAGCAGCCTTCTGCTGACAGCGTTCAACGGATGTAGTTTACCATTTGTGGCCTCCATTGCTCATCATATGGTGACTCGATAGTATGATTCCATGGTCTTGGTCATCCCACTTTTTTTGCAATATTATTTTTGGAGGGGACATTTCAAAAAGGTGTTGAATAAGATATGTGGTCCATGTTGCTGCAGACTGTCCTTTCTTTTTGTTATTGGCTGCCACTTTTTCCACTAATAGGACAGATCCTTTTTGGGTAGCCTTTGCTTTATCTTTTCTAGGGTTCGAAAATAGCAAATATGGTGTCCATGCTGCTAAATCAATTATTTGAAGTCCGCAAATTCTTTCTTGAGCAGCCACCAAATCCTTATGAGAATTTAAAAACAAAAATATTTCTTCTCTCTAAACCTTTCCAAATGCTCATAACGATTCATATAATGATGATAATCAAATAGAAGAGCAAATTGGAATCAAACTGCAAACTTTCGAACATCAAGTGCCAATGCTGACGCAGTGAGAAACATGGAACGGATCGACTAGCGTCAAACCCGAAATTAAGACAACCTTCACAAGCGTGAAGCTTTAAAACGAGAGAACTTGTAAGCTGATAAACTTGCTCAAAGGCTTTGATTAATTGAATGAATAATAAGGGACAAGCTAAAACATTTAAATAGGCTAAGAATTGTAGCTAAACTAGGAAACGTTAAAGGAATGGAAACTAAACTTAGCTAAAATAATCTTAACTTGAAGGCTAAGAAAATTATGAAAAGGAAACTAAATAATTAAATAAAGAATAAGAAAATTATGAAAAGGAAACTAAATAATTAAATAAAGAATAAGATTTGGATCTGGTGGAGCTAACATGTTTCGCGGCACGAGCTAAGGTCTTGCGGTGCGAAAATGCTTCTGGACGGCTCGGTCGCGTTTCTCCTCGATCTGTCGGGCTAGGCGGTCTGTATCAGTCTCCTCCACCTCTGAAGAACTCGACCCCGAGTTCTCATCTAAGGGAAAATCATCCGCGTAGTAGTCGTACAGATCGGCGCGACATTGAAAGTGTTGGAGATGTGAAGCGAATCGGGAAGAGCGACGACATAGGCATTGTCGTTAATCTTTTTGGTGATCTTGAAAGGTCCGTACTTTTTGGGCTGGAGTTTTCCGTAGGTTCCAACGGGAAAACGTTCTTTTCGAAGGAATACCATCACATCATCCCCTTCTTGAAATACCTTCTTTCGTCGGTGTTGATCCGCTAGTTCCTTGTTCCGTATGGCAACGGTTTCAAGACGGGCCTTTACATCTTCTTTAATAGCTTGGACATCTTTGGCCATATTTTCAGCGGCAACACTTGTTCCCGGAAGTCGAGGGAGTTGGATTAAATCCACAACATGCTTTGGAACGGAGGTGTAAACCAGAGAGAATGGAGAGCAACCCGTTGCGGAATGGACGACACTATTGTAAGCGAACTCGATTTGTGGGAGGGCAAGATCCCACTGTTTTGGTTTACTCCCGCAAACACTTCGTAACATATTCCCAAGTGTGCGATTTGTAACCTCCGTTTGACCGTCAGATTGTGGGTGCGCTGTAGTGCTCTTGTTAAGCGCGGTTCCGAACAGACGCCATAAAGTGATCCAGAAGTGGCATAGGAACTTTGCATCACGATCGGAAGTGATAGTTTTCGGAACACCATGAAGACGGACAATCTCCTTGAAGAATAGTTTGGCGATGTTACTCGCGTCCGCCGTCTTTTTGCATGCAATAAAGTGGGTCATCTTTGAAAAACGATCCACAACAACGAAAATCGAATCAACTCCTCTTTGAGTTCGAGGTAAAGCCAAGAACAAAATCCATTGACAAATCTTGCCAAATATCCTCCGGAATCGGTAGAGGTAAGTAAAGACCGGTGTTTTGGCTTTGACCTTTCGCAACTTGACAGGTGTAACACTTTCGCACAATAGTACCAACATCTCGTCGTAGATGCGGCCAATGGTATCGCTCAAGCACACTAGCGACAGTTTTATCACGACCAAGATGGCCACTTAAACCTCCTCCATGCAAATCCCTAATCAATTTTTCACGAAGGGACGAGTTAGGGACACAAAATTGATTGCCTTTGAAGAAGTAACCATCCCGCATGTGGTAGTCATCCATCGGTGACCCGGATTTGCACTTGAGAAAAATATCCTTGAAGTCGTCATCTTCTTCGTATTGTTCTTTGAGGACTTCAAATCCGGTAACTTCTTGGGCAAGAGTAATCATCAAAGTGGCACGTCGACTCAAGGCATCGGCTACGCGATTGAAAATTCCGGATTTGTGTTTGATCACGAAAGGAAACTTTTGCAAGTAACTAACCCATCGAGCATGCATCTTGCTCACCGATTTTTGGCTATTAATGAACTTCAAGGCTTGATGGTCGGTAAATAAGACGAACTCTTTTTGCACAAGATAATGCTCCCATTGTTTTAAGGCACGGAAAACGGCATAAAACTCTTGATCGTACGTACTCCACTTTTGTCGAGCTTCACTCAATTTTTCGCTAAAGAAAACCGGTCGCTTTTCTTGGGAAAGAACCGCTCCTACCCCAATTCCGCTTGCATCGCATTCAACTTCAAATACTTTATCGAAATCGGGTAAGGCAAGGACCGGAGTGGAGCTTAACTTTTCCTTGATTAAGGCAAAGCTATGATCTTGATCGGGACCCCATTGGAATTTGTTTTTCTTGAGGCATTCCGTGATGGGGGCGGTGATCGTGCTAAAATCCCTTACGAATCTCCGATAAAAAGTGGCCAATCCGTGAAAGCTACGAACATCGGACACGGTTTTAGGAGTGGGCCATTCTCGTATTGCGCGCACTTTTTCTTCATCGACTTCAATACCGGCTTCTCCAATGATAAAACCCAAAAATAGAAGCTTTGGGGTGCAAAAGGTGCACTTTTTGAGATTAACGTAAAGCTTATTTTCTTGGAGCACGGTTAAAACTTGCCGTAAATGCGCGAGATGATCGTCCTTACCTCGACTATAGATAAGAATGTCGTCAAAGTAGACGACGACAAAAGATCCCATAAAGGGGCGTAGAACTTGGTTCATAGTTCGCATGAAAGTGCTTGGGGCGTTAGACGTCCCAAAAGACATGACGAGCCACTCATACAATCCGAAAGGGGTTTTGAACGCCGTCTTCCACTCATCCCCCGGACGGATTCGAATCTGATGGTAACCACTTCGGAGATCGATCTTAGTGAAGATCTTGGCGCCGGATAGCGAATCAAGCATGTCTTCCAAACGAGGAATGGGAAAACGGTACTTGATCGTGATTTTGTTGATGGCGCGACTATCAATACACATCCGCCACTGATTACCCTTTTTTGGCACGAGGAGAACGGGAACGGCACATGGACTTAAACTTTCCCGAATAAAACCTTTCCTCAAAAGGTCTTCGACTTGCTCCCGCAATATCTCGTTTTCTTTTGGGCTCATGCGATAGTGAGGAAGGTTCGATAGATTGGCGCCCGGAATGAGGTCTATTTGGTGTTGAATATCCCTCATGGGAGGTAGCTCGGGCGGTAAATCTTCCGCGGTTAAGTCTTTGAAATCTCGGAGTATCTCTTTAACTTCTTCCGGGGCCTCGTTAGACTTTTCGACGCTCATTAAACCTTTAACAACGGGGCAAAAGGTTTGTGTTTCCTTGAAGGTGTCTTCGAGGAGGCGTTCGTTGGATGTGACGACTAGAAAGCTTTCACCTTTCTTTTCCGGGATGCGGTCGAATTGAGCTACGGGTGCCATGGCGATTTTACGATCACCCCAACGAAAGAACATGATGTTGTCTCTTCCCCGATAAGTCACATCATGGTCGAATTGCCATGGTCGGCCGAGTAGAATGTGACATGCGTCCATCTCGAGTACATCGCAAAGAACTTCCGCTTTGTAGTGCTTTCCAATGGATAGAGGAACCTTGCATGTTTGAGTAACACGCGCTTGGGGTCCTTTCTTTACCCACCCAAGGGAGTAAGGCGCGTTGTGTGGTTGGGTCGGCAAACCAAGGTGGTCAACGAGCTTTTGTGACACCAAGTTTTCGCAACTTCCATTATCAACAATCAAGTTGCAAACTTTCTTGTTGATCGCGCAATATTTACGAAAGAGATTCTTCCGTTGTCCTTCTTCTTTTGGAGCGAGAAGGATGCGCTGGAGTACGATCGTCACCTTTTCCTCCAGATTTTCTTCCGCAAAGTCTAGATCATCGTATTCGTTTTCTTCGTTTTCGCCTTCTTCGACGAGTGCGATAGTCCGCCGTTGGGTACACTCGTGGGATCGGTGTCCGGGTTCACCGCAACGATAACACTTGGAACCCATTGGTCTCGCGTAAGGGTTGACGGGTTTTGGTGCGGTTGGTTTAGCGGTGGTTGTAGTTTGGGGTGGAGTAGGGTTGCGAGGAGCTTGGTTGGCTATGACGTTTTTTCCTTTATCGGATGTAGAGTTAGAGGCGTCGGTTTTGGTTTGAGATGGGTACATTCGATAGGGTGATGATCGCGTGGACTTCTCTAGAAGTTCGGCCTTTATGGCCAAACTGGATGCTTCCGCGACGGTCCAAGCGGTTTGAAGCCCAATCTTTTCTTGAATCGAAGTTTTCAAGCCATTGATGTAGCGGGCGACTCTTTGACCTTCGGACTCACCGATCTCGTTTCGGTCCGATATACGAATGAATTCGGTCGTGTATTCGGATACGGATCTAGACCCTTGAGAGCAATCTAGATACATCTTGTAGAGGATTTGTTCATAATCTTCTGGAAGAAAACGCTCCGTCATTAATTGCTTCATCCGTCTCCAAGATAGTACGGGACCTCGGCATTGACGTTGTCGTTGGGTCACTAGTTTGTCCCACCAGACTGCGGCGGTGCTTTTTAGGCGGAAAGCAACCATCTTTATCTGCTTTTGTTCCGGAATCTCCATGATTTCGAAAAATCTATCGACTTCGATTTTCCAGTCGAGAAATTCTTCTACGCTGGTGTTGCCGTAGAAGTACGGGATGTCGGCTTTCATTCGATAGTCGGGGTCATTACGGGGTGGTCGTTCTTCCTCCTCATGTTCTGATTCGGAACTGGAAAGAACACTAGGGGTTGGTTGGCGACGGGGTGGGTGTCTATGGACGGGAGGCCTGTCTTGTATCGGATGCCCGTTGAGTAGATTGGCGAGGTTATTGGTGAGGTTATTGGTGAGGATGGTGGTGTTGGCGTTGAGTGCGGTGACAATTTGTTCGGCGAGGTTGTTGTTGGCGTTTGCGAAGGCGGTATCAAGGGTCGCGGAAAAGGCCGCGGTGATTGCCTCAATATCGGCTTGGTTGAGTGTTGGCTGATCTCCCATTAGGACGCCGGAAAGAGACAGGGATTCTGTGCTCTGATACCAACTGACGCAGTGAGAAACGTGGAACGGATCGACTAGCGTCAAACCCGAAATTAAGACAACCTTCACAAGCGTGAAGCTTTAAAACGAGAGAACTTGTAAGCTGATAAACTTGCTCAAAGGCTTTGATTAATTGAATGAATAATAAGGGACAAGCTAAAACATTTAAATAGGCTAAGAATTGTAGCTAAACTAGGAAACGTTAAAGGAATGGAAACTAAACTTAGCTAAAATAATCTTAACTTGAAGGCTAAGAAAATTATGAAAAGGAAACTAAATAATTAAATAAAGAATAAGAAAATTATGAAAAGGAAACTAAATAATTAAATAAAGAATAAGATTTGGATCTGATGGAGCTAACATGTTTCGCGGTGCGAAAATGCTTCTGGACGGCTCGGTCGCGTTTCTCCTCGATCTGTCAGGCTAGGCGGTCTGTATCAAATGCCTAGAAATGTCAAAATTTTTGGGGGAAAATCAGATTCGAGTTGTCAAAAACAAATATCCTTCGGTCCACGAGCAGAACTTAAATTTTCTGAACATTATTTACTGCTCTTCTTTACTGTCCAGTAACAGCCAGAAACTGCCAAGACCAGGAGATAAAGCCATCAAGATCCTCGTATTGGTCAACCAAAGTCAGGATTCTGATAAGAACCAAATTTACTAAATAATTAAAATAAAAGAAATGTAGAAGGACAATAGCGGGATGCTTGATTAACAAGAAACTGATAAGTAACTAGCTATTCGAGAGGCTAGACTCTCCCAAGAACAAACTCTAATTTTCTTCCATGCCGTACTCTCCCCTCTATCCCCTATTTATTAACAACCCTAATAACCGTAATGGGCTTGGGCTTAGGTTAGTACCTATCATTACCCCCGCCCCCAAAGAACCACCTTGTCCTCAAGGTGGGAAAAAATAAAAGTGGAATTGATTCCAACAATTGACATCTATGATTGTCGATGGTAGCAACAGTGGCGACATCGGCGGTGGGCACGGTGGCAGCAACGGTGATGGCAGTTTCCAATGGCCATCGGCCAACCATTCTCCCCTTTTGCCGTTAAAAGAGATTGATTTTGATGAGGAGAAAAAGGCTCGTATTATTTTGGGGATTAAAGAGAGCATCCTTTTATTTCTGTCGTCAAAGAGAGAAAACATAGGCTTGGGCCACACCTTATCTTTCTTTGATTCCTTAACTTTTTTGCTGAACATATCACCCACTAAACCCCCTCCTTTCTTACTTTCTTCCCCTTCTTTGATCGTTGTCGTAACAACGAGGCTGTCATGGGTGAGATTCACAATTTTTCTTTGGACAACCTCCTCACCCGTCGGTGTGAATCCTCCAGATACGATCGCCAATGGTGGAGAACCACCCCCGTTCAGTTGGGTATCACTGTAGGAATCAGATCTGGATCGAGTTACCTGTGCCTCTTCATGAAGATTCGGTGTTACCTCTGTCGGTTTCTGATTGAGGATCCGATTGAAAATCGCCATCCGATCTCGGTGATGGCGTTGGAGATCTAAAACAATGGAGTGGATTCCAATCATCTCCATCTTTATGGATTCAATCTGCTGCAGACTCAAACCTTTAGCCATGGATTCGGAACGGCTCTGATACCAATTTGATAAGAACCAAATTTACTAAATAATTAAAATAAAAGAAATGTAGAAGGACAATAGCGGGATGCTTGATTAACAAGAAACTGATAAGTAACTAGCTATTCGAGAGGCTAGACTCTCCCAAGAACAAACTCTAATTTTCTTCCATGCCGTACTCTCCCCTCTATCCCCTATTTATTAACAACCCTAATAACCGTAATGGGCTTGGGCTTAGGTTAGTACCTATCAGATTCCTCGTGGAAAAATCGAACCTGTTGCTCAAATGGGGAACTGTATAATACTGAACCAGTCATGCTGGTCAAAAGATCAATAGTCAACTAGAAAAGAAGTGAAAGGTTACCTTTTAAAATGACAAAAAAGAAGAAGTTATGCACAGATTAACAGTCAATGTATCCCAGCCTAGTCATGACCGAACATCAATTGTATCTTTGAAATCTAATCAAAACAACAAGAAGTCATTGACAGTTGCTGATAGTTAGATGAAACAATGATGAACTTTAGGTGGTGACTGTCAGATGACGAACCATAAGACAAGGTGATACTGGTGGTGGACCGATGGAACTGTTGTCAGGTTTGAGGAGCCTAATTGGTGATGATGGACACCAAAACAATTGTGATGATGTGCATCGTCTGGTTCTGATGATGCAACTTCACAGGCAACAAACACTAGGTGGTAATGATGGTATCAATTGTCAGCGAGTTTGGAAGTTTGAAGTAGGTTTTTGCTACTGTATGTTTAAACCCTCCTGTTGACTAATGGTGCCATGCCTGTCAACAATGATCACCGACTCATCGTAGTGGTGGGGCTTCTATTTTTTTTGAGGCCAGGGTTGTATCAAGAGCTCATCATAGCTGTCGGGAATAATACTATTATTTATAATGGGAATAAATATAATACTTACCAGGCAGTTGGACTGGCCAACATTAACCTCAAGACAGTCCTAAGAATAAAAATGGCCAAATTAATAAATATACAAGGTTTTCAAGTCTAATTTTGCATGGCGGCCAGATTCATGAGCAATTACGGCCTAATAGATAGTCCTTGGCCAGGTTATAAATTTTTATTGTATCAATGTGATCCATATATATTGTTTCCAAAAAAACTATATGATTGTTGTTCTCTTGTTCAGTGCCTTATGTTTTGCAGTCAACTTGATTGTCACTACAACCCCTATGGTCAACATGATTTGTACCTTTCAAACTATTTAATTAGTCAATATACAACATATACATATATCCCTGCTTTCATCAATCTATTTCTGTAATAAGTGCACTAAAACGTGTTAAGCTGAGCTAGGCTGTTGAGGGACCATCTAGCGCTTGATTGTCCTGATGGGGATCAAAGCAGACGCTTAAGCTATAGCATAAGGGGTTCAATAAAATATATAAGATATGATTTCTTTCTAGATTATGTAAAGATATGAGAATTTAAATTTCAGAACGTGTTATTTTGACACATGTATATTATTAGTCTCATTATTCCATGATACAATTACTCAGAAAAGATTGGAAATATTTTCTCCAAGTTGAGAAAATTGATGAAAACAAGTTGAGAGAAGTTGATTAATCAATGCTTAATCTTTTCAGAGGCTTAGTTTAACGATTAATTGCTGATGAAGCAATGGGGGAAAGTCCTATGTGACCTTAATTAATCAAAGCAGTATCAAAGTATAATGTGTAGGTGGCTGCTTAAGTGGGGTGGAACTTTAAGAACACTGGGTGTAATGAAAACTTTATGTGAGAATGTATGATTAGTTGGCTTCATTCTTTATATGCGTCTCCTGAATATTTTTCGTTTCAGACATGCCTGGTTGGAGCTGGTCCTGATGGCAAACATACAGCTCTAGAAGCCGTCACGATAGTTCTTGATCTGCCACCTCCACAACCTGGTTCGATGTCTGGGCTTACATCAATTGATAGGGTATTTGCATCTGATCCAAAGTCGGCTTTGGCTTTACAGAGGCTGGTCCAAGCAGCGGTAGGGATCATGTTATGCAAAATGGATATTCAATGAGTTGATTACAGATGATTTGTTACCGAGTTTATTGTAATGGTCTTGAGAAAACACTTACAGGTGTGGTTCCTTGGTGAAAATGCAAATTATGCTGCATCTGAGTATGCATGGGAATCAGCTACCCCTCCTGGGACTGCACTGATGATGTTAGATGCAGATAAAATGGTTGCAGCTGCTAGTTCTCGCAATCCTACTCTAGCTAATGCTCTCACTCGACTGCAGCGATGTGCTTTCATTGGCAGCTGGGAGGTACGTAGTTCCATCATGCATTTTCGATACTCGACTTGTCTTGTCTCATTTTTTCAATTATTAGCGATGCCTATTCTTATACGGTCCTTTATTATAGTGGAAAACTGGACATGTAAATGGTTCTGCATCTCACTCTTTTTGAGTTATATATATTATAGAGTATGAACTATATGAGTCATCTTTATTTCTTTTAAGAACTTGTAGAGGCTATATATCGAGTACACTATATTCAACTGTCTTGCAGAATTCATATAAATATTTCACACACAAACATACCGACATACAACATATAATACACACATGTATAAGACATAAGTAGACATGCTATAACACATACATACATATTACACACATATATATACACCCAATACACATATACAGAAACACATATACATACACATAAATACAGGGAGCTAATCATTTGAGAACCCACAAAAACTAGTGCATCATGTGCGATTTCATATGACTTCTTTTTTTTATCAAAAGCTAGAATTTAGGGTATTGATTAACATATATTTGTATATGTTTGTTTGACATGTATTTGTTTCACAATGTGAAACTTTTTGGCGTGTTTGTGAAACAAAAAGTATACGGAGAAATGTTTCAAATTGGGAACCGAATAAAGATGAAACAAAAACATTGTGAAACAAATATATGTTAATCAATACATATAACACTAAATAATAGCCTTAGATGGGAAAAAAATCAGGTGAAACAATACCTTAAAGTAAAAGTTCTTACGGTTATTACAATATATAGGGTTCTCATTTGAGTACGCCGCCATACATACATATGTATATATAAGCAACACAAGTATATGTCTGTGTGTGTATATACACACATACATCTCCACATAGATAACTACATATATATGTATATGTACATACTTGCATATAGATACATATTGTAACACCCTCAAATCTGGAAATAGCAACTAATTTTAAATTTTTCTAAATACACCAATAAATGAATCATCTACAATCATAATTTAAGATTTAACCTCAATACACACATTCATTCTATACATACAGCCTATAATGAGGACGGGTGCTACTAAAACCCAATAATGGTCACTATCTCCAAACTGCGGAAGACTTCACCAAAAACTTGACACTTGTGAAAAAAACTAAGCACGTCTCTTCATAGTACTGCTAGAACCAAACCCCCATCTGGAACCTGATGCACATGCCGACAAATAAAAAGGTTAGGCTTAACGCCTAGTGAGTTCAAGAGTTTTCAACATATATAAATTGATCGTTTAAAAAGAAAGAATGCGGTTAAAGTCATAATCCTTCAATTTGATATGTCTTACATATGAAAACGACTCATTTCCAATAATATGCATTTTAGGCAAAGAACACCAATTTAAACGTTTTCCAAACCAAACTACTTCAAGGATGCTGATACCAATAGAAACCGCTCATTCATAAATTAGATTTAACCCAAAACTCACTCAAAACGTGAATAGAAATTGAACCCTCCATTTATGAAAATACGGTTAAAACTTTACATCCCGAAACACCCAAAACACGGGTGAGACATAGTACTCAACCCATAAATCAAGGATAAAACCCAATTATACAAAACGCCACCGAAAACTTGGATAATAAAACTCAATACCCAAAAACACCACCTTTCGGTGACGGGGGATACGATTCCATCGAAAGTGACGGGCACACAAAGTTAAGCCACTTATCAATGTTCTCGAGCTTCACATAGGCCATGGATCCCCGTATACGACTCCCAATCGAGCTACCACCGCAAGATACCCAAATGACCCTAGTGTCTACTCGACCTCTAAATGAGTGTCACTACCAAAGGCACAAGTCCCCGTATCTGGCGCACAATGGGCACCACCGCAAGACTTAGCTCCGTATACGGCTCTGCAGAGCACCACCGCAAGCTTACATAAAAACATGACTTGGGGACCACTCACTAGACTTCAAACGCGGACACTAAATTCCACGATGAGTAACCAGACTGGATTACAAACGGGCATCGAGTTCAACCACCCACGATCTCTACCTCGAGCCCTTCAATAGAGATTACGCGATTATTGAGTTTAACCACCCACGATCTATACCTCGAGCTCCCGCTAGCCATAAACAATATCCAGTCCCAAAACGGGGATAAAGTCCCCACTAACCAACCGACTGACTCATATGCCTATGGATCCAATGCATTACAGTCTAAAACGTTACATGACTCAAAAGAATGAACTAACGCATTCAAAACATGTAACTCTCAATTAAGATGCAACTAATTACACCATACGTCCAACGCTCCTCAACGAGCTACCAAAACTGAACAAATGTTCCAAAGACTCCACCGAATACAAATCAAGTCCCAAGAGGCTTAATAGACGTTTGGCTAAAACACGAGAGCCAATATGGTTACATAAACCAAAATACATATTTTCCCAAAGTCTTTTATTCTCAAATCACCATTGGCCTTCGGCCCAAAACCCAAAAGGTTTTCCAGTTTTAAAATGTTCCCTAAGGTCGGGAATGACCCAAACCCAAAAGACTCACACATTCGTGCTTTTCCAAATATCCCATTTCATGAAAGATGCATAAAACCCGACAAACACTTAAAAGTGCATTTTTGTCCAAACACCCATTTATGATATAAATCATCAAAACACATTCCTTTGTGACACATTTATCAATATGTCCAAAAATCCCAAAATGTGTGCTATATAAGTTTATAAAGTTAAAACACTTTCAAAATAACCAAACTTTTCAGCAGTTAACAATTTCATGTAAGACACATAACACTTTAAAATAAACATTTTGGCATGTACACCGTTTTCACATATCAACTTGAACTCACCTTGCTGGATTTGGGCTAAATCTAGATTTTACCACACTTTGAGCTTCCTTGACGAAACTTGAATCCTCCAAGCCAAAACCTTCAAAACCTGGATCAAAACATTTTCAACCATAAATAATCATATTCAAGTGTTTAGAACCATTTCCCACACACCTTATATCCAAATCCCCATTTTGGCCAAAAACCCTAATTTGACAACTTTTCTCAAAATCTTCCAAACCGAAATTAGAGAAATCAAACACTAGGAAACCATCAATGGAGTATTTATATCTTAAAATAAGATTTGCAAATGTAGGGGATAAACCGAAATGTAGGGGATAAACTTACCACTTAGGTTTTGGTGAAAACCTAGAAAGCCCAAAATGAGGCTTGAGGTTGAAGATGAAGATAGAGGTTCTTGGTGTCTAGCTTTTACTCTTAAGCTTGATGCCGGTTTACCACCGAGATATCCAAGGATTTGAGCCAAAATACCCCAAAACATCAAAGGGTGGTGCTAGGTCGTTCTTGCGAGGTTTGGAGAGGGTTTAGAACTGATTTGGGTGAGAAAGAATGAGAACAATGAAAATCGCTTTTAAGAAGCCTGGCACACCCTGGCGACATTGCCACGCGACAATGCCAGTGGCATAGTCGCTCGAGTGTACCAGCATTCGGTACCTCCTCAGCGATTGTGACATGCGACTATGACACTGTCATAGTCGTCGGGCACTCTCGCGGAACCCCTCCCAAGTCCCGAAACTCGACTTTTCCAACGCCAACACTCCCGATACTCTGAGGGGCATTAAATAAAGGTTTTCCAACAAAAATACCACCATTTACAAGTCACAAAAACATTTGGTTGACCTTAACTCACCGGAAACTCGTCGGATTCATGATCGACGGTTATTTTATTTTTATTTTTCTTTTTTTAATTAAAAATATTGGGCCCCATATCTATTGTAACCGCCGATCATGAATCCGACGGTTAAGATGTGGGTTGCAAGGTTTGCAACCTTTTGAAGGGTTGCAAATTAAACAACCCATATATATATATATATATATATATATATATAGAGAGAGAGAGAGAGAGAGAGAGAGATATTTATGTTATATATAGTCTTATGTTAAGAGGGTTTCTTTCTTTTATCTTTCTTGTGTGGCCTACTTAATTCTTCATATTGACAGACTCACAGTCCACCCTATGATGCATGTGGACTTCGGTTAGAGTGCTTTTCTTATGCATTCTTATGATTGATATTTTCATCACAGGTTCGCATCATTGCTGCCCAGGCACTTACTACCATGGCAATTAGGTCGGGTGAGCCTTATAGGATACAGATCTATGAATTTTTACATGCTCTAGCAGAAGGGGGTGTGCAGTCTCAGTTTTCAGATATGCATATTAGTAATGGGGAAGATCAAGGAGCTAGCGGTACTGGTCTTGGATCTTTGCTTAGTCCAATGTTGAAGGTCCTGGATGACATATATAGTGCGCAAGATGATCTGATAAAGTGCGTACAAGTAATTGTTTATTTAGTTTCTGCAAATTGTTCTATAATACATGTCACAACGCCAGATTGTACTCCAAACTGTGTATGAATATTTTCGTACTTGAGGTTGCAGAGAAATGCGTAACCATGATAATGCCAAAAAAGAGTGGAGTGATGAAGAACTAAAGAAGCTGTACGAGACTCATGAAAGGCTTCTAGATCTTGTTTCACTATTCTGTTATGTTCCAAGATCAAAGTATCTACCTCTAGGGCCAACAAGGTAAGTGTCTTGTTGATGTTGTTTCTTCTTCGAGTGAAAATAACACATTGAGATCTTCATTACACATTGACTGGAAGAGGTATGAAATTAGTGGCATCTCTATTTTCATCACCGACTGACATATTTGTTATACTTAGTAGCTCTCTTATTTTCTTGATCTTCATTACACATTGACTGGAAGAGGTATGAAATTAGTGGCATCTCTATTTTCATCACCGACTGACATATTTGTTATACTTAGTAGCTCTCTTATTTTCTTGATCTTCATTACACATTGACTGGAAGAGGTATGAAATTAGTGGCATCTCTATTTTCATCACCGACTGACATATTTGTTATACTTAGTAGCTCTCTTATTTTCTTGATCTTCATTGGATCTTAAATTCCATTAAATTTTTATTGTAAGTTGCTGGCTTGTTTCTAGTTGATGCAGAAATATATAATAAGTAAAACATTTCTATGAAAAACTAGTATCATTGTCATCTAGATTTAATTAATAAATATGCAGGTTCTTCTATTGTATCTACTATGCTTAAATTATGTACAAAAATTATGTATATGGATGGCGATTCGCCAGGTATACCTCATCATAAAGAATGCTTAGACAAGGGCTTCCTACACCCCACATTTAGGGCCCACAGGGTGGACCTACCAGGCACTTATGTGTGAGGGATAACTGATTGAGGTATCCCCACATGACAAGTGGTGCTTGAGGAAAGGGTCTCCCAACATAAGAAGTCCATGGCCTCTTGGTGGGCATTACCAAGATTCAAGAAACCGAGGGAGGGAGAATATAGCAAACCTAAAATCTTTGATAGAATTATAGTAGGTGAAAGCTTAATCGTATATTTCACTCATGAAAAAACAGAATACAAGGAACCCTATTAATAACCAAGCTACCACCTAAGAAAAAGGAAACTAAGAAACACACTACAACTAGGAGATTCATCCTTGGTGAAAAGGATAGGTCTGTGGAACCGCACATGCCGGAATCATGGTTTGCGAACAAACTTGATTTAAATGAGGCGCTTCACATGATTAGACCAATCACCTCCGAGGAGATTCGAAAGGCTTTATTTCATATTGGTAATGATAAGGCGTCGGGATCGGATGGATTTCCCGCAAAATTCTTCAAAAGAGCTTGGACGATTATTGGTAATGATTTCATTACGGCGGTCCATAATTTCTTCTATATTGGTCACCTCTTGAAAGAGCTAAATCATACTTTGTTGTGCTTAATCGCGAAGATTACTAATGCGACTAAAGTTACTGATTATAGACCGATTGCTTGCTATAATGTTGTCTACAAATGCGTTAGCAAGGTTATTGTGGACAGGATGAAAGACTCCTTGGATAAGTTGATTAGCCCCAATCAATCGACGTTTATCCCTGGCAGAAGAATTAAGGATAATATCCTCATGGCTCAGGAACTGGTTTCGGGTTATCAGAAAATGTCGGCACCCCTAGATGCGTGTTCAAAATCGATATCAAGAAGGCCTACGACACGGTGGATTGGAAGTTTTTGATCAACATGCTTCGGGGCCTTGGATTCCATTATGCTTTGGTTAAATGGATAGAGGAGATGATTTCTACTCCTTCCTTCTCGGTTGCAATCAATGGTGACACCGAGGGTTTTTTCAAGGGTGGAAGGGGCATCCGCCAAGGAGACCTGTTGTCTCCTTACATATTCACTATTGTCATGGAGGGTTTTACGCTGATTTTTAGACGGTGTAATATGGAAGCTAGTGGTTTTGGCTACGATAATAATTGCCATGAGCTCAAGTTGACACATCTTTGTTTTGTCGATGATTTTTTCGTGTTTACGGGGGGTGATGTAGGAATCTGTTGAGGTGTTGAAAAAGGCTTTGGCTATCTTCCAAACTAAATTAGGTCTTGCCCCTAGTTTGGAAAAAAAGTGAAGTCTTTTTGGAAATGTTGATGCGAACACTAGAGCCACTATTCTTAATTGCCTCCCCTATCGATCGAGCTGGAGTGTTCCCAATGCGGTACTTGGGTGTCCCTCTTTCCTCGGCAAAGCTCAAATCTGGGGACTTCAGTGTTCTTGTGACGAAGGTTAAAAACAGAATCCACAACTGGAAGTCAAAGTTCATTTCGTTTGGAGGCCGGCGGCAATTAATTCTCTCAGTTCTGCAATCTTTCCAACTATACTGGATGTCTGTCTTCCTGATCCCCTCAAGTGTTGTCCATAGGCTTTGTTCCGAGACTTCCTTTGGTTCAAGGAGAAAGTGCAAGGGGTAGATGTCGGCTCTCTTGGGATGATGTGCGCAAAACGAAGGAGTGTGGAGGTCTTGGGTTTCGAAAAATGGCTTTGTGGAATAGGGTGCTTCTCACATCACATGTTTAGGATATCTTGAGGAGAAAGAACTCGTTATGGGTTAAATGGCTATACCATCATTGTTTTCACGATGCGCACTTCTAGACAGTCCGAAAACACCCTTCATGGTCGTGGGTTCTTCGAAAGATCTTGGATCTTCGAATGCAACTAAGACCTTACTTTTGTTATCGGATTGATGATGGTAATGACACAAACGCTTGGGAAGACGCCCGGTTACTGTTGGTGCTTTAAGTTCGATTATTTCGTTTCGGTTGATCCATGCTCAGGGTTTTGACCCTTCTTCTACGGCTCGTGATGTCATTGTGGCTCTTGATGGGGTTTGGCCGATGACATGGATCCAACGTGCTAATGCATTGGGGTCTTGTGCTATACCTTAACTCTAAGAGGGGGTTAAGGATCTGGTTTATTGGGTGGACTTGCAACAAAATCTGATTCCCTTCACGGTTAAAGATGCTATTCGGTATGTGGAAGGGATGTCGACGGTTGTCCCGTGGCACAAGGAGGTATGGTTTCGGTCGCATATCCCTAAACATGCTTTCTGTCTATGGTTGGCCTGTCATAAACGGCTTCCCACTCAGGATCGAATTAATATTTGGAAGCATGACCCTCCGGATCCAAAATGTGTATTTTGCAAGTCTTGCATGGATTCTCATAATCACCTCTTCTTCCAATGTGATTATTCGTTGGATATTTGGCGGCGGGTTCGATTGGAAGCTAATATGGAGAGTTGGGCGGACTTGTGGGATGCTATTCTGCTCTTTATATCTACGGGGTCTCCTCATCGGTAAACCATTCAAAGGTTATCTTTAGCTGCAACGATGTACTTCATTTGGCAAGAGAGGAACCATCAATTCTTGAGAAACTATAAGCGAACGGAAACTCATCTTCTTAATGAGATTAGAGAGGTGGTGATGATGCGGATGGCTTGGAAGCATAAACGGATTTTGGCTACCTTGACTAATGGTGGTGCTTGACCGGTCTTCTCTGTTTCGGTTCTTCTCTGTTCCGGTTGCTAGTGTTTGACTGGCTTGTGTTTTGGGGGAGGGTGTCTTGTATCCTCTTTTGTTGTTATTTCCGCTTGATTGGTCTGTCTTTTTTGGTTGTTAGTGGCTTGGTACAGTGAGGTTACCAAGTTCTTTTGTTTTGTTGTTTGGTGTTGGTTGTAAACTTGTCTCTTTTCTCTTAATGTTATTGCCTGGAGTTTCCGTTCAAAAAAAAACTAGGAGATCCTTTAAAAACATATTTACATAACAAGGGCTCCTAATACAAATCTAATCGATCTCAATACCCCTTATTCTAGACCTAATCAATATCCTAATATCGTTTACACTCCCCCTGGATCGTACAGATTGTACAATCCAAGCTTGTGAACAAACTTTTCAAAGTCTGGTCTGAATAAGGCTATTGTGAGAATGTCCGCTATTTGTTGTGAAGTAGAAATGTATTCTTCTTAAATGACCTTTGCACCAATCTTCTCTTTGATATAATGTCTGTCCATCCTTACATGCTTAGTACGGTCATGATGAATAGGATTTAGACACATTCCTATCGCGGGCTTATTGACACAAGAAATACTGATAGGTCTTTTGAATTGGATACCCAGTTCCTCAGGAAGTAGCTCCAGCCACAATGCCTCATCTACTCTCGGGATAACGATCTATGTTCAACTTCTGCACTACTCTTAGTCACTAGAGGTTGCTTTTTGCTCCTCCATGTGACTAAATTGCCTAGTAACCCAAGGTGGATCTACTATCTTCGGGTGAACTATTCCAAGAAGCATCCGTGAAAACATCAACTGTATTCATTTTTCTTGAAGAACAGTCATTTACCTGGGGTTCCTTTAGACACCGTAGGATCCTACCTCCATTATATGTCTTGTAGTAGGTGAGTGCATAAATTGGCTTATAGGGCTAACCAAGAAAGCAATATCTGGTCGGGTGTAAGATAAGTAGTTTAATTTTCCCACTAACCTTTGATATCGTCTTTTGTCAACTGGTTGATCATCACTGCAATCTCCCAGTTGTTCATTAGCATTCATAGGAGTCTCAATCAGTTTGCTTCCCAACATCCCAGTTTCTTTTTGTAGATCCGGTATATATTTTCTTTGGGTTACAGATAACCCTGTGGAGTTTCTTGCGTTCTCCATACCCAAGAAGTAACAAAACTAACCCAGATCCTTCATTTCAAATTCTTTGGCCAGGCTTTGCTTTATACGATCGATCTCATCCTTGTTACCTTCTTGGGGACTGCTTCAGGCCATATAGGGACTTTTTGAGTCGACACACCTTTCTTTCTTTCACCTTGTCAATCCAGGTGGTAAGCTCATGTATACCTCTTCTTCAAGATCCCCATTCAGAAAGGCGTTTTCCATGTCAATCTTTATTAGCAACAAGTGATAATAGTACCCGAATTGTATTGATCTTTGCAACTGAAGCGAATGTTTCGTGATAGTCGATTCCAAATGATTTAGTCCATGATTTGGAACCTTTTCTTAAAGCAATTGGAACATTAAGACTATCATTCTCAGGGTTAGAACTCATACCTGATTTTGGGTCAGATGGAATGACAAGATCCTCTGGATCTCTATTTTCTGTTTCAACAACCTTTTTTCTTCTAGAGTAGACCTGTTCAAAAGTAGTCTCCGGTTTGGTGGTATTCTGATCAGAAGGCTGTGATGACTAGGTTTTCTGAATTTTCGGGATTTTCTGGGTTAGGTATTTGGATGTTTGGTGATGGTGGGGCGATGGGCAGGGATGTTAGGTTAGGTATTTGGATGTTTGGTGATGGTGGGTCGATGTGCAGGGATGTTGGGATGATAGGTTCCCAACTTTGCTGATTTTCCACAACAATTGGGTATTGTTCGGACTCTCCCCTTGAACCATTTTATGGTGAAGTAGTGCTTCTATAAAGGAAACATCTTTTGAGATAAAATAGCGACACATGGTTGGTGAAAAACATCGATAGCCTTTTTGGGTAGAAGAGTATCTGACAAACACACACTTGTGGGATTTTGGGTCAAGTTTACTTTGGTTTGGTGAGTGATTATGGATAAATGCCGTGCAACCAAAAACCCTAAAATCGAGTTCAGTAAAGAATAGGCTTGTTGGAAAACACCTTTGAAGCACGGTTAGGGGTGTTTCATAACTGAGAACTCTGGATGGCATTCTATTGGTAAGAAAGCATGAGGTTAGGATTGCATCTCCCCCATATTGGTGTGGAGTGTTTCACTGAAACATAAACCTCTAAGAGATGTCTGTTTTTGCGTTCAAATACACCATTTGCTGAGGGGTATTTACACACGAACTTTGGTGAATAATGCCATGAGTTTGGGTGAATGTATTTAAAGCGAAGTTAAAATATTCTGTGCCATTATCGGATCGTAGTACCTGACTAGGTGCTCCAAATTGGGTTTTAATCATTGGATAAAAGGTTTCGAACACAACACAAGTTTCAGATTTATCTTTTAAAAGGTAAACCGAACTCATACGGGAATGATCATCTATGAAAGTAACAAACCAACTTTTATTAGTTAAAGACGTTACACGAGAACTATGAATGAGATTTTGACGCAAAATACGGTAAAGGGTATATGAAGTTATGGTGTGTTTTGCTAGTTGACAACTCTCACAGTGAAATTTATCCAAGGATTTATATAAACTAGGAAATAAATGCCTAAGGTATGGAAAACTAGGGTGACCAAGGTGGCGATGAGTTAGGAGAATTTTTTGTTGTCTGGAGTTTCTGTCTACTTGGCAGCATGTATTTGGATAAAGCTGCTGGTAGTAATGGAGACTTGAGTATTCCTTAGCACGTCCAATCATCCGGCCCGAAGTCGAGTTCTGTAACAAACAAATAGATGCGTCGAATATGGCTTTGCATTGGTTTGCAGTTGTAAGTTTGTTATCAGATAATAGGTTGCACACAAACTGTGGTGCGTGAAAAACATTATCTAATCGTAATTCTGGGCTGAGGATAATGGAATTTATTCCCAATATTGACGAAAGGGTATCGTTGGCGATTCGGACCATCCGTGGAGTGGAAAAATCCGTATAAGAACAAAACAACTTACATTCTCCCGTCATGTGGTCTAAGGCTCCTGAGTCGATAATCCAGGGTTTTGAGTTTGAAGGGTTCTGACATGAGAAGGAACCATGGCAGTACATGTGTGTGCCGTGGGGTTACCTGATAACATAACATTCTGGAGTTGTTCAAGTTGAGCGGGTGAGAATGACTGTGGTTGCTTATTGAGGAAGCTGTAGTGAAGGCTTTTCCATCAATCGGGTTTCTTTGGCTTCGAGGTACCGACTGGCTTTCCATGGAGCTTCCAACATTTGTTTTTGGTGTGGTATGGGCACGAGGAGTGATCACACCATTGAGAGTTGCGGCGATTTCTTTTATCCACGTCCTTGGATGCCATTGCTAAAGGATTCCGGTGTGTTTTCTTGTTTGGTGGACATGGCTGGTCATCGAGTTTCTTCCCTTCGAATTTCACCAAAGATATCGTCAATGTTGGGAAGGGGGTTTTTCGAAAGAAGTCGACCTCTTACCTCATCGTAGGAAGGATGTAAGCCGGCGAGAAAGTCGTAGATTCTCTCCCGTACAATTAGTCAACGGTAAGTATCAACATCCGTGTTGTTAACCCAAGTTGGTTTGATGAATAGATCAAGTTCTTGCCAGACTCTTTTTAGAGATGTAAAATAGGTTGTAATCGATCCCTCTTCATGTCGAATTTGATGGGCTCGAGTCCTAAGAGAGAACATCTGGGATGAGTCTTCCAAGTCGGAGTAAACCCGTTCTACTGCATCCCATATAGTTTTGGCCATAGGGTACAGAAGGTAAATTTATGCAATTGAATTCCATTGACTTTTGAACATCCCAAGCGGTATAGGTAGGATCGGTTTCCTTAGGTTGAGGGACAGAACCTTTCAGAAAGGCTATATTTCTTTTCCGTGAATCACCATTTCGATGGATCGAGGCCATGGCAGAAAATTACGACCGATCAGTTTGAACGACGTGAGTTGCAATGGGGCAGAAAGATCTGGTGTTGTAGGGTTGTTTCGGCTGTTATTGGTTTCTGATATATCTGATTTTTCTTCAGAAACAAGGTCACTACCGAGATCCATATTGGATTTACTGTTCACGCCGAAGGTTTTTAAGAAAATAAATCGAGAAAAGAATCAAAGCCTTTTTAGAGCTCTGATACCATAAAAGCTTTGAGAGAATTATAGTAGGTGAAAGCTTAATCTTATATTTCACTCTTATGAAAAACAAAATTCAAGGAATCCTATTAATAACCAAGCTACCACCTAAGAAAAAGGAAACTAAGAAATTTACTACAACTAGGAGGCCCTTTAAAAAATAATTACATAATAAGGAAACTCCTAATCCAGACGTGATCGATCCCCATACCCCTTATTCTAGACCTAATCAATATCCTAATATCGTTTACAAAATGAAATAAACAATTAAGCAGAGATTGATCAAAAGGCATTTGTAGATGCACAATGACTACGTCAAGAGTCGTTCTTTTTTTTATGTAGAGGAAGCTAATACATCGAGGCATCTCACTTCTTTTTATCTCAATCTACAACAGTGCAAAACTTATTGACATCTATCGCGATCGGCATAATATTACTGCATCAACTGGCATGAGAGATCCTGCTGTTGCTACGGGGATTTCTGAACTCATATATGTGGCCACTAATCATGCACCTGCAGAGCCTGACAATCTTGATGACGATCTGGTAAATGCTTGGGCAACCGGTCTTGCCGATGATGGTTTATGGGGAAACAATGCTCCTGCAATGAATAGGGTGAGAAATGAACTAATTTGGTACCCACATGAACTTTCTTGTCTTGGTCTTTTCTGCTTATAATATCTCTTAATGTCATTTTTTACACTTACTAAAGAGCCAAAGGAGAGTACAAGTGCTGATTCATGGAGTTGAATATGTTCTGAATGCTTTACCAAGGGCAATTATGTCGACCTTGATCAAGTTGATTCTCAGTGTGTTTTGAAGTAGTTGTGCACTTTACTGGGGTTGAGTTGGCCTTGTAATCAACTACTAATGAGATAAGTTCCGGAGATAATTTATTACATCTTTCTAATAAACATGTAACGAAACAATATATACATATGTATTTCTTATTCGGAAAGAAGGGATCCCATGCAATCAAACCAAGGCATCGGGGGCGGAAAGCCAAATAGACAACTGTTAATGGAAAAAGAACACCTTTTTGAGAAAATTATAACAAAAAGGAGACACGTTTTCGAGAGTGAGGAATAAGAGTTGCACAATACAAAAACTGGCCAAAAGAAGTCTCCTCGACCCCCAGAAGAAGTACTAGGAGTGTTGTGTCTTCTAGTTGTTTTAGTTCTGAAGAAGGTTTTCTTCAGGGTCTCAACAAAAAATCGAGATCGCCTAGGCTTGAGTGGTTTTTCTTTTATGAAGACTGTATGTCCTGTATCTTTCTGTTAAGGACATTGGTGTACCTGTTGAGGATTTACCTTTTCTATGCTAATGTTATATGCACATAGGACCTTGACTTTGGGTCCTCTTTTCTTTTTTTCTTTTTCTCTTCTTGGAAATTCTACATAAATTGATAGATGTTGGAGATGTCTTCTTCCCATATCAGTAAACCAATAAACCTAACCTTTAGTCTTCATTTACCACTTTCTAGTATTAACTTTATCATAGCCCATTTTGGGAGAAGGTTGGTGCCTGTGTATCTAAGCGTCAGAAGAGTACAGAGGAGCAATTTTCTTTACAAGAAGATTTCCAAGAAGATTTGGAGACTTCAAAATGTGATCTCTTATTGTCTCCTGCAGAGAGCAGGGAAGACATCTGATTGAAGTTCAAAATCATCTCTACGAACTCTGATTGCTGCTGTTTGTTGTATTTGTATCACCAACATTCTTGTCTGCTGGTCAAGAAAAGGACGAGAAAATGAGCCTTTAATGGTGTTGCAAAATGAATTTTATGCAATGCTGGAGAGTCAAAGCCTGTGGACGACTGATATAAGTATATTCAGCATCTTAACATGCTATTATGAGGCCTTTGATGATTATACATTGAGGCATTAAATAATGCATATCCAAACAATGAATCCAAAATGCTGTAGCTTGTGCAGCCATGCTGTTGATGTTGTAACCAAAGTTAGCTGTTGAATGGACATGTTCATATCATGCAAATGTCGGTTTTTTAACGTTTTTGGGAATGGGGAATTTTCACAATGGCAATGTTATGAAGACATAGTTGTACGGTATTTATTCTCCAAAAGGGAATTAGATCATCCTACTGGAAAACTGACTTTTGGTGTAAATCAACTCAGGTGTAGCATAAATAGTTTCCATTACCTTAACCAGTTACTTGAACTGAAACCATCTTCTTGGAGTGGCTTTATACATCACTAATATACTAGTTCAGACCATTGTTTTGGCTTATCATGTGAAGGAAAGTCAAGAAAGTTGAAGATAATTATGAATTATGGTCAATTTAATGGCACTTGAGCGAAAATTGATTCCAGATGATGAAGCTTCTAAGCTTCCATTATCATTTTTGTTTGGCTGCACTATATGTGATGCTATTTATATTTTACATGTTGAGTCTTACGGGTATGTAATTCAAACTGGTAAGTAGTCCATCAACAAAAAATAATGCCTTCGTTGATGTATTATAGGCAAGCAGAAGAAGCTTCATCTAGTTACATGAGTTGATGATAATGATTTGAGAAAGAATTTCTATTGATGGAATTATAAATGTCATTAGAAAGATAGCTTTTTATAGCACCTTGAAATCTATGAAATTCACAAGTGAACTGTAATCTATATTTGGTTATGAAGATTGCTCTAGGTGTAAAAGTTTTCTTCTTCCGATAAATCTTTGCCGCATGTTCCACCCTCCATTAAGATTGCTTCTAGGAAAATCTGTCAGCTGTGACAATGAATTAGGAGAAAGAGGATCCATGATATAGTTAAGTATGTAAGGTAATAATGCTGCTTCCACCCCTAGCATTTTTCTCCAACAATCCCACAACTTTCGGATCTTTTAGCGAACTGAACTTCAGAATACAGACAGAATGAATTAGCAAAATATTGCATACAAATGCTTTTAGCAATAATTGATTACAAGTTATCTTGGGGAAAACTGGATTTTAGTAATTTCAAAAAATTCGAGCAAGGTGAAAGTGTAGATAAAAAGCATGAAATTAAGGTTATAGTTTTCACATGACATCTCTTGAAGTGAAGGATTGCAACTTCAAGGGGTAGCATAATTACATGTAAAAGTAAATCAAATAATTCTTATTTCTCTGGATTAGGTATTGTCACCCTTGTGCAAGAGTTGATCAGTCCTAATCGAACATGCAATGACATGGCTTGAATTCAAGTTTCCTTGCTTTATTGAAGATAATCTACATCTCATCTGTATCTGATAATATAACTTGGTCTTGCTTTTCTTAGGTTAACGAGTTTCTTGCCGGTGCTGGTACTGATGCACCTGATGTTGATGAGAACATTATTTCTAGACCTTCCATGAGCTATGATGATATGTGGGCGAAAACTCTTTTAGAGACTGCAGAAGTTGACGTAAGAATTCTGTATTAGCATGTGGTCTAGTGCATTTATCATTGTGCACTATGATTTAAGATATTTTTTTTATGCAGGACGATGATGGGAGGTCTTCTGGATCTTCTTCTCCAGATTCAGTAGGGTCAGTTGAGACGTCAATTTCGTCTCACTTTGGAGGAATGACTTATCCATCGTTGTTCAGTTCGAAACCGTCTACATATGGGTCTTCACAACCAACGGTACGTAGATGACAAAAACTAATTATATTCCATTAATTGTAGAAGTTGGTTTAGATAATGTGAGTGGTGTTAATGTTCCTATAAACTATTTCAAATGAAAGCCATTTGATTGTTTGTCATGCATTTAGTTGTAAGACATAATCGTACTTGCTTTTTAGCCCTTTGCCACTTTGTTAGAATACATTTGTCATAACTTTTATAGTGAAGAATAATGATTGGTTTGCAAACATTATAATTGTGTAGAAATTCATACGAGTACAAATTAGGTCCTTTTAATAGTGACTTTCATCAGCTCTTATAAGTCAGCTTCTTCTGTCTTGGAAGTAAGTTACAGTTTTATTTATCTACTTCTCGTTTAGATTAAGATTACAATCTGAGAGTTGGTGTGATTTCGATTTTGAGGGCATCATTGGTCCCTTTGGCTTTACTAATAGTGTCTAAATGAAGTTACAGGCAAGATGCCTCGTTATTTGTTGCATCATAAGATGATGTCTGTACAAACCAAACCAACCACACCTTGTATGTCCCACTCGGAAGGGAGTAGAGTACTATATACATATACTCCCTCCGTCCAAAATAAATGTCCACAATAAGAACGGCACAAGGTTTTAAAAAGATGTAATTATTACACTTTTTAATTAATTAAATGACAATTCTAACCATAATAATAAAGGGAGTAATGAATTTCCCCATCTCATAATTAAGGGTATAATTGGAAAGTAGATGCTTACTTTTGTTTTACTTATTTTTCGACCGGAGGGAGTATCATATATTTTTTCTTCTGATTTACCTAGCTGATAAGGCAAACAAGTATTGTTATTTGTAGGTAAAAAGTTATTTGATGAAATGTTTGACAATGGCAGGAGAAGTCAAGTAGTACTAGCCGGCAGAGGAAGGCTTCTGCTGGTTCCTCTTCTTACGAGGGTTATGGTTCTCCGGTTAGTGTTATTAACCAACCAACCTGTGGTTTAAAGATTAGGTGGCCAAAGTGATTGATGATGTTATTTTTTAAATATAGATTAGCGAAGAGCCTCCTCCATATTCGTCACCTGTTCACCACCAAAGATACGAGTCATTTGAGAACCCATTGGCTGGACAGGGGTCAAGTAGCTTTGATTCTCATGAAGAAGAACGAGGGAATGCGCAATCTGGATCAGCGCTTTATGACTTCACTGCCGGTGGTGATGATGAGGTACCTTCATTCATTCATTCACTTTTATTCAAAACATGTTTTTGAACCTACTTTCTGACATAAAATCCTTCATTACAGTTGAACTTAACTGCTGGAGAAGAAGTGGAAATTGAGTACGAAGTTGATGGGTGGTTCTATGTAAGTACACTACACTATCTAGTACTCCATCCCTCCCAACATAAATGTTCACAATGAAAAATGTATACAGTTTTAGGAATGTGTAACCATTACACTTTTTAATTAACAAAAGGACAATTGTACCCCTCTAATTATAGAGAGATTTTCTCTATCTCATAATCAAAGGTAGAATGGGAAAGTAGACTTTTACTTTTGAAAGTGGACAAACTAAAATAGTAATGTAGACACTTATTTGGGATGGAGGGAGTATAAAATTATTATCATTGTCATCTTGATCTAGTCCAGGCTAGAAAGAAATTAAGCATCATGCTACATTAAAACATTTCGTTGTTTGGTGCTATGATTTTACATGTATTGCATTTACGGCTGTAGTTATATCTAATATTTCTCTTGATAACGACAGGTGAAGAAAAAACGGCCTGGTCGGGATGGGAAAATGGCCGGGCTCGTTCCTGTTCTGTATGTTAGCCAGTCATGAAAACTTTGGTAGGTAATTCTTGAGATGAGCTAAATTTATGATTTTTTTAGTATGTGTGTGTGCATCATGTCAAGCAGTTGTGTATTTGTTTTCTTCATATATGTTTGAAGGACACTTATTTGAGGATTTTTGCTGGTTTTTCACATTTATAGCAATAGCTTCTATTGTTTGGTTTTGAACATATTGGTGACATGCAATTAATTTTTGGTATTTGAGAAAAAAAAATATGTTAGGTGATGGCAAAAATGCACACGTGTAAAATGTGGCACAATAATGGCGCAAGTATACACCACGTATTGCGTTCGCTTCTCAAGTAATATAATGGTAAGGACCAAATATCGTATCCACAGGGATTGAGCTTAACTAAGAATAAGAGATTTCCACGAACTTCCGGTGCAAAGTTAAATTTATAAAATTGATGGGTTGATTTTTAGCAAAATATTAAATATTAAACGAACGAGATAATAAAAAGCGGTTACAGGTGTAAGTTTTCCCGAAGAGTAATTTAATAACTTAATCCGGTCGCAATGGACCCCACACGATTTCCTCCTCTCGAAGCGACATCGTGTCGGTTGCGATAACAAATTTATTATAAAATTACCACACTTGCTAACTTTCGGTTTACCAATCTTACTAAGTAGATCTCGAAAATCTTAGTCCCGCCAGTATGGAGAGATGCGCATATCTCTATGACACACCAACTCGACCGACATCTGGACCTTAGTTTGATTATGCAAAAATCCATATCTCTATGCGATTATTAAAGATTCTCTCGAACCTCCTTGCATCACCCAAGCCGTATTCGGATCCGCCCCTCTCGAGGTCTAAGATCTAATATTAACACACACAAGTGATTGGCTTGTCCGCGTTGAGATGAAGCTTCAACTTGGATGACCAAACCGAGAAGTTAGCCGAATGCGGTAACACCCAAGTGTTACATTTTAACCTCTCGGGTTGGCTTACACCCGCACCCAAAGGGGGGTTTAGTTACTCATAATATTAAAAGAAGAAGAAGTGCATAAACTTAAATTTCAATAAACGTAAACGTACCACTGTGGCCACAAGCTCACCACAGTGGTGGACAGAAAGTAAATAAAGCTAGGAAAGTTGTGGACAGAAAGTAAATAAAGCTAGGAAAGTTACTACTAGAACTAGAGATACAATGGAAAACTTCTACTGATGGAAGATGAATCAATGGATGGTTTATGGATGGTGAATGTTTTTTCAAAGCTAAGAACCCTTTGTATTTATAGTGGAGAAGATGAGTTGGGGAGAAAGGGACAAGAGAGGGTGAAAGAGACCTCTCATGCATGTCCTCTTCCTTCATTTGGCTCTATTATGCTTGTCTTCTTCTTGAGTCTTCTTGTATGTAAGGGTCAGCCTTGACTTCAACAGGCCTGCCTCCAACTTGCACCAAAATGGCTTCAAAAATCTGCAGAAAATCGCAGGTGCAGTACTCGCCACAGTGGCGTACAAAAATTTCACGAAAAATCGACGTTTTTGATCTCATTAGTTATTTAGAAAATCTTGGAACATTTTAGACCAAAGAAATGAGAAAAGCTCAAATAGGTACGAAAAAGGTTATCAAATGGGTTAAAATGAGTGACGAATAACTCTAAAAATTGAGGGATATCATTAGGCCCGACCAAACCTGCAAAAATGATCACCTCTAGTCCTCTACTACCATCCAACTCACACTTTTAAGGGAAACACCTTAATTATGTATAGGGTTGGCTCACGAGTTGCGTGGGTTGGGTTGAAGCCATTTGAACAACCCAATCCAATGTTCCGTTTTGAAAATTCTCAACCTGACCCAATAGAATTATAACCTAATGCAACCCATCTCACATAGAATTATAACCTAACCCAATCCATCCCCAAACAAAAGTATAACTTAATCCAACCCAAGTTGTATAGGTTAGATTGAGTTGATCAGGTTGAAACTTTGGTATATCATTTTACAGTCTAGTTAAGTGATTCTATTCTGAATGAAGTAACATCAAAATGAGAACATATATATAAGGCTAACAAAATCAAAGAAAAAAAAGTGGAAAGTTCATGTAAACAAGTTGTTTTGGGTTGTGTTATTTGAGGTTTGGTTAGTCGGGTTTTTATGCACCCCTAGTTATGTAAACAAAAAAGTCACCATGAAAAAGGGCAAACCACAAATTGGATATTATTTGATTTGGGTATAAAGTTCGCGTTGGATTGAAGGATTTAGGTCTGGGTCATTGCTCGATTTGTGTTCGGTATTATGATTGTATTGATTTGTACTTGTTTGAAAAAAAATATATATAAAGAATCTCGTTTTAAAATAAATATTCATTTGATTATATTAAAGGATGAAGAAATCAAATGTAAAGTTGTGTCCTAAAAACAAAAAGATGAAGAAAGAATACCAAAGATGATAATTGGAACTCAATAAATGTGAGAAATTTATAAATAAATAAAAAAACAAAATTTCAATATCCAAAATAAGAATTTTAAATCATGCCTACCTATTTAATTATAATTTCCAAAATAAGAATAAAAGTAGAGATGGTTTTTGTTTTTGTATAATATTACTTTCTTTTAACTTTTATATGTTAATTTCATCCTAGTTTGTTAGTAAATATATTCATTAATTTGAAATACTTGCTATAATCAAAATTTTAAGTAAACCACAAAACAAGTTAATAAAATGTAAGTCGAGTGATTTAGGTTCTTATAATTTGTTCACGAAGTTAAATTTTCTAACCTTCAATAATGTATTGTATGAAGTATTAACATTCTTTTTTGAACCAAAGGAGAATAAAAACCGAAAAAGAAAACCCGAGTATCTAGGGAAAAGCAAAATATTTAATGGAAGAATGGGGGATCAGTTTGAACAATCCTGTGAATCCTAGTTGAACAAGTAACAATGATGAATTGAACGATTAATTGTATTGAATGATTGAGAGAGTTACAAACATAGGATTGAAAACCAAAACTCTCTCTCAAAATCTGATAAGCACACAATACTATTTCTCTAAGTCTAATACTTGACCCAAAACAACTCTAAACAAGACTTAAATACCACGGACCTAAACATGCTAGGCCCAAACCCATTACAAAGAATTAAGCCCAAATGACATTTAAAGGCTTTTACAAATACATAAATTAAACCTAAATAATTAACAAATAAACTCTAATAAATACTTTGTAGAACTTTCCACGCACTAGGACTTTCAGTCATAACAATCTCCCCCTAAAGTTGTATAAATGATTTATCTTCTTGAAATCTTCATTTCTTGATCTTCTCTTCCTCTTGAATCTCTGAAACAATTTGGTG
The DNA here is from genome assembly GCA_023525745.1 of Arctium lappa. Lineage (NCBI taxonomy): Eukaryota > Viridiplantae > Streptophyta > Magnoliopsida > Asterales > Asteraceae > Arctium > Arctium lappa. The sequence goes on along the minus strand of CM042058.1, from coordinate 59,910,358 downwards.
TTGCTTGAATCTCGACTGAATACACTATTGAGCAACTTTCAATTGTAGAAACTCAACACATCGGATCAGCACACAAGAAAAATAATGTGCGAGTTACGTGACATTCCATAGTGCATCTTCAGTTTAAAAACAAAGAATTTGTCTCTGAACCGCGAGTTGAATTGACTTTCAACTTAAGAACTTGTAGAAACCAATATGCTCGTAGGAGGAATCAACTTGTAGCAAACACCACTTGATAAAGGATAAAAGAACCAATGCAATCTTGAAATCCATGGCTTTTCAACCTCAGATTTAAGAAATTAAGATAATGTTGCTCCCTTTCGGCTTTTCCTAACTCCCCCTCAATATGATAATTTGTCTTTGAAACTTGTGTCTTTGTTATTGCATTCTACCCTCATGATGATTAGGAGAATCCTGAGCATCATGTATGTTCAAAGACTAACGGGATGAGTAGCAAAAGATAAGATAAAACATTTAGTAACCAAGATGGGGTAATCAACTAACACAGAAACATATTAGTAATTGTTATCACAACAATTAAAAATAATTGTGTGGCCTATTTTCAGAGTTGGCAAGGGGGTATCTCTGATAGGACTTCCAGTTATCACTGAAATAAGATTTTAAGAATCAACTTCTCAAACTGTTCCGGCAATATCACAAAATATGCGATTGGAATCACAAAGATTTGTGCGTGCGTGTGTGAAAGAAATATAAATCATATCAAGTTGGCTCAAAGATTGATTTAACTTGAAACGCAGGTTCAGAAATCAATAGACATAGTGAAATGAATATGAAGTTCGGAGACCGGAGCTGATGCCTTACTTTTTCAATATCTTAGACCTCCGAGTGAGGAATAGATAGATTATGAGCTAAATCTCCGTGAATATATGAAACAAGTATCTTTTGTGAGATACTTGAGTGGCTAGGTGGAGTGACACGAGTTATCGACACTAGGTCCATGTCTGTTTCAATATCCATCTCCAAAGAACGAGAATGAATATATTATGTGGTAACCCGGATAACTGACTCGGTTTGGTAAGTACCAATAATTCTTTTAAGTCCTGTCACATCCTTATCATATTCTTTTCGCTCCGAACTCATCTATCAAGCTAGACCCCTCACTAATATATATGAATTGGATGTGTTTCTTGGGTAGGTCATTCCGGTTCTAGATTGACCATAGAAACTTTATGAGTCGTAGCACTCCTTTAACTCGCCAAAGTGAAACATTGATGTAAACATTGAGAAGTCAAACATTTAGGAACGAGTCCTGAACTGAAGTGTTCAGAAGTCGATATAAAAGTTAGGAAAAACCTGGTACTCCCCCTCAAAAGATGGCATAACCCTTTATTGTAGTCATGTGACGTGAATAATCTGAATTAAATCCCACATGACATTCCTGCAAAACAGATTAGACAGATTTTGGTTTTGGTATCCATGCTTTGATGGATCCTTTATGGTTAGTTGCCTTAGCTTTGAAGCTATGAAACTGAGAATTGGGGATACTTCAAGTACCATACCAGCTATTGACATACCTGGAATCCACAAAGTCACTATTTCCACAATAAGTGCAACAGATATTTGCTCGGTTTAGACTGATCAACTTAGTTGTGGAATAGACATGAGTCGGTGACTTTGTATCAATGATAAGTCGGGTTTACACCCTCCTTAAACGAACCGCAAGTGTACGGTGTCGTGTCAAGTAATACGTACGTAAGTATGAGTATCGAACCGTAGGAACTTGGTATTAAGTACCACAATGACTATATCAATTATTAACTAGACTGAAGAAAATTGGTTTGTTTAGAGTTTTGCAAAGGAAGTGTAACGCCCTCAAATTTGGTAAGAGTAACTAATTTAAAATTTCGATATAACATCAAAATAGGGACAAGAATTCCTCTTACAAATCAAAACTCAATATGCCTCGCGTTAAAAATCTATAATTACCTCGACAAATACAAACTCCAACAAGATACAAGGTCTAAACCAGAGTCGGGTGCTACATAACCCCAATACAAGTTACTCTTCACAAAACCTAAGCGGAAGACTTCACATTCACGAGCACACCACTAGCACTTGTCTCTCTCTCTCTCTCTTCGTAGAGTCATTAGAACTATTCCCCAAATGAAGCCTGTTGCACATGCCGACATATAAAAAGGTTAGGCTAATGCCTAATGAGTTCAAGAGTTTTACATGAACAAATATATCTTTATAGGAATGAACCCCAATAAAAATCGTAATCTTTCAAATGGTTTACTTTAAACTTGAAGACGAGGAGGGAAATCCAATATTAAGGTCCTAATTTACGGTCAACCACATAAGCCCAATGACAACAAAGTAAAACGTCATTATATTTAAAATGCTACTAGTTGACAACGGGGGAGACCCGTATACATTGAGAGTGGAGGAACACAAAAGTATACCACTCATGCAATGTTAATCGCATGACACCTCACGACATACAAGCCCAAGTGTCCCTACGATTTCTTTAACAAGTTTCACCACAAGTCATTGACCTTGATGAACATTCCGAAGAACTCCATCCCGAAGGCCCGACACACTTAAAGACTACCTCCCAGGCATTACTTCAAGCGGCGGAGGTCATAATGTCTACCTCCCTGGTAGCACCACCAGACTCAACCCTCCTAATGCATACTTGTAAATTTTATGGTCGTAAAACATGGATACCGGAGCTCAACCCCGTAATACCCAATTGACCATGCCAAACAGACTGACTTACATGCCTATGGATCCAATGCAACACAGTCTAACCTTACCGAACTACACATGAATGACCAAAGCACTCGAGTCCGTAACAAACCTCAATACGCAACACAACGCATTAGTACGTACGTCATAAATGGACTCTACACTGAGCCATATAAAATCGGACAAGTGTCCTCAAGACTCCCTTAAAACGACATCGAGCCAAAATACTCAAAACCTCTTTTTGACCAATGATTAACGCTTTTCAAATAATAAACGTACTCGACCCATACCATGCAATTACACGCTCCAATAATACGTGAATGAACTCCAACACAGTTTAAGTCGGGACAAAAGGTTTTCCAAATAGATTTATACTCTTTATCCATTAAAAACATCCCATAACACAAAATTAAACCTTTTACCCAAACAAACAGTAAAAATGCCTTTTAACCAAATAATCTCATTTATGCAATAAATCACCAAAATACGTCCATATACGTCTCATTTATCAAGATGCCCAAAATTCCTGAATGTGGGTGTTTTATAAGTTTATAAAGTTAAACACTTCCAGGTAACCAAAACTTATCAAGTGATCAGCAGTTAACAATTTCATGTAAAACACAAAACACTTTAAAATGAACATTTTGGCATGTACAACGTTTTCGAAAATCAACTTGAACTCACCTTGCTAGATTTAGGCTAAATTGGGATTTTCCCCCAACTTGAACTCCTTTGAAGAACAATTGGATCCTCAAGCCAGAAACTTCCAAAAACCTAGATCCATACATTTCCAACCATAAATAATCATATTCAACCACAAAGAATCGTTCCCCAAACTTTATACATGAATATCTCAACTTATGTCAAAATCCTAAATTCCATAGATGAAGAAAAGAGAAGGTTACCTTACCCACAACTTGAATCCATCAACAATGTACTTCTAGGTCACCAAAATGAGCCACAACTTCCCATCTTCAAAATAGATAAAAAGATTGGGTGAAACTTTAAGAAGCTTGGCGGGGAAGATGAAGATGGAGGGATGATGGTTCTAGTTCCCAACTTGCTAGATGGAGAAGAAACACATAGATTTAGGAGGAAACTCTCAAAAATGAGTTAGGGTTCGATTTGGAGGTTGGAGGGTCGATTTGGGAGAGAAATAGGCGAAAGATTTGAGGTTAGGGTGAAAAATGGGGTTTGGGACCTGATTTTCCCCTTTTTGTGCACACAACGGCTCCGTGCGGGTGGTGGCGCGGGTCCACCCGCGTGGAGCACTGTCGCCCGAATTTCTTGCCCGAACACTTTTTGGTCATAACTTCTTCGTTTTAGCTCCGATTTTGCTCCGGAAAGAACCGTTGGACTCGTAATTGAATCCTTCATCTACCAAGACTATAAAATATAGGATTCAAGTCCAAAATCCTATATCTTATTTTTCCCTAAAATATCGATTCTTGTATTAACTTGAAATGATACCCTTCGAAAATCGGGGTGTTACAGGATAAAAATACAATGACTTCAAGAAAACTTTGAAGTCAAAACTGATTAACTAATAATAAGAAATTGGGGGTTGGATTCATATTTAGCTTATTTTACTTTAAACTGTGAAGGGTTTGTACGTTATGCTATAAGACTCGATGAAATTAATCTCAAAGATAATTATTTCACTTTCTCAAGCTATAACAATAATAGCAATTAACAATGAAACTTCATCTCTCAATCTCAACATTCAAGTTAATTTGCTTATAAAAACATGGATTAACAAATCTATGGTGGATTGGTATATCTCTATCCAAATCACACCATAGGCATACAACAACCACATCTAATCATCTTACACTTTTCTCAAAGAGCAAGATAATCAAGAAATATTCAATCAACTGATCAGACTAATGGAATTACATCAAAATTCGTTATATGCTTCATTGATAATGATTCAAAAAAAGTTACAAAACCCAATCACAAGTTTGAGTAAGAACATCACCAAATAATCATCCAACCCCCAATATAAGATGATTAGCTCATGTTGGGGTTTTTCACAAGCAAAAATGAAATACTACAGTTTGGAAGAGAAATCATTGTATCAAAATGAAAGCAATAAAAACTTCTTGAAGAATCAATTCTCTAATCTTCCGTACCCTTCGTACGTGAATCCACTTGTTTCAATCTTCAATCTCTTATCTTCTCCTTCGAATCGTCGCTTCTCAACCTTCAAAATCACCCTCTTTCTCTCTGTATTTTTGTGATAAGTAATAATAGACTAGCCTCCACTCAACCTAAATGATAAAGGCATCGAAATGTAACAGTCAGGGGATAGGCGTGGTCGACCGCGCAGATGGACTTGCGCTGCGATCTGCGTCGAACACTGTCCGTGTGTCCACGCGAGTGGCCGCGCGGATGGACTCGCGTCGTGATCCGCGCCGAGCACTGTTTTCCAACTTCACCATTTCTCAGACATTGGCTCAAATTGCCAACTTTCTCCTCCATTTGACTCACCAATTGTCCGACGTTGTCAAAACCCGAAGACCTGTACTTTCCCCTCAAAAACTCATTAAAATAGCTATCTTACTTGGACACTTGCAACGAAAGGGCCGATTTATGATTAAAAATAATATCCTAAAACGTCATTATCAACAACCCCAAACCGAGCGTTTCTTGTCCCCAAGCAAAACAGAAGAAAATTAATCTTAACACGACAATCACAATAAACAAGAAATTACATGATAAACAATCGGGCACTCACAATCCACCTTTTCCCATTTTGTCAAGATGGAAAAAAATGGAGTCCAAACCTAAATGCATCACTTCGGTTAACTGCAAACCATGACCATTGGGAGTTGAATTCAAAGCAGTTCAGTGCATACTAAGTTGTATACCAGTGAAACAAAGCTAGGGAAAACATTTCGCCTCGACTCTACCTTACGGTGTATTCTCATCTGCATGATATCAATTCAGGCAGAGAGAATTTATGAACAATAAAACCCAAGATTAAATTTGCATGATAGGAGAAAAGAACAATGCTTGATGTGTGCAAAGTAATCTCATAAAGGAATCGAGCAGTAAGACATGGAGGACAACAAATTCAGTCGAATCAACTATGTTTTCCATCAGAATCACCAGGCAATTGAAATTTTGGAAGGATACAAGAAGTGGGAAAACAAGTACTTTACATTTTCTTGAATTCCTCTTTCCCTTAAGTTCTAATCCTTGCCCCTTTTCGAAATTGCCTAATTTTTTTTACCCACATCATTTTTGAGCTTGATTTGAATTGACAGGTAACAATAGGCAACAACGGCTTTCAATTAGGGACTTGATGGCTTTAAACTTGTCCTTGATTCTTAAGGTCTACACAACTGATCAACTGAAGCTTATTGTTTGTTCGGATGCTAGTCTTTACTACTCAATACAACCATAATAGTGAGATTAACTATTATCCCTATTTAAGAATAACGAGTGGTGTATAGGATTAGCAAATGAAAATCACACTCAGAAATTCGAAAGGAATCAATATGTAGGCTCAAGATACTCTTTCCAGTAGTCTCCACTCTCCACTAATTTCCCTAATCATACATCTCATTGGTCTTCCCTCAGCAGTTACCTCACTACCTCAAATTCTCCGCACAATGGTCAGGTTTAGTTTTCCAATAGGAGGCTTAAGGTCACTTTTGTGAAAAAATTCTAAGCTTGAAAAGCATACACAAGCATATACAGGACAATTAAAATGTAAAATTGAAAGATGATTGGTACATGTGCCCGATTGGACAACCCCAAACCTTACCGACACATTGTCCTTAATGTGAAATAAGTAAATGGAATTAATCAACTAACAGTAGTATCATCATTCAATTAAGTACAATCATCTAAATAAAAAACAGACAATTCAAAGTTCAAATATGAAAGATATAATAAAGGCAAATCACCAACCCTCAATCGTTACGGGCGCGGCGGCGAGATGTTGAGGCACCGAGAGGTTGTCTCCTTTGTCGCCTAGCAGGTGGCGGGTTTGAAGGGCCCGCTTTACTCGGTTGCATTTGAGGAATTTCATCCACAATGCAATTTCAGGTCGGAGTTCGCTCTTCTTTATCTCGTCGACTTTAGGAATCGAACGACCTCGGCCGCTCCTACGTAAGGCTGATGACAACACCTCGATGTGCTCTTCGTGTGGCCCGACCCCCGGAATGCGTGATATCCCATAAGTTATCCCGAGGTTATCGGGACGGGGAACTCCGTAATGGGCACATATATTGTCCATTGTCAAGCATACCAACTTGTTCCCGACCAACACCGAGTGATATTAGTTGAACGTTGGTGGGATCATTGAGGCATAAAATTCCAGGACCAAGGTTGGATCATAATGTTCTAGATTAGCTACATAATTCATCCAGCTCCTTTCTTCAGCAATCTCTCGGACTCGAGGGTTTGGTATTTCATGGAAGTTCATCCCCCGGTCCGAGTGAAATGTCCGTGTATGGAAGAGCTCAGGGCGCTGGTCTATTGTGTGGTTGGTTCTTTCAGTTAATGCCTCTCTCTCACCTCTGCTGAGGTTATAGTAGTGGTACCATTTGCCTGCGGTGTCGGGGTTAGTGTGAACCATATTGCCTGCAAGATGAACAAACCACAAGTGTATTATTGTCTATGCAACCCCAAACCTAATCTTTGGATTAGGTTTATTCACTGTAGATCCTTACAATTCACATACATGGGGGCACCCCGAAACAAAGTTTACTTTGGGGTGTTGTGTGGATGGTTGAAACGACACCCCAAACCAAAAGTTTGGTGGGGGTGTTAGAAGACTTAGTACCAAAGCACACACAAAAATCAAGCACAACAATGTTATCAGCAGTTAAAGCACATTCCATAATTGTCCCACCGGTTCATGCATCTGATAAAATAATACTGATAACTACATGCAATGGACCAAAACCCCAAGTTTTGATGGACTTCTTGTACAACCCAAATGGCTACACATACCCAACACAAATATTTCATCAAGAATTGTGATTATTAAGCATACTCCACACAACATTCATGCACCAAACTCCAAATAGGAAGATATTTGAAATTATCCACATAAGAACCCTACTAACATCATCTAATCCAACTCATGAAAGAAATTCCACATACCATAATGATGCATCCACAAATCACCAATTTAAAAGATGAGAAATTGAAAGGTATAGATACCTTGAGTGATTGAAGATGGTAGATTGAAGAAAAGAGAGGAAAACCCTTCTTGAATTGCTTGAAATCGACCTTGGGGATGATTTTGGGGAAGAATTCGGAGTTTGAGAGTATTAGGGTTTGTAAATTTGAGGATGGTGGCCAAATAGAACCTTTTATAGTCGCACAGAGTTTCGGCGTGGATGGATCCGCGCAGGGATCCGCATGGAACACTGGAATGTTGACCCCTTTAGCCTTCGACGCGGATTTTGGCGCGTATGGATCCGTGCAGAGATCCGCGCGGGACACTGGATTCTTGAAACAACAGGGGTGCGCGCGGATGCGGGGGCGTCTTGTTCCGTACGGCCATACGCGCATAACACTTGAATTGGTACTTACAGAGGCTCGCGCGGATTCTGGGGCGGGTTGATCCGCGCGGAGAACCGCGCCAAGCTCTGGCCACCATCAGTTCTTTCTACTCTTTTGCTTTGAACCTCCTCGGAATTCAACTTCAGGTAATAAAAAAACACACATAAAACAAAACACTTAAAAGCTAACCTACGGTGGGTTGCCTCCCACCCAACGCCTTATTTAGGGTCATGGCACGACCTTCCTTTTTCACTCCTTTGCCTCGTCAAGATAGAAGCTAGATGCTTCTAGTGGTTCACTTCCGATGTATGGCTTGACTCATTGTCCATTCACTTTGAATGTAGTCCCGTATTTCCCTTGCAGCTCAACTGTGCCGTATGGAAACACCTCTTTGACCGTGAAAGGACCGGACCACCTGGATTTGAGCTTTCCTAGAAACAAACACAACCATGAGTTAAACAATAAGACATTCATGCCAAGTGTAATTACCTTTTCTCGAATGCGTTGGTCGTGGAATCTTTTGGTCCGTTCCTTGTAGATGGTTGCATTTTCATATGCATCTTTCCTGATCTCGTCCAAGTCGTTGAGTTGAAGGAATCAGCGTTGCCCGGCGGCATGAATATTCATATTCAACTGCTTGATTGCCCAAGAGGCTTTGTGCTCAAGCTCGACCGGTAAATGACACGATTTACCAAAAACCAAACGATAAGGAGTAGTGCTAAGCAGGGTCTTATACGCTGTCCGATAGGCCCATAATGCGTCATCTAATTTGGATGACCAATCTTTTCTTGATGCACTAACGGTTTTCTCCAGAATTTGCTTCAATTCCCAGTTGGACACCTCTGCTAAGCCATTTTCCTGTGGATGGTATGGTGTGGTAACTTTATGCTTCACCGAATACTTTTTCATAATTGCTTCTAAATATTGGTTACAGAAATGGCTACCACCATCACTTATCAGTGCTCTTGGGACTCCAAACCTTGAGAAAATGTACTTTCGCAAAAATTTGATTACTACTTTGGAGTCGTTCGTAGGAGTTGTGATCGCTTCCACCCACTTTGACACATAATTGACTGCTACTAGAATATATTCGTTTTGGTATGAGTTTGGGAAAGGTCCCATGAAATCGATACCTCATACATCAAATAGCTCCACTTCCAAGAAAATATTCATGGGCATCTCGCCTCTCTTCGTGATATTACCGACCCTCTGACAATGGTCACAACGGGAGATAAAATCTCTAGCATCTTTGAACATGGACAGCTAAAAGAATCCCGATTGCAACACCTTGGCCACTGTTCTATCCGTACTGAAATGACCACCACATTCTAATGTGTGACAATGGGTTACAATGTCGGCCTTCTCTTCATCTGGGACACATCGGTTAATCATACCATCCGCACACAGCTTGTACAGAAACGGCTCATCCCAATAATATTGTTTCGCATCTGAAAGGAATTTCTTCCTTTGATGTGAATTCAACCTATACGACATGATTGCTCCCACCAGATAATTAACAATATCAGCGTACCATGGCTCAGAATGATTCACCTTAAACAACTGCTCATCCGGAAAGGAATCATTGATGACCAAATTATCTTTCTCTCCATTCTCTTCAAGTCTTGACAAGTGATCGGCTATTGTGTTCTCTGAACCCTTTTTGCCCAAAATCTCCAAATCAAACTCTTGGAGTAATAACACCCACCGGATGAGTCTTGGCTTAGAGTCTTTCTTTGCCATCAAATATTTCAGAGTTGCATGATCTGTATAGACTATCACCTTGGCACCAACCAGATATGATCGTAATTTCTCGCAAGCATAGACAATTGCGAGTAATTCCTTCTCGGTTGTGGCATGGTTAACCTGAGCATTGTCTAACGTCTTGCTGGCGTAGTAGATAACATGAAATTGCTTTTCCTATTGTTGGCCCAACACTGCACCTACGGCGATGTCACTTGCATCACACATCAAGATGAACGGTAAATTCCAATCAGGAGTTGTCATAATAGGTGCCGATGTGAGCTCCTTTTTCAACCTGTCAAAAGCAGAAACACATTCATCAGTAAACTCAAATTTGACATCTTTAAGCAGTAAAGAGCATAAAGGTTTTGTAATCTTAGAGAAATCTTTAATGAAGCGCCGGTAAAACCCGATGTGACCAAGAAAACTTCTAACTCCCTTTATAGAGTTCGGATACGGAAGATTCTCTATGACTGTGACTTTAGCTTTGTCCACTTCTATGCCATCTCTTGACACCTTATGACCAAGCACAATCCATTCGGTCACCATAAAATGACACTTCTCCCAATTTAGCACTAGACTCGTCTCCTTGCACCTTTTTAAAACAACTTCTAGATGAGATAGACAAGTATCAAACGAAGGCCCAAATACCGAGAAATCATCCATGAAAATCTCTATAGTTCTTTCCACCATATCTGAAAAGATTGCCATCATGCATATCTGAAAAGTGGTTGGAGCATTGCACAACCTAAACGGCATTCTCCGATAAGCAAATGTGCCATACGGACAGGTAAATGTCATTTTATCTTGATCTTCCAGGGCTATGGGTATTTGATTATACCCGGAATATCCATCTAGGAAACAATAATACTCGTTCCCCGCCAATCGTTCCAACATTTGGTCAATAAATGGGAGAGGAAAGTGATCTTTCTTTGTAGCATCGTTCATCTTCATATAATCTTTGCAAACTCTCCATCCAGTGATTGTCCGTGACGGAATAAGCTCATTGTTGTTGTTTCAAACAACTGTAATCCCTCCTTTCTTTGGCACCACTTGAACCGGACTGACCCATGGACTATCCGGGATTGGATAAATACTTCTGGCATCCAAGAGTTTCAATATTTCCTTACAAACCACTTCCTTCATGTTTGGATTTAGTCGTCTTTGTGGTTGAACCACCGGCCGATACGCATCTTCTAAATTGATCCGGTGTGTGAAAAAAGTTAGACTTAAGCCTTTTAGATCGGTTATCGTCCATCCAATTGCAGTTTGGTGCTCGCGGAGAACGCTGAGAAGTTTTTCTTTCTTTACTGCACTGGCTGAGATAATCACTGGTAATGTCTCCTTGTCTCCCAAGTATGCATACTCCAAGTGCTTTGGTAATAGTTTGATATCTAACTATGGTGGTGTCTTTGATAATGGTTGAGATTTTGGGATAGGCGTTCCCAAATCCTCAACAGCTTGCTTGCGGTGCCCTTTGTAATTGGGTAATGCATTTAACTGTATTACGCTTTCGCTTTCTGTATTAGAATCAACACTGGTAAGCGCATTTTGTAGTGGATCCTCAGACACCACCACATTACCACCTTCTTGAATTACCGCTTCCATGACATCTACTTGATAGCATTCATTCGATACCGACTTATGTTTAGACGCTCGAAAGACATTGAACACGACTTCCTCTTCCCCAACTCAAAGTGTGAGCTTGCCACCCTTCACATCTATCAGTGCTCCTCCCGTGGCTAGTGTTGGTCCCGAAGGTGCTTAACAAGTTTGTAGAAGGGGGGTTGAATACAAACACATAATTTAAAGTTTAATAAATTGTTTATTGATAAATCAAAAGCAATTTACAAGTATGTTGCGGAATAAGATTAAGTAAAACTCAATCTAAACAAACTTAAGAAAACATTAAGATGGTTGCACAAGAATATAGAGAATGGGAGATTTTAGAAGTTTAGAAAACAAAGGTTTCTATATTTGAGAAAGATGAAGGTTTGAGGGGAGCACACTCTCCTGATGGAGAGGTAATCTTTCTATTTATACCCTATGCATTAAATGCATGGCAGGGCACTTTACACGTGTCTTTCTTTGATTGGCAGAGAGAGTCTGACTTTGGGAGACATGCTTTTGGCCGCATCATGAACAGTGTAGTTGACAGAGTTGTTGTACTAATTGTGTTAGAGGTATGTCCGTTCTGACACGTCGTACTGGGTGTGCAGGGAAAGACAAAAGAGACTTGAGGCATAAGCTAAGTGATCATTGAAAATGTAATTCCCAGATCTAAATCAAGCAATTCAAACACCCTCAATCAAGAATATGACAGTATTAAGATCTTAGAGAGAGAGTAGAGAGTGAAAGTAAATCTGATGTATTCATTAAGCTCTTACAACAATTACAAGAATTAAACCTATTTATATGGACTTGTAAACTCTTAAGTAATCCAACTAAACTCTCAAGTAACTTGAATAATGTATCCACACAAACTCTCAAGTACTTGAACAAACTCTCAAGTACTTCAACACCTCTAATACTTATGTTGACTTCTCACTATTTGACTTTCATTGACTTCCTTTGACTATTCAATTACAAGGCTTTTTACAAGGCTTTCCCAATTAAATCTTGTATACAATTAATGCACTAACATTCTCCCCCTTTGTATTCAAGATTTAATAAAAATTTGACATTAGTCTTCAGCGCTTGATTCTTCAACTTTTATCTCTGACATCTTTAAAACTTTGAAGCTCTAACAATCTTTAGTCTTTCAATCTCTGAAGAATCTTCAGATAAGCTTGAAAAGTATTTCACAATGCATCTTTGGAGAGTCAACAAGTCTTGAACAAAACTTTGAAATCTTTAGGAATCTTTTGAAATCTTTGAAACTTGAAACTTCGAGGAATCTTTCAAAAACTTTATCTTCGTCACTCTGATCTCTTGATCGTCTTTTGAAAAACGAACTTTCACGAATTATCTGAATTTGTCTTTGAATCATCTTTGTTTCTTCAGAATCTTTCCGCAAGTCTTTTTGAATTTGACATCTTCTTTGATGACTTTGAAATTGATCTTTGTAGATATCTCCCCCTTTTTGATGATTGTGAGCTTCATGATCATCAAAACTTTCTCAATTTTAGCACTTTCTTTGAATCTCCCCCTTTTTCAAATATTCTCCCCCCTTTGAGATACATTTGACATTTTCTGCCCTTTGATCTGAATAGCTGAATCATGAACTGTATATACCCGAATCTTTTCAAATTCAGATATAATGAACTTGGTAACCCTGATTCAACAAATGAAACAGTTAGAAGTGCCTGTCAGTAACACGGAGTTACTGTGTACAACGAATGTACAATTTAAGGAGCTGGTTTGATGATGACTCCCTAGGACTTCCATTCAATCATTGAAAAAACACAAGGTTTATCTATGAATGTTCTGACAGAAAAACAAATTTTTTGTGTGCTCGTGCTTGTGTATGAAAGAATTTAGCACAATGATTGTGTTTCATAAGGCTCAAATTGTGTAAACTATTGAGACAGCAATAGGTATTACACGGACTCAATGTGCATGAAAAAGGTGCGGAGGTGGGACAACTTTCCTTCTTGTTCAATATCTAAATCTTCCGAGTGAAGACTAGATAGCAGATATGCTGCATCCCCAAAGAAAATGAAACATTTCTTTGTTAAGAAAGAAACGAGTGGCTGATGGGGTAATTGCAAGAGTTGGCATGGGCTCACTGCCTTTTTCAATGATGGTCACCAAAGAATGTGAACCAATCAGATTTTGTGGCTGCCCGACTCAGAAAGTGGTTGGTGCAGAGTTCTGATATTCTTTTAACTCTGTTCTTACACCCTCTTTCTTTTTAACATTAAAGCTCACTTCTAACCAAACTCTCATTTACATTTTTCCGCTCCACACAATGAGAAAAACTCAACCGGATGAGTTATCTCCCCCACTCTTTGATTTAAGACCCCTTACCCTTAAATCATTCGAGGATAACTTCCTGGGTAGGAAACACTGGTTAACGTGAATCCATGGAAGTTCTGTTTAAGCTCACACACAAATCCCATGTAAGTCCTATAAAGAATGGTTGCTCAACAATTTAACTTTAGCAGTTAAGCTCAAAAATGTGATAATATTGTCAAAATGTATGCTCATTAAAAATTAGAATGAAATTTGAGCATTTGAACTTTGAAGATCTCTCAAAACAAGGATATTGAATGAATGAAATGAAATCAAGAGAATTGTTTTGAGAATCTGACAATGTATCAATCAGATCAAATAAGATGGTTTAGGGTATCAAAGAATTGGATATTTTGTTTATATGAACGAATATAAACAATTTTGCAATGAACGCACAAGATTAGAAATGATGATTGATGCTCAACAATATTTGAAAGCAAACGGGAGTATTACCATCGAAAAATTTGTTCGTTATGAGACATGGTAATAACAATTTCAAATGAAGTACTAAACCGATGTGTGTGAATACTTTACAGTATATAGACAAGATAATACGCAAGTATTGATCTTTGAAAACACACGGTCAGTTAAACATGAAAGCTTAATAATGAAAAACATTTAAAAGCTCACTTCTGAATTCATGTAATCTTTTGAGAATAGAGAAGTGGTTTGAACATTTAAGAAACCGTTTTTCATGCTTGAAAGTTGTTCTTCTTTCAAACAATCAGAGATGTAAGATTAGAAGATACTTACATTTAAGCTCCCCCTCAAATCATTATAGAATGATTTATATCAGATAAGCTCCCCCTGGATATTTGCATAATATCCTTATTTGAACATTGAAGAACTGGTCCTGATCTGTCATGTGATAAGAAGCCACAGTCCTTTACATTAAAGTTCGGGTTCTAAACTGAAGTGTTTAGAAGCCATTTTTCTTTGACTTTAAAGTCCGAGTCCTGAGTTGATTTACTCAGAAGTCAAAACATCTTGCTCCCCCTATACCTGTGGTACCTGCGAAACAGATTTAACAGGTTTTGGTACCCACTGGTATTTGGGTCATGGTATGTTAGATTTAAGAATCCACTTCTCATTAGATGTATATCTTTTAAATCCATAATTCTGAGAAGTTATTCTGTAAGAACCGTACCAGTTATGAGCAATTTCTCTCTGAATGAAGTCATTCTCTCCACAGTAAGAACAACAGATTTTCCTTTGAGCAATCCTGATCAGATGATTAGTCGAGTAATATATATCAGAATTACCAAAATATTTACCTTTACACTTACTGTTCTGTTTGGCAGTTGTTGTGGATTTGAATGATCTGTCATTCTTCTTCTCTTCATCAGGAGTCTTCACTCGCCAGACCATCTGATTTTTCTTCGATTGCTTTCCAAGAGATTTAACATAGAAGCTCGTTGATCCATCAACAGATTTGTCATAAAATAGATTTGATGGTCGAATCTGACTTGATTTGACAATTTTAGGTTTGACACTGTTCTTTTTGAAAACATTTTGATCATGAATAGAACTTGAAGTTGTTTTGAAAGAACAGACTGATTCTGTTGAATTATCAACAGGTGATTGACTAATCACATCAGCTGTTACTTTATCTGACAATTCAATGTTTGCAGCTTCCAAGCTTTTTATTTTTTCAGATAAAATGTTTCTTTCTGAAGTAAGTGTGTCAAACTTTATTTTCAAATCAGATATGGCCTTCTGTTCTTTTTGATAATCTGATGACAGAACAATTATTTTGGATTGGATCTTTGATATTTCAGATTCAAAATGTGAACGTTCAAGCTCAAAATCTTTTTCCAAGTTCTTGTTCTTTTCAGAAATATCTTTGAAAATCCCAGTATTTCTTTTTTCAACATTTCTCTTTTCAAGCTCATAAGACCTCTTGTTTTCTTTAAAGCATTTTCTTTCTTTCTCAAGTAGGTCTTGTAAAGTAGAAATATGTGTGGGAAGTTCAATTATTTTAGCTTCAAGAACTTGTCTTTCCTTTGCAAATGTGTCTCTTTCAGTGATTAAAATTTTTTCAAACTCAGACACTTGCTTAGAAAGCTTTATGCATCTAAGCTCCAAATCCTTTTTCTCTTGGTTAGCTTTCTTAGAAAATTCAGATATCTGTTGAGTTGAAAATGTCTCCAGTTTTGATTTTTCTTTATCTGCTTGGATGCTTTTTATTAATTCTGCATTTTTGATTTCCAAGGCAGATATTTTATCTTCAAAAGCCTTAAACTTGTTTTGAAGCTCAACAGATTCATCTTTCAGCTCTAATGATTTCTGTTCAGTTTTCTTCAGTTGGCTTTGAAGTTTTTCAATCTTTTTCTCTTTCAATTTTAATTCCTTTTCAAATGTGACAATTGTTTTTTCTTTTAGAACAATGATTTTCTCTCTTTCTTTAATCTCTTTCTCTTTCTCTCTTATGGTTGTCTCTTTCTCTCTTATGTCTTTCTCTTTCTCTCTTATCTCGTTTTCTTTTGCACTAATGATACATGCACAATCAGATTTAGCATGGTCAGTACATTTTGTACAAACAAGGGTTTTATCAGAATTTGACAATTTAAATTTCAACTCTTGTATCTGCTTAAGAAGCTCTGAATTCTTTTCTTGGTATCTCAGGCACAATTTCATTTCCATCTACTATGATATGTGGAATTAACACAATATGCTCCAAATCTTTGTTGATCATCCTCTTTTTCTTTGTAGAATGTTTGCCTGTAGAAGACATCTTGAATGAAAAATTATTAGCTTGATGTGAATGATCGTTCCCAAACAATTCAGAATATTTGACTGAAAGTCAAACTTAGATCAACACAAAAAAATCTCTGAAAAATTTTCTGTCTCTGGTTCTCTTAAACCACTTTGAAACTTGCACTTGAAAAATTCCCAAGACTAGTACTCACAGACTGATTAATCACAAACTTGCAAACTGTGCAGACTGTTAAAACACAGATTACAGTTGAAAAACTCACAAATTACACAAAAGTGAAACACACAAATCACTTGGAATGAAACAAGCAGACCAAGATGTGTTCAAACTGAAACTTGCAACCTGTATGAATCTGAACTCGCAGACTGCAGATTTCAGCCAATGTTCTGTGAAACTCGCAAACAGTAGGCTGATCAAAACTCGCAGGCTGTGGTTTATGTGGTCTGCGTGTTCTTCAAAACTCGCAGATTAAAGAATGGATTTCAACTTAATGCCTTGCGTGTTTTGCTAAACTCTCAGATCAAATGAAAATCTGAAACACGCAGACAACCATGAAATGAAACTTGCAGATTATATGGAAATTTGAAAATCACAGACTGTATGATGAAACAAGTCACTTGAAACCTCAAAATCAATTGAAACTTCAATTGAAACAGACCAAGTGATGAACTCACAGATTGCACAAAAGTGAAACACACAGATCACTTCCAGATCTCGAGTTAAAGAAACCTGCAGACTATAAAACCACAGATTACAGTCAAAGCAACCATTAACTTTTCAAACTACACAGATGCTTTAAACTGTTTTCATGAACTTGAACAAGTTGTGTGACCATAAACTCAAGACTGGAAATTAAAACTTGAAAATCACAGACAATAGAAAATCACAAACTCGCAGGCTGCAGATTTCGTAAACTCGCAGGTTGTGTGACTATAAACTCGAAACTTCAAATCAATTGAAACTTAGTGTTGTGCCTGTTTTGTGGAACTCGCATAACTCATAATCATGAAAATCATAAAACTCGCAAGCCACATAGAATTGGAAATGAATTGGTATGGAATTCGCCGATTGCTCTCAATTTGAACTTGCAATCACATGTTATACCAATTTGAATCAGCGCCTGATTTCCAATTTTTCGAAGGTCCACAAATCAATTAGAAGAATTGAAACTTCGTAGATCAATTTGATTGGAAATTACAGAACCTGCAAATCAATTGGAATGTCAATTAGGTTGAAATTGAAACTTGTAGTAGGTTGTAGTCAAACGCGCAGACCAAGTTAGTTGAAACACGCAAATTCAAATTTGCTCAAAACGCGCAAACTTAATTTCCCAAAACGCGCAAACGTGAAATTTCCCAAAGATGTTGTAAAGTCTTCCATTAAGCTTGGGGAAAAAGTTTCAAAAGAGTGACATGGTTCGGGTTGTTCAAAATAATTCTCGGGTGGGTAGTTAGGAACAAGGGATGTAAATCCATAGCGAGGATCATTCCCTTGAAAATTACACGAATAATCAAAATTCCCCTCCCATGATTGGTTGAGTGCATTTATAAACGTGTCATTCCAATCTTCATAGGGAGGTGAAAATGAGGTGTAGGTGCCATGATCTTGAATATTTGCCAAAAAGTTAGGATGTTGTTCCCATGAATAATCGAAAGTATTATAATACGGGGCATCCCAACTAAAACTATCCATTATGGTGAAAGAAAAACCAATGAAAAACTCAACTTATAACTCAAGAAACTCTGGAAATACGCCAATCCCTAGCAACGGCGCCAAAAACTTGATAGCAGAATATCGTATAGGTCCACAAAGTGGCCACTATGTTGCCACAGTGGCGGTGCAAGTGCACACCGGACACTATGATCGCTATAAGTAATAAAGTGGTAAAAATACCGAGATCGTATCCACAGGGATCAGACTTCAAAGTTTCGAGTAGTAGGTCGAGAATACAATGGTTTCAATTAGAGAAGAAGAAAATATCTGAGCGAAATTGGTGCTTTTAACAATTAACAAATAATTTAAAGAAAAGGGTATGGGTGTAGGCTTTATCTAAGACATTTGTAGTAACCTCGTGGTTAGAAACAAAGTATCACAAAAACATCTAAAAAAAATCCCTTTCTTTCGAAAGTGAACTTCCTCGGAACGTGGCCACGTTGCACCCACAAAGTCACCACTTTCGCCAACTCAAGACTTGCCGACTTAACTAAGTACACCTCTAAGGATTTCAGTTCCACCAGTATGGATATAGAAGCCCAAATCTCTTTGTGACACCTATATCTACCGACATTTTGAACCTTAGTTAAAGTCATGCAAAAACCCGTATCTCTACGTGGTTATAAAAGACTTTCTCAAATCTTCTTTGCATCACTCAAGCCGTATTTCGGATCCGCCCCTCTCGAGGTCTAAGATCTAATATTAACACTAACAAGTGATCGGCTTGTCCGCGTTGAGTTGAAATCCCGACTCGAGCGACCAAGTCTAAGAGTTAGCAAAGATGGCAACACCTAAGTGTTGCCTACTAGTCTTAGATTTGGCACACACCCACACCCACACCCAAAGGGGTGTTTAGTTCAAGCCTTCTTTGACCCAAAGGCTTCTTGCCTTTTTCATCTATTTTATCATGAAAGCTCGTATTTTGCTTTATCTCATTTAGGCTTTTAGATAGGCATTTTTGGCATTGATATCTTTCCACCAAGATTTTGCTTTTATCTTTTGTCTTCTTTTCATCCCCTTGGTTTCTAAAGCTTAGCCTTTAAGAAAGTCTTTATGCAGCTGAAATGGACATAAAAATACATGCAAAATATGATGTTTTTCAGCTGTCATCGGATTTACATCGTTCACCAACGTGGCGACAAAGTAGCCACTTTCTGCAGTCCAACATTTAGCCCAAAAATGATGTTTTCAACCATCAAAACACAAACTTTTATCCTCAACACCTCCAAATGAAAATAAATAAATAAAAAAGAGAAACATGAACACGTAAAGGGAAAACACACACAAAAATTAAAGAAAAACACACACAAACAATGTGTAAATAACACTCAAAATGAGAGTTATATCACATCCCATACTTAACTTGTTACTTGTCCCCAAGTAACTAAAAGAACATACTTAAAAACACATGAAGATACAAAAACACAAGAAGACTAAGTATCACAAAAGGGATCTTCTATTTTTCTTTCTTTTTTTTTCTTTTTTTCATTTTTTTTCTTTTTGTCTTTTTTTTATTTGCATCCCAAATCCTTTTGAAAAAATATCCATAGTTTTTCCTAATGTTCCACTATATTCTTTTTATTGCAATTTGATTTTCATAGGCTAAGCTATAATTCACCCATCTTATGATAATTAACTTTGCAAAATTAGATCCACGGGACTTTGAAGGGTTAGTGTTTAAGGCTTCTCACTTCTTCCTTACATTTTTCATCTTCCCCCAAACTTGTCTTTTTTTTTTGGTTACACAAAAAAACGTCTCGTATGTATTTGATATGTTTTGCCCAACTTTTTCACCTCAACGTGTCAAACTCGGCTATTTGCATTCTTTATTTTCTTTATCCCTCCAGTTTTTCGAAGGATTTAGCCCTTTTTTCAACACTTGAGTTTAATCCCCCAAACTTAAAATACTCAATGTCTTCACTATGGAGGGAGTAATAACTAGTAAGACTCAACGGCTTGGGTAAGACAACAAAGGAAAAGTGTATCGGCCAAGTGTTTAAGAAAAATGGCTCGTGTCATTTCTAAAATTTCAAAGTGTAATGAATATGGATACCGGGGAATTGGTTGCTTAGTTCTAGAAATCTGCTAATAGTGGATAAATTATTCAAACTATGAAACTTCAAATCTAAGGATATAAGATGCATGAGACTTTTGTTTTTTGTTTTTTTTAAATCCCCAAAAAAATTTGATACTAGTAAAAAAAAAAAGAACGGACTCAAATCACACACACAAAAATGTAAAATAAAAGACACAAATTTGGAGATGAGAGTAAGAAAAAAAATTTTGCATCAAGGTTATGTAGGATGAGGTTCACCACCCCACGAGTGCATCTTCAAGAAGTGGTGTGGTTTCAAGATAATAGCCACCTCCACCATACCAAAGCTTCGTGCAACAACTCCATCACCCAAATAACACGATCTATGCAAAATTTCCGAACTTTTGATCATACAAATCCTCCCAACGATTTGTTTTGCAACCACCGTAGGATCATTGTTGTCACAAAAAGAAGGCTGCACAACATGAGCAAAAATCATTAAATTAGGAATTTTAGCATCTTGAAGCACCTCTTCACTATTGGAAAGTAAAGAAGGCTTGCTCATGTGCTCGAAATTTGCCTTAAAAATATCCAACTCTTTCTTTTCATCACTCTCATCCTTACCAACACATTTTAATTTTTCACTATCACTTGGTAAGGGACCTTGACTTTGATTTTTCAACTCGTCGACTAGTTGTCCCATCTTAGTATTCAATGCTTCAAAAAAGGACGTGAAATTTCCCAAAGATGTTGTAAAATCTTCCATTAAGCTTGGGGAAAGAGTTTCAAAAGAGTTACATGGTTCGGGTTGTTCAAAATAATTCTCGGGTGGGTAGTTAGGAACAAGGGATGTGAATCCATAGCGAGGATCATTCCCTTGAAAATTACACGAATAATCAAAATTCCCCTCCCATGATTGGTTGAGTGCATTTATAAACGTGTCATTCCAATCTTCATAGGGAGGTGAAAATGAGGTGTAGGTGCCATTATCTTGAATATTTGCCAAAAAGTTAGGATGTTGTTCCCATGAATAATCGAAAGTATTATAATACGGGGCATCCCAACTAAAACTATCCATTATGGTGAAAGAAAAACCAATGAAAAACTCAACTTATAACTCAAGAAACTCTGGAAATACGCCAATCCCTAGCAACGGCGCCACAAACTTGATAGCGGAATATCGTATAGGTCCACAAAGTGGCCATTATGTTGCCACAGTGGCGGTGCAATTGCACACCGGACACTATGATCGCTATAAGTAATAAAGTGGTAAAAATACCGAGATCGTATCCACAGGGATCAGACTTCAAAGTTTCGAGTAGTAGGTTGAGAATACAATGGTTTCAATTAGAGAAGAAGAAAATATCTGAGCGAAATTGGTGTTTTTAACAATTAACAAATAATTTAAAGAAAAGGGTATGGGTGTACGCTTTATCTAAGACATTTGTAGTAACCTCGTGGTCAGAAACAAAGTATCACAAAAACATCTAAAAAAATCCCTTTCTTTCGAAAGTGAACTTCCTCGGAACGTGGTCACGTTGCACCCACAAAGTCACCACTTTCGCCAACTCAAGACTTGCCGACTTAACTAAGTAAACCTCTAAGGATTTCAGTTCCACCAGTATGGATATAGAAGCCCAAATCTCTTTGTGACACCTATATCGACCGACATTTTGAACCTTAGTTAAAGTCATGCAAAAACCCGTATCTCTACGTGGTTATAAAAGACTTTCTCAAATCTTCTTTGCATCACTCAAGCCGTATTTCGGATCCGCCCCTCTCGAGGTCTAAGATCTAATATTAACACTAACAAGTGATCGGCTTGTCCGCGTTGAGTTGAAGTCTCGACTCGAGCGACCAAGTCTAAGAGTTAACAAAGATGGAAACACCTAAGTGTTGCCTACTAGTCTTAGATTTGGCACACACCCACACCCACACCCAAAGGGGTGTTTAGTTCATAATAACAGTAAAAGACATGAAAGAAGAAGGAGAGAACATAAGCTTAAATTGCATAAATGAAACTTAAAAGCTGCTGCCAACGTGGTGACAACGTGGCCACTTTGGCGATAGCAGGAAATTAAATACTAGAAAATAAATTACAACTACAATTACAACTACAACTATCTAAGAGAAAAAAGAAAGAACAATAGCTGAATTATGCTACATGTTGGAGCTCTCTTTCAAATGACATCCATGGCTTCAATTTATAGTGGAAGATGAAAAGGGTGGTGGAGGATTTTACCCACAAAACCTTTCAATGAGTTCAAGCCTTCTTTGACCCAAAGGCTTCTTGCCTTTTTCATCTATTTTATCATGAAAGCTCGTATTTTGCTTTATCTCATTTAGGCTTTTAGATAGACATTTTTGGCATTGATATCTTTCCACCAAGATTTTGCTTTTATCTTTTGTCTTCTCTTCATCCCCTTGATTTCTAAAGCTTAGCCTTTAAGAAAGCCTTTATGCAACTGAAATGGACATAAAAATACATGCAAAATATGATGTTTTTCAGTCGTCCTCGGATTTACATCGTTCACCAATGTGGCGACAAAGTAGCCACTTTCTGCAGTCCAATATTTAGCTCAAAAATGATGCTTTCAACCATCAAAACACAAACTTTTATCCTCAACACCTCCAAATAAAAATAAATAAATAAAAAAGAGAAACATGAACACGTAAAGGGAAAACACACACTAAAATTAAAGAAAAACACACACAAACAATGTGTAAATAACACTCAAAATGAGAGTTATCAACTTGCTTACGGATTGATGCTTCACATGTCTTATCATATTATGAATCTACGGATGTGCATTTTTACATATTATTGTAATGTTACTTTTGTTTAGTCATTTATTAAAAAAAATTAACGAGTTATGAATATATGGATTTGGAAACTCGACAGTTTTGTGATTGTTTTCCTTAGATATCTTGTTAATAAACATATTTTATGGTAGTAACTGTTTTGTAATTAAATCATACTAACCTATAAAAATTGAGAGAAAACGAGAATAATACGAACAAAAATCATTGGTGTCAGAAAAGTTATTTACTTCAGAATTGTGATTCACCTGCGCTGCATCGCGCGGGTAGACGGCTAGTATATATATATATATATATATATATATATATATATATATAGAGAGAGAGAGAGAGAGAGAGACTTAATCCAATGAGAACTAGGTAGTTTGTGATAACTGTGAGATCCAATATGAGCCACACATTTAGAATAATTAATATTAATTTTAAATAAATAGAAAATGATATTTTAGTAAATTTGTTTAATTCCTAAAATATAACCTAATTCCTAAATTTTCTTATTTCCTTTTACAAAAGGGTATCACAGTGTGCTATCACGTATTTTTTTATGTTTACAAAAGGGTATCATAGTGTACTATCATGTATTTTCGATTTTTACAAAGTGTATCACAGTGTACATCACTTATTTTCGATATTTTTTCGATCTTTACAAAGTGTATCACAGTGTGCATCACTTATTTTCGATGTTTTTTCGATCTTTACAAAGTGTATCATGGTGTGCTATCACGTATTTTTGATGTTTTTTCAATGTTTACAAAAGGGTGTCATAATGTGCTATCATGTATTTTCGATCTTTACACAGTGTATCACAATGTGCATCATGTATTTTCGATGTTTATAAAGTGTATCACAGTGGGCATCATGTATTCGTCGGAATAATATTTACTAGAGAGAGGAGAGAGAAGAGAAGAGAAGAGAAGAGAGAGGAGATCTCAAAAATACCTAAAATTCCTTTAATTAAATTTTTTAATTAAAATTATCAAAATTATTGATTTCCTAATTTATCTTCTGATTTGTGGTTAAGATTGGATCTCACAGTTACCACAGATAACTGAGTTCTCCCTTGAATGACCCACTATATATATATGTATATATATAGGCCGCTTCAAATATAAACCGTCTAAATCTTACAAACCGTACAAACCAATTTCAACCGTCCGTGCATACTATCAAATCAATATTAACAATCTGGATTAAATCGGTTTCGAAATTTACTCTCAACCTTATATGCAACCGATTTGGAAACTACCTAAAAATATCAAAATACACAAAATCAAAGGCCAAGATTAGTTTTTACAGTGTGTAACATTTACATGGTTTATATTTGATTATCCTATATCTATCTATCTATGTATATAGGCGAAAAATCGTGTGAGAAGTTCAGGAACGTGAGAAGCGAGAGGAGTGGTTATCAACTGTTGGATAAGAAATGAATGGACATTATGATGAGATGTACCGGGATGTATCGAATCAATTCCCTTCTAAGTCGCAATTTATGGGAGGACATTTGATTAAAAGTGTACAAAGGAAAAGGGCTTATCATTTTGGATCCGTGATTAATTATTGTACCCACAGGTGTATAACCAAAAACTTCAAGTGTTTTGCTGCCAAATTATATATTATAACATTTATGTGAACATTTTTTTTTTTTTCATATAGTAACTTACAGATTTGGTCCTTCAGGTTTTTAGTAAATTACAGATTTGGTCCTTGAGGTTTTATCTCCTTGTTAGATTTAGTCCTATGTTTGTAGAGTTACAGATTTGGTCCCTATAGTTTTATTTTCCTCTTGGATTTAGTCCCCATAATTTGTTGATTCCAAAATAGACTTTCGATTTTGCATTTGCGTAACGTTTTGGTCCTCGAAACTAAAAGTTGTTAGCTCCTGACCGTTAAGTAAATGACATTATATATTATAACATTTCGATCATTTATAACATTTTCATTTTCTAAATTTTTTTTTCATACAGTAACTTACAGATTTGGTCCTTCAGGTTTTTAGTAAATTACAGATTTTGTCCTTGAGGTTTTATCTCCCTGTTAGATTTAGTCCTATGTTTGTAGAGTTACAGATTTGGTCCCTATAGTTTTATTTTCCTCTTGGATTTAGTCCCCATAATTTGTTGATTCCAAAATAGACTTTCGATTTTGCATTTGCGTAACGTTTTGGTCCTCGAAACTAAAAGTTGTTAGCTCCTGACCGTTAAGTAAATGACATTATATATTATAACATTTCGATCATTTATAACTTTTTCATTTTCTAATTTAAATAAATAAAAGTTATATTATAAAAATTATTTTTATTATATAAGCATAAAATAAAGATCCCTTAACATGAATCGCATCTCAATGACTGTCTTCTCCAACCCAAAACCTTCCGCCTTCCCCATCAATCCAAGCACATAGTCGTAGGTGATTCACGCACCAATTTTTTATTTATTAATAAAGTAATTTATCATAATTTATTTTATGTTTAATAATGATGTAGAATTTGTTTAATTCATATTTTTATTATAATTTAATTTAGGTTTAATAACAATGTAACTTTTTTTAGATTTAATGATGTAATGTACCATTTGCCAATTTATTTTCGCTTCCTATCATACACACACATCATCCTCATAGGGCATTTTGTAAATTATAGTCATGCTGCTAACAGACACAAAATGTTTTGTTCTCATAATTGGTCATGCTCAAATTTATGGTCTCGTTTATAACATTTTCTGGTACCCAAAGATTCCATCATCTTCTCTTCAAAAACATTATTTTTAAATGTAGATACCACTGGTTTAGCCCATATATCCATTTAAACCAACTTTTAGAATTACAATTATGGTATACATATATATATATATATATATGTTTCTAATAGTTGTTCTGCAATACTAACACCACCACAAGTACAAAGCTCGTTCAGGCCTATATAACATGTGATTGCATGCATTTTGACGTATACAATTACAAGACTAAGAGGCCGTTTACCAAAATCTTACCGGGTAAGCAATTATTGGTGACTGATAATCTTACCCAATAAGTATGGAAAAAGACCCTTACCCGGTAAGCACTTACCAGAGAAAAGATGGTTACCAACAATTCATTCTGATAGCCAAGAATGTTGGCCCGATAAGGTAAGTGAAGGTGATAATTCTTGGTAAGACTATTAACTTTCTTAATTACTTAGCTAATTCCCATTTCAGATACCATCAACTACAAATCCTCATGCTTTTTGATACTTGTAAGAATCAAAACTCATTTCATTTCATTTCATGTATGCCTAGTAGTGGAAGTATCCTGGATACACAAGGTTCTAATATTTGAGAAACACAAGTTTCCATCATTACAGATGCTATTGTAAGGTCAAAAAAACAAAATAACTCCACCAAATTATACAAGGAAAGTGGGTCAAATGGACACTTGACTTCGAAAATTGATCTAAGAATACTGCACGAAAGTTGTTTTACTCAATGGTACAAAGCCTAAGTTCATAGTTTCCCAACCTTTGTAGGGGTCATGCACTAACACCAATTGGGTAACAAGTTCGGTTTGACTGAATATGGTTGTTTATCAAGCGTTCTTTAGTAAGTGTCTACCGATAACAACATTTTGGGAAAGCACTGGTCAACACCTCACAAGTGTAGATAAACAACATCATGTAAAAGGTCTCAAGGGAAAGAAAAGCTTAGAAACCAAGCAGCTAAAAACTAAATTTTTTGTTCATTTACCTCTATTTTTCTATCTCGTCTTCTCCCGTTTGTAGTTCCCTTATTTACAAATCAATCTTGATTTCTCATTAAGTAAACGAAAGGGCAAAATGCAACAAAGTTTGGTTTAGTTCCTATTTATTGTAACCAATTTTTTTTTTCAAGCGATGTAACAAAGTTTCAAATTTTCCTATTTTTGTACCCATTTGTTACACTAAATAAGAAGAAAAAAAAAACTCTTTGTTACACTTAATAAAAACGAAGCCAAACTTCGTTGCACTTTGTCCGCAAAAGAGTTTGTTAAAATCTTAAATGGCCAAAACATATAGAACCTAAATCTTAAGTCATCACATTGATTGTGCGTTCCTCCTTGAGAAGAAGAACCAAAGATCTGCCACCAATTCGAGTCCCTCAATAGTGTTTGCTTATTGTTTGTTTTCAAATATTAAAGCAACTCACCTCTTATTGGCTCTTAAGTCTGAATCGTTCAGACCTTTTTACACACCACCTCTTATTAATCATAACTAAAATAAGACTTCAGACTTTAGACCTCTTAAAAAACAAACGACACCTTAATCTGCTCAGCATGTACCAAAGGAAGGACTTAAGTCAAGTTATCAAAACATCCAGAACCAAAGTCAATACATGATTAAGAATTGTATCCAAAAGTCATGGCTTTTCTCTGTTTCTACTTTGTAAACCATCAAAACACAAAAGAACAAATATAAAGGACTTGTTTATAATCATGCATCATCAAAAGACATAAAGATTTCAAGAAAGCAATTTCAGTATAAGCAAATTGGCATGAATACAACCACCTGCAAACAGAGAAGACAAGACCATAATGTGATAGATAAGATAATATTATTCAAGTGCAATCAATGTCAATAGTCTGAAAAAGAAGTTTGCTAAAACTTAAAAAAGGGAAAAGCAGACCTCCTAATATTACATTAAGGCGAAGCATCGAGCCTAGCATCGAACAAGAAGCCCCGATAGAAACCGTCCCCATTGCCTGGAACACCATCAATCCACCTCCATTCCTCTTTCCCTTTATCATTCGATTCCCACAAAGCCAATCTCCCAATCCTCTTGGCCGAGAAACAAACCCTATTCCCACCTCCAAACACCTTAAACTTGCTAGATTCTTGGAAGCATCTGAAGATTTCAACAGGCATTCGCCCAGCTTCACCCCACTCCAGAGTATCCAAATCCAATCTGAGAATCAAAATGGTGGAACATGAGGCATTAAGTGAGAAAGATGATTTCAATCCCCCAATCATGAGAATGGTATCCCCAAATCCCTTGAGCAGACGGGGACGTTTGAGGATATCAAACACATCTCCCCATTCGTGTTTTTCAAGGGTGTTCCATGGTTGAGATGTTTGAAGGTTTTCAAGGGTACAAGTAAAGAGCTTCCATTGGCTCCGCCAGGGGGATCCGACATCGCACAAGGCAATAATGGAGTCGTGAAGGAAGATGGGGCTTCTGGGTTTGGATGGCAAATTGGAGGAGAACTTGAGCCAGGTATTGGATGAGTTTGAATAGTAGAGGGCGGCGAGTTCGTTAAGAAGGATGAGTCGGTTGTGGGCGGAGCCAACAAGGACGGAACCGTGTCGTGACCAGGCGGAACCGAGTTGTGGGAGGGTTTTGTATTGTCGAGTTAAGGGGTTGCAAACAACAAGAGATTTATTATTATTATTGGAATCGGAAGAGGGGGGGGAGTCGGCCCAGAGGTATAAAAGGCCAAGGGAGGAGGCGGAGGCGATAGGATGGGCGGAGGGGAAAGGGAGGAAGGATAAAGGGAAATGGAGCCATTGGGTTTGGATGGGATCGAAGACATGGAATTGATGATGGTAATCATGATGGTGATGGTGGCGGTGGGGCGGTCGGAGGCCCAGGAGAGGGAAAGGGGAAGTGGTCGCAAGGAGATGGGTGAAGGAAGGGGAGGAAAGGGTGGAGTTGAGGATCTTGGAAACGGAACGGCAGATGATGACTTGCCGGACTGAGATTCGAGAGAAGATCTGGTGAATTATGTCTTGTGGGAGCTGTGAGAAGATGTTGTCCATCTCCATGCCAACCAGGAGATGGCGGCTACTAGTCTATTTTCTTTTTTCTGAATCCAACAATTTCTTTAACTTCTTTCAGAGACTTCTTTTAGCTTTGGCTTTAGGAGGAGGAGGAGGGGGGTTTGACGGTGGTGGTAGATAGTGGTGGTGAAGTTGGTATTTGGTTGTGGTGGGTGGGGTCAATTCATTGTTTTTATACTTTCCTTGTACGTCTGCTACGCTTGGCATAAATAATAAGTTATTATATTTTATTACAAGCTAGCTAGGTCCTTATTTTTAATAGAATTAACTTTAATTCATTAACGGGGATTTTACTTATTTTTATTAAAAATTAAAAAGATTGTATATAATATTAATATATTTATTATTATATAATTTCATATATATATATATATAACTAGTTGTGTGTCCGTGCAATCAACAAGATGTGAAACTTAAATAAATGTATGTGAAAAGCATCGACTTGATAAAGTCACCAAATATAATTGCACCCTTCATTTCATAGCAATGAAATTATGTTTAACAACATCAACAGATAACCGGTCCACAGACGGGAAGTCAAAGAAAGAAACCATTCCTAATAAAGTTTCAACTTTCATCGTCTGATACACTTGAAAAACCTGAAAAGAGAAAAACTAAGCAAATTTAAGTTATACACCATACTGCAAAGAATATACACCTGTATGTCTAGACTAAAGATGATACAACCAATTATTACCCCGTACCCCGTTGCAGCAATCTTAAGGTAGCTACTTTTTCCAAGGCAGAAATGTAATGAGACACAACCAATTATTTACCTGTTGCTAAAGACAATTTTCCCCCAAGTTTTGCTATCTCTGCCAACAAAGGTTGTACCTTTGATGCCAATTCCAGAGGCAAAAATATCATTTTCTCGAAAATAATAAAGATCTTTCACTTCCTGAGTTATCTAGGTTATCACCCCTTTAGAACCTGAAAAAGCAATGATGTTAAACAATTTACAAAAAGAAAGTGGTCACTGATCTCACAAAACAAAGAAAAAAATTGCACCAAATCAACAAAAACAACTTTAACACTTCTAGGATAACACAAAAATGAACTTGACCTTACCAGATCAACAAGAAGGGAAGACTGAGAGAACTGCGGGAAATAACAAATTTGTGAATGAGAACAAATATATAAATAAACCAAGAAGGGTTGCGAACGATTAATAAAGCTTTTGACAGTTGTACATGTGCATAAAGCACTTCTAAAGTTGATTTTTAAGTAAGGTGCATTAAAAAGTAATACCTTATGCATCATAATCTGTTTTTAAGAGTTTTGTCCAAATGCTTTATAATATAGTATAGATAATATATGTACACACAGATCTCTAACTTCCCAAAGTTCTTCCTCCCGTCGGACGTTTGTGATCCCCGCCCCATCCCCATCGGCTTACCTACAGAAAACACACACATAGTGCATTAACACCTCAAACACACAACAAAATCGCCTGCAAATTAGATCCATTCCATCGTACCTCTCGCCGTGAATCACTTCCTCGCACCACTTCCATCGCGATTTTGTTACAGATTAGTAGTCACAGTGTTCGTTCATCTGCCATGAGCCCTTCCTGCTGCAACTTGCATCCTACCATCCACCGGAGTATACCAGCTGGTGTCGTCCCCATAGAACACCATCGTTCTACGGGGATGGAAAGAAAAAAAAAAGAAAATAGAGGAAGATCAAGGGAGCACTATGGTGGTGTAGGTATGGCAAAAAAGTTGAGGTCACAGTAGCCTGAGATGGGGATGGGGTTCTCTAGTGGGGGTAGTAGTGTTGCCAGAGGAAGAGACAAGTGGAGACTGATTGTTGCCATGAGGGCAAGGGTGTCAACGGCGGAGGTTCTCTATCTATATACATACATACTGTTGGGTCATCTAAGATTTAAAGATAACCTCTCCTTAGTCTTTATTGATGATTGAACCTTGTATTTTGATTTATGGTTCTTTGTAATAGCTTAGTTAGTTTAACGATCGGTGAGTCGAAGATAAACCGAATCCAACATGAAGGAAGTCTACAATGCGGATTGAGATGGACTTCAAAAGTGAACTAAGCATAATCTGCAGATTTCAATTCGGCAGATCATACCCTTGCCGATTTCTAAATTGGCAATTCTTATCCTTGCCGATTTGTTGTTCGACATTCATTCCCTTTGTGCCGAACTCCTCTTTCGGCACACATCTCAGTTACCGAATTCCTATTTCGGTAGTCCTCCTCTTAAAGATTGCTATTTTATCTTGTAAGAACATTTATGTTAAATCCTCATGATTTGACATACTTCCTCTTTCCCAATGATCTTCTGAAAATGGGAATGGAAGTTTCTTTCTTCCTTGAGAAGATATACAATTAGTCTTAACTTGATTGAGACGTATATTTTCTATTTGATCTCAAAAAGATTTTCCCATAAATATTTTATAGAGATATTGTACTTTCATAGTACAAAAGTTACCTTTTGTATTGTGATAAGTCACATCAAATATCTTATAATTTATTGACAATATCTCAACCACCCATGCCTTTACTCCTACTTGTCCTTTGCACTCATTACATTGGATAGTATATAAAGGATGGAAGTAGCACCTTGCTACTCACGCTTTCAGCTCAAGTTTTGGCATTTCACAAGATTTCAAGCAGGTTGATAGTTGTCTTTCATTTTCTTAAGGTTTAAGTCTTTGTGTTCTCAATATCTTCTAAGTGTTAGATTGTTTAGAGTAGTTCTTAACTATTCTTATTCCGCAACAATCTTTATTTTCTCTTTGTGTAATTCTTGATATTCATTATCAATAAAAGAATTAAAATTAAGTAATTTTGTGTTATTGTATTCAACCCCCCCCCCCCTTCTACAATACTTGTTTACTTCTTTGGGACTAACACATACATATATGTATATATAGCAGTGGTTTACTTTGCAAACCAAGCCATTTGTACAAACCATACAAACCATCAATTTCATTGTTTAATTTAATGAAATTCTTTCATAAAAGTGTTTAATATGATCAAATTGTTTCATATAATTCTTTTCTTGATGAAATAGTTTCATATACTTTTGTTTCTATGTAAAAATCAAACCTTTTCATGTATTACTTATTTTTACATGAAACAAAAAAATATAATAAACAATTTCATCAAGAAAAGAATTATATGAAACAATGTCATCATATTAAACACTTTCATGAAAAAAATTCATTAAATTAAATAATGAAATTGATGGTTTGTACGGTTTGTACAAATGGCTTGTTTTGCATTTGATCCCTCTCCATGTATATACATATGTATATATACACAGATTATATTATATATAATATTGATTTTGTTTTAATAGGAAAAAGACAAAATTGTGTTAAATTGACCACTTCTCTTGAGGAGTTAACAAATTAGAGTTAACTCCGTTAGGGATAGGGACCTAGCTTGTAATGAATTGCAAACTACATGGACGTTGTATGTACATACTTTTAAAGATGGACCATATCTAGATCTCGAGCAAAACACATAGACCTATAGTGTAATTTACTCTTCCAATTATTATATCAAAATAATTCCAAATGTAGACAGTTATTATACTTTTACGAGTAAACTAAAATTTTGGTCCTTGTGGTTTGTCGAAAATAACACTTTTCATCCCTGTAATTTTGATTACAAAATGGTCATCATGGTTTGTAAAAACTTCCGGATTTGGTCATCCCTCTAACGACTGTTAAAATATTCCGTTAAATGAGGGGTATTTTCATTCTTTTAGTCAACTTTTTTGGTCTTTTAGAGCATAAAAAATCACAGGGACCAAAATCATAAAATCGATTTTGATTATGTAAAAAAATCGATAAAATGATGAAAAAGTTTCTCATTTAATCGAATCGGCCGTTAGAGAGAGCGATCAAATTTCCCAAGAATGCACACAAACCAAATAATCGCCAACATTTGATAAAATCACAAGTAACACATTTGAAAGTTCAAAATAGACATTTTTAAGATGTGTATAGTTTACATAAAGTAACTTGAAACTCATCATGAAAGATTTAAGCTAAATCTAGATCCATTCCCAAGTCTTAAGCTACCTTTTATGTAGACTTGAAACCCTTTTCACCAAAGCTCCCAAAAAACCCCAACCTTCTTTAATAGAGGTTTGAAATCAATCAAGCCAAGTCTCCAACCTGAAACTTTCCGTTTTCTCCCAACCAACCCCAAAATAAAAGAAAATAAAGGAGACGAAGAATGCCCAAAAACCTTAGCTCTTAATGAAGCTAAACATGAAAATCACAAACCTCCAATCTTCCAAAATGAGCTTGCAACATCATCCAACACTTTGTGTAGCCCAAAATCAACCCAAACCCTCAAAATCGCCCAAGATAGAGAGAGGATGAAGAGAGTTGTTGGTCACCGAAGGTGCTTAACAAGTTTATAGAAGGGGGGTTGAATACAAACACAGATTTTTATGGTTTAATAAATTTTTTATTGATAACTCAAATCACAATTTACAGTTTGTTGCGAAACAAGATTAAGTAAAACCTAATCTAAACAAACTTAAGAATCACAAAGGGATTTGCACTTAGAACAAGAGATAAAGGTTGAGATGATATAGAAAACAAGGGTTTCTATATGTGGTTCACTAAGATAGAAGAGAAAAGGCAACACTTCAGAGTGAAGCTTAACCTTTCTATTTGAACCCTATGCATTAAATGCATGGCATGGGTACTTTACATGTGTCACTATTTGGTTGGTTGCATGCCTCTGACTTTTGGTGACATGCTTTTGGTCGAATGGTGAACGGTGTAGTCTTCAGAGTTGTTGTACGATTTGCAGCATAGGTATGTCTCTTCTGACAGTTGTACTTTTTGTGCAAAGATAAGACAAAAGAAACTTGGAAAGGAAGCTTTGTGATCATCAATCGTTGAGGGATTCTTTTCTTCAGGGAGTCCGAATTAAGGTCAGCAATCGCTGAAGCTTTTCTTCATATTTATTCGTGTTTTGTGGACTTGTATTGGTTTCACTGATATCCGCATCAGATCATTAGTAGACTTGTCACTTGCTCATCAGCCTTGTCTTCGTTGTCAGCGATGAACGTCTTTGTCGTGAAACTTGTATTCAGGGATTACATTTAACAGAATACATTAGAAATGTAACACCCGCTTTTTATCTTCGGGTAAAAAGTTTTACATTTTCCAAAGTTTGGGGGGTTAAATGTAACTTGGATTTATTTAAATACTAGATTTTGAGATATTTTGCAAAAATATCTCATAATCTATAATTTTGATCCAGTGGGTTTATTTTTGAAGAAAAGCTTGAGAGAAGCTTTGTGGTGGGTTTGCCTTCTTTTCCTCTTTAAGGTTTGTTGTTTGCTTAATCCTTTGTTTCTTTATGTTTTGACCGTATAGGTTCGTAATAGGAAGCTTTTCATCCGTTTAAAATCTCCGTTTTTCCGGTTTTGAGTTTGGCCGGAATCTGGGCTGGAGCTCCGGCGAGTTCCGATTGAACAGTTCGACCGGAAAAAGTGATGTCCAGTTGGTGCTATGCGTTCCCTTTGGGAAACGCAAAGTGGACTATGCGTTCCCTTTGGGAAACGCAAAGTGGACTATGCGTTCCCAGTGGGAAACGCAAAGTGGAATTTGCGTTCCCAGTAGGGAACGCAAAGTGTGGGTTACGTACCCTTCTGTTCGCGCTCAAGTCTTCTTTATGCCGTCGGTTAGCTTATATTGTCGGTGCTTTAGTCAGGTAGAGGGAGTGTTATCTGTGCTTTGACTTACCGCTTCTTTCGGTGTTGTCATAGGTAGCATTCTTTAAGAAGAAGGAAACAGAGGTGAGTTCCTACTATCATTTTAAACTTTATACATATCAAAAGTTACCTTTTGGATCTTATCTTGTTAAAGTAAAATGATGTTTTACTTGGACGTTATGCGATTATGCGAAAAGAATATTTAAGAGCTCCTTTTAATGATTTTCATTCTTACCAGAAGTTGAACTGGAAATAACATTTTGTTTATAAAATGTATTTATACCATATGTTTATTTATGGTTGGTCACATATGTTGTTGTGACGAGTCTGTACCATTACTAGTGGATCCCTAGGTTTTGAGTCGACTGTATTGTTGGGATGTCATATTCCCCAAATTTTGTAGCTATGGATCATATGTTCCTCGGGGGCAACTTGGTACGGTTATGTGAGACCGGATACTAGCCATGGTTCATAGTGATCCTAGCGAAGGAGTATACATTGGTTTTGCTTGGGGCTTGATCTCACGTTGAAGCACAGACTTTTGTGTTCGTATCCTCGGATTCCAATTGTTTAGCTCGTAACTCGGATTTTGGCCTACTTTGTGTTACGCCACAATCCTTGGTAAAATGTTTTATTGTCGGTCCTTTTATGACATGTTATTCACGGTAAAGCCCGGTTGTGGCAAAGGCTTAAATTGTAAATTTAACCTCTTTGGAAATATTATCTTATGATACAAATGCTTATATCATTTGAGCTTTATAAACTGTATGTTCTCACCAGGCTTTAAGTCTGACACTTTTTCTCAAATGGTATGTGTAACAGGTTTCCATTAGCGGTGGGTTGCCAGGGTTTTTGGAGAGACGAGTTTTGAGTCTCGAGGCTTTTGGAGATGTCTAGTATTTGCATTTGGGCATTTGTTAAGTCCCATTCTTTTGATGAACTATGGTCTGTCAACTGATGAAATCTTGATATAGGGATCTAGTTTAGTTTGTTGATGAACCCTTTATCTGTACAGGTTTTGTAAAGTCTTAAGGACTGATCCCATTTATGGGGAGTTAATTGCAATACTTCCGTCTTGTTCCCAGGATTCCAGGTTTTATTTTACTCTGACTTTTGAGGTGTTACAAGTTGGTATCAGAGCTCTAGTTTAAGCGAACTAGGCATGAAGGTAAGATGTCTAGACTTAGACTGAGTATACTAAGAATTGATCCACGAGATTTGGGTAGAGCTTCTAAGTTGGGTTAGTCTTAGAGTCGACGGAAAGTACGTTTATCAGGCGTTGTAGTGGTGGTGACAAGAACCATTATGTGTTGTATGTTAATAATTTCACTTAGCTAATGTTATTATAAGGATATTGTACGTAAGAGTGCTTGAATTGCTGTTAATATGACAATTGGTAATATGGTAGTACGTTTTCCTTTCGTGTTTTCCTATCTCTTTCTTATCTCTTCCTCTGCTCTGTGTAGCAGTTCAGTATGGTAGGTACGCGCGGAAGACCACGTACTTGTGTTGATGGTCTTGAAGCGACAACCTCTACAGCGGGTCAGCCGGAAGGAGTTGAGGTTGTTGTACGACCACCTGTTCAACAAAACCTAGGTGGGGGGCCAGAGGTCATTCCGCGAGTAGACCTGGCTTCGTCTCACCCAGTCATCGGGGATGCTAATCCCTAGTCCGAGTTGTTAGCCAGCGTGATGTTGGCAATGAGAGAAGAGATGGCAAAGCAGCAAGAGTTTCTGCTGAAAGCGATAGAGGACCGCGACGTAAACAATCGGAGAAATGAGACAGTTGTGGAGAACGTCGTAGCAGGTTCTGGAGGCGATGGTATAAGGGTCACGGCGGAAGAGCGCAGGATTCCTGGTGCTCCGGGGAATAGGAAGAGTTGTTCCTATAAGTCCTTTCTGGGTTACGGATCGCCAGAATTCTACGGTTCTGATGACCCGGCGGTGTGTGTAAAGTGGATCCGAGCGGTTGAGCAAGCTTTTGGATCTTCCGAATGCGGAGATGATCAGAGGGTGCGGTTCGGTACCCAACTGCTGAGGGACACTGCACTCATCTGGTGGAATATCATTCAATCCACTCTTTCTCCTGAAGTGTTGGCTTAGTTGTCTTGGGCCGAGTTCAAGAAGAAGTTGCTAGAAGAATTCTGCAACGAGAGAACAATGGACCGAATTGAGAAAGAATTCCGGTCTCTAGTAAAGGGAAGCCTGACAGTGAGAGAGTACACCCGTCAGTTTATGGAGAAGCTTGGTCTGGTGGGGCACGTTGCCCCAACAGAGAAAGACAAGATGAAAGCGTATCTCAACGGCTTGCCAGCGGACATGAAATCTATGGTCCACAATTTCAAAGCTTCTAACCTCCGAGAGATGGTGGAGGAAGCTCAGTTCATGGAGGAGATGTTCTCAAGAAGCAAATCTGAGAAATCGGTGGTAGTATCTGATAAGAGAAAGTGGGAGAGCAGTTCAATACCTCCCAAGCGGGCCCGACCTTTTGTTGGAAACCGCAACTTCAGCAGTTACCAGGAAGCAAAGTGGTGCCCGAAGTGTCGAACCAAGCATCACGGTAACTGTATCACCAATTCTCAAACTTGTTATAAGTATGGGAAGGCTGGTCACACTGTCAGAGATTGCCCGGTCAGAGGATTCGTCTGTTATGAGTGCAAGGCACCGGGGCACGTGAGAAGAGATTGCCCGAAGCTTGTGTCGGGTAGCACGCCAGCAAAGAAGGAGAACCCTTCTAGGGTTCAGGGTCGAGCGTTTCAAATGACGGCCGAAGAGTCCAGGGCATCCGCTGATGTGGTATCGGGTACTTTTCTTATAAACTCTGTACCTGCTCGTATTTTATTCGATATGGGTTCTAGTTTCTCTTTCGTATCTGAATTGTTCCGTTAGAAAATTGCTATGCCCACTACTAGTCTTGAGGATGCGTTAGTAGTAGAAATAGCTGATGGTAGACAAGTTCTGATCCACGAAGTTCTGAAGAAGTGTACTCTTGGAATCGAAGGGAGAGAATTCCCAATCAATCTGCTGCCGATGTTAGTCGGGGGTTTTGATATTGTGATCGGTATGGATTGGTTGTCAATCAATCAGGTCGAGATCGTATGTTCCAAGAAGTTGATTCGACTTCCCAACCCCTCTGGAGAGGTCGTTGTCATCTATGGTGAAAAGAGAAAGGGTGAAGTGGCAATAATCACAATGGCAAGAGCACGCAAGTGTTTAGTAAAAGGATGTTCGTCTTTCCTAGCCTATGTGATCGATGCCAAGTTAGATAAGTCAAAGCTGGGAAATGTGAAGATCGTGCGTGAGTATCCAGATGTATTTCCGGACGACTTGCCCGGGTTGCCACCCGATCGTCAGGTAGAGTTTCGGATTGATCTTGTGCCTGGCGCAACACCGATCGCTAAAGCACCTTATCGTTTAGCGCCATCGGAGATGCAAGAGATGGTAGCACAACTCCAAGAGCTATTGGAGAAAGGATTTATAAGACCGAGTTCGTCACCTTGGGGAGCTCCGGTCTTATTTGTCAAGAAGAAGGATGGCACAATGAGAATGTGCATTGACTATCGTGATTTGAACAAAGCTACAGTGAAGAACAGGTATCCGCTTCCGAGAATAGACGACTTGTTCGACCAACTTCAGGGAGCGGGTTGTTTTTCCAAAATCGACTTACGTTCAGGTTATCACCAAGTGAAGGTAAAAGAAGAAGATGTTCCGAAGACGGCTTTCAGAACGCGTTACGGCCATTATGAGTTTCTTGTAATGCCATTTGGCCTGACGAACGCACCAACAGTGTTTATGGACTTGATGAATAGAGTGTGCCGACCTTTCCTCGACAAGTCGGTCATTGTATTCATTGATGACATACTCGTGTATTCCAGAAGTGAGACCGAGCACGAGCAACATCTACGTGAAGTTCTGGAAGTGTTGAGAAAAGAGAGGTTGTATGCCAAGTTTTCCAAGTGCGACTTTTGGCTTAAAGAAGTACAATTTCTGGGGCATGTAGTCACTCGGGACAGAGTGAAAGTAGACCCCTACAAGATTGAAGCTATGATGAATTGGGAGCCTCCTAAGAGTCCGTCAGATATCCGAAGTTTCTTGGGTCTGGCAGGATACTACCAGAGATTTATTCAAGACTTTTCGAAGATCGCTTCTTCCTTGACAGTTCTGACTCGGAAGAATGTGAAGTTTGAATGGACCGGAACCCAAGAGAAGGCGTTCCGGATTCTTCAAAAGAAGTTGTGTGAAGCTCCGATCTTGACTTTACCTGAAGGGTCGGAAGATTTCGTGGTTTACAGCGACGCTTCAAAAATGAGGCTGGGTTGTATGTTGATGCAACGAGGCAAGGTAATCGCTTATGCCTCGAGACAGCTTAAAATACACGAGCAGAATTACCCAACTCATGATTTGGAGTTAGCGGCGGTGGTATTCGCTTTGAAGCTTTGGCGACATTACCTATACGGCACGAAATGTACTCTTTACATGGATCACAAGAGCCTGAAGTATGTCTTTGATCAGAAAGAGCTGAATATGAGGCAAAGGCGGTGGCTCGAGTTGCTTAAAGATTACGACTGTGAATTGCTTTACCATCCCGGTAAGGCGAACGTGGTGGCCGATGCACTAAGTCGGAAGGACTATAACGGGAGTATTCGGGCTACCCATTCAAGAATCGAGCTAGTGTCTAGTCTTGTTGAGAAGATCAAGACATCACATATGGAAGCATTGTTGGAAGAGAATCTCAAAGAGGAAGTCATGACAAAACAACGTTTGCTCTTGACGAAAGATAGTCGTGGAGTGAAACTGTTCAACGGTCGTGTGTGGGTGCCCAAGAGTGGGGGGAAACCGTGAGCTGTTGCTAGAAGATGCACATAAGTCCAAGTATTCCATTCATCCGGGAAGTACAAAGATGTACAGGGACTTGAAGTTGCACTATTGGTGGCCGGTAGTGAAGCTTGATGTGGCGTATTACGTTGAGCGTTGTGTAACGTGTTCGTAAGTTAAAGCCGAACATCAACGACCGTATGGGAGTCTTCAGTTCTTAGAGATTCCCGAGTGGAAGTGGGAGCATATCACCATGGACTTCGTGACAAAGTTTCCTAAAACTCTTCGAGGACACGATATCATCTGGGTGATAGTGGATAGATTGACAAAGAGCGCTCACTTTTTGCCTATGCGCGAGACTTTACCGATGGATAAGTTGGCGAAGCTTTATATCGATGAGGTGGTCTCGAGGCATGGAATACCATTGTCGATCGTATCAGATCGCGACAGTCGGTTCACTTCGAACTTCTAGGATGGGTTTCAGAAAGAGCTTGGTACGCGAGTAAAGTTGAGTACGGCTTACCATCCACAGACCGACGGGCAAAGCGAACGAACGATCCAAACCTTGGAAGACATGTTGAGGTCTTGTGTCATCGATTTCGGGGGTATTTGGGACTCTCACCTGCCTTTGGTGGAGTTTGCTTACAACAATAGCTACCACTCGAGTATTGGGATGACACCTTTTGAGGCATTGTATGGGCAAAAGTGTCAGACTCCCGTGTATTGGCTTGAAGCGGGAGAGAAGCAGTTCGCCGGACCTGAAATCGTGCAAGAGACTTCCGATAAGGTCAAATGCATTCGTGAAAGAATGAAAGCGGTACAGGATCGTCAGAAAAGCTATGCCGATAATAAGAGGCGACCGATGGAATTCCAAGTAGGCGACCACGTTATGCTTAAGGTATCGCCATGGAAGGGCATTATTCGGTTCGAAAAACGTGGGAAGCTGAGTCCCCGTTTCCTCGGATCTTTCAAAGTACTTAAGCAAGTGGGTTTGCAAGCCTACCAGTTGGAACTGCCACCGAA
The DNA here is from genome assembly GCA_023525745.1 of Arctium lappa. NCBI lineage: Eukaryota > Viridiplantae > Streptophyta > Magnoliopsida > Asterales > Asteraceae > Arctium > Arctium lappa. Next base: position 59,869,819 of record CM042058.1, on the reverse strand, counting down.
GTTGAGCAGAATACACAACACGTTTCATGTATGCTACCTCCGGAAATGTTTGGCGGTAGAAGACAACGCCATTCCCCTTTCGGAGCTAAGGGTAGACGAGGGAAACCTTTGTGTGGAAGAACCCGACGCCATCTTAGAGAGAAAGTCTAAGAAGTTGCGTCACAAAGAAGTCACTTTGGTCAAGGTGCAGTGGAAGCATCACCGGGGAGCAAATGTGACTTGGGAAGCCGAAGAGGATATGAAGCGTAGATATCCTCATCTCTTTGTGTAGTTGGATTTCGGGGACGAAATTATTTCAAAGTTGGGGAGGGTTGTAACACCCGCATTTTTATCTTCGGGTAAAAAGTTTTACATTTCCCAAAGTTCGGGGGTTAAATGTAATTGGATTTATTTAAATACTAGATTTTGAGATATTTTGCAAAAATATCTCATAATCTATAATTTTGATCCAGTGGGTTTATTTTTGAAGAAAAGCTTGAGAGAAGCTTTGTGATGGGTTTGCCTTCTTTTCCTCTTTAAGGTTTGTTGTTTGCTTAATCCTTTGTTTCTTTATGTTTTGACCGTATAGGTTCGTAATAGGAAGCTTTTCATCCGTTTAAAATCTCCGTTTTTCCGGTTTTGAGTTTGGCCGGAATCTGGGCTGGAGCTCCGGCGAGTTCCGATTGAACAGTTCGACTGAAAAAAGTGATGTCTAGTTGGTGCTATGCGTTCCCTTTGGGAAACGCAAAGTGGACTATGCGTTCCCTTTGGGAAACGCAAAGTGGACTATGCGTTCCCAGTGGGAAACGCAAAGTGGAATTTGCGTTCCCAGTGGGAAACGCAAAGTGTGGGTTGCGTACCCTTCTGTTCGCGCTCAAGTCTTCTTTACGCCGTCGGTTAGCTTATATTGTCGGTGCTTTAGTCAGGTAGAGGGAGTGTTATCTGTGCTTTGACTTACCGCTTCTTTCGGTGTTGTCATAGGTAGCATTCTTTAAGAAGAAGGAAACAGAGGTGAGTTCCTACTATCATTTTAAACTTTATACATATCAAAAGTTACCTTTTGGATCTTATCTTGTTAAAGTAAAATGATGTTTTACTTGCACGTTATGCGATTATGCGAAAAGAATATTTAAGAGCTCCTTTTAATGATTTTCATTCTTACCAGAAGTTGAACTGGAAATAACATTTTGTTTATAAAATGTATTTATACCATGTGTTTATTTATGGTTGGTCACATATGTTGTTGTGACGAGTCTGTACCATTACTAGTGGATCCCTAGGTTTTGAGTAGACTGTATTGTTGGGATGTCATATTCCCCAAATTTTGTAGCTATGGATCATATGTTCCTCGGGGGCAACTTGGTACGGTTATGTGAGACCGGATACTAGCCATGGTTCATAGTGATCCTAGCGAAGGAGTATACATTGGTTTTGCTTGGGGCTTGATCTCACGTTGAAGCACAGACTTTTGTGTTCGTATCCTCGGATTCCAATTGTTTAGCTCGTAACTCGGATTTTGGCCTACTTTGTGTTACGCCACAATCCTTGGTAAAATGTTTTATTGTCGGTCCTTTTATGACATGTTATTCACGGTAAAGCCCGGTTGTGGCAAAGGCTTAAATTGTAAATTTAACCTCTTTGGAAATATTATCTTATGATACAAATGCTTATATCATTTGAGCTTTATAAACTGTATGTTCTCACCAGGCTTTAAGTCTGACACTTTTTCTCAAATGGTATGTGTAACAGGTTTCCATTAGCGGTGGGTTGCCAGGGTTTTTGGAGAGACGATTTTTGAGTCTCGAGGCTTTTGAAGATGTCTAGTATTTGCATTTGGGCATTTGTTAAGTCCCATTCTTTTGATGAACTATGGTCTGTCAACTGATGAAATCTTGATATAGGGATCTAGTTTAGTTTGTTGATGAACCTTTTATCTGTACAGGTTTTGTAAAGTCTTAAGGACTGATCCCATTTATGGGGAGTTAATTGCAATACTTCCGTCTTGTTGCCAGGATTCCAGGTTTTATTTTATTCTGATTTTTGAGGTGTTACAAGAAATCATTAGCAATACTGAACAGACTCAGTATGTAATCGTTGATGGTGAAACACTAATACATACATATGTTAAACATAATTTTCACTAGTATACATTGGTTTTGCTTGGGGCTTGATCTCACGTTGAAGCACAGACTTTTGTGTTCGTATCCTCGGATTCCAATTGTTTAGCTCGTAACTCGGATTTTGGCCTACTTTGTGTTACGCCACAATCCTTGGTAAAATGTTTTATTGTCGGTCCTTTTATGACATGTTATTCACGGTAAAGCCCGGTTGTGGCAAAGGCTTAAATTGTAAATTTAACCTCTTTGGAAATATTATCTTATGATACAAATGCTTATATCATTTGAGCTTTATAAACTGTATGTTCTCACCAGGCTTTAAGTCTGACACTTTTTCTCAAATGGTATGTGTAACAGGTTTCCATTAGCGGTGGGTTGCCAGGGTTTTTGGAGAGACGAGTTTTGAGTCTCGAGGCTTTTGAAGATGTCTAGTATTTGCATTTGGGCATTTGTTAAGTCCCATTCTTTTGATGAACTATGGTCTGTCAACTGATGAAATCTTGATATAGGGATCTAGTTTAGTTTGTTGATGAACCCTTTATCTGTACAGGTTTTGTAAAGTCTTAAGGACTGATCCCATTTATGGGGAGTTAATTGCAATACTTCCGTCTTGTTGCCAGGATTCCAGGTTTTATTTTATTCTGATTTTTGAGGTGTTACAAGAAATCATTAGCAATACTGAACAGACTCAGTATGTAATCGTTGATGGTGAAACACTAATACATACATATGTTAAACATAATTTTCACTAATTATTTTAAGGGTCACCATCAAATAACTGAGAGAGTTCGGATCAACAACCCCCCCCATTTGATGATGACAAAGCAATAAGAGAAAATTACTTTATTTCAAAACATAAGGATAATCAGGACTAATAACATACATGTCCCAATTACTATTTTGAGGGATCATTTATAGTACTGATGGAGTAAAGTACTTCACTGAAATTTTCTTTAATTCGTAATTTTCATTTCCGCACGCCTTTATATGCGGATTCCAACAATTTGCACGCTTTGAGATGCGAGTTTCTAACTTATAAACTTTTCAAACTTCAAACTTTTCGCAAGAAAATCTTATGCGAATTCCATACTTAGTCAAATTCGCAATCTCAAACTTTCCGTATCGATTCTTTTCGCATAACAAGAGATGCGAGTTCTATACTTAGTAAAATTTCAGCTTCCCTATGCGAAAAATCTCAGAATTCGTACCACAAGGGATGCGGATTCTCAGAATTCGTATCCTTCGAGATGCGAATTTTTCCCTTGAACTTTAAAAAACTCCCTTTTCGTATATCACACGATTTGGATTCCTCACTTCTCGTACACAACTGATGCGAATTCTGATCTTTTCGTATATAGCTCTGTGCAAGTTTCTCACTTGTCTTTTTCAAACACCACGTTCCATGCGAATTCCATCATGCGAAAAATTTAGATCATGCGAGTTCTTCATGTTTCGACTAAAAAATGCTTAATTCGATCCAAAATGCACTCATTTCTTTGAATTTGCTTCTGTAAATGCACCAATTTGATCAAGATCACTGCTAGAACCGATTATAAACAAAGAATTACAACAAAATCGACTCAAATATACATCATGATCAAAATACAATGCGTCAAACTCAAAAACTTCGAAAAACACAAAATCAACAAATTGAATCACAATTACAGTGCAATAGTGTAATCAAACTGAATAGGAATTGTCTAAAACATATATCGATCACTAAACAAGCAAGAATTTGCCCAAAACAACAACAAGTATACATATTCGATCCGAACCCAGTGACATGGTGCGAGTTCTTCGTTTTTCAGTTGATTAGATCCAAATCTACTCTGATACCAAATGATAGTTCCAGATCCAAGCTATATAACACACAATGAATATGTAGAAAGCATCTTTTTATAGATCAAACAATAATTACAATGATTTCCAACACTCATATACCTATTTCTCAATCAAAGCTCTTTTTGTGTTCTTCACACACTCTCTCTAATTTGTATTCTCTCACACGTATACTCTAATGAATATTAACAAAAGAACACCATTTATGTGGTCAACAACATTGACCTTACAACACAATCTAAATGTCAAAGTCAAATACTTTGACTTACAAGCACTTAACAACTAAACCTTTATATTTTTACAACTTTACAACTTTGACCCCTCATTTAATCTTGAATACAATTCTGACTTAACAATCTCCCCCTTTGGATTCAAGATTAAATTTTTTTTGACACTAATCTTCAGGTCATCTTTCAGTTGCAAAATCTTCAATACATAATCTCTAATAGCTTCAAAACTTTAACAATCTCTCTCTTTGAAAAACTTTAAAACATAAATTTGAAATCTTCAGAACTATGAAACTTTCTACAATCTCTCCTTTTGATCACAAAAATGCAACAATCTTTCAGATAATCTCTTCAGCTTGAAAAATCATCAGACTTTGCTTTGACTTGAAATATGAATTCTCTCCACTTTATGACTTTCACTTGACTTTGCTTTCTCTTTGAAATTGAACTTTGAATCATCTCCCCTTTTTCGATAAGATCAACATAAATCTGACTTTGAATTCTTGAAATATCTCCCCATTTTTGATGAATGATGAGAAATCAGAATCATCAAAACATTTCAACGTCATCTTCATCTTTGATAACATCTCCTGTTTATAGCAAAATAAACACAGTCTTCATGAGATAGACAATCTCCCCCAAAGAGAATATGATCTTCGTCTGATCTGATATGAACATTCTTCCGTCAATTCATAAATGTATTTATCCGAATCTCTTCAAATTCAGACAAATTAGGATTGGTAACCTTGAATCAACATATGAATAAGTTAATCTGACTGTCAGTAGCACTGAGCCACTGTGTACAACGAATGCACATTGGAAATAATCTTTTTGATGTTCACTCATCCAGGGCTTCCATTCAAACATTGAAAAACCACAAAGGAATTTTCTATGAATGTTATGACAAGAAAACATATTCCTTGTGTGCTCGTGCAAGTGTACAAATGATTGAAGCAATTAAAGCTTAAACATGCTCAAAATATGTAAACCATTGAGACAACAACAATATTACATAAAATCAATGTGTATGAATGAGGTTCGAAGGTGGGGCAACTTTCCTTTTTTTCAATATCAACATCTTCCAACTGAAGATTTGATAGATGATGTGTTGCTTCCCCTTTAAAATATGAAATATATTTTTGTTGAGAAAAAGATAAGTAGCTGGGGGGGTTTTAATGCAAGAGTTGGCATGGGCTAGGTGCCTGTTTCAATGACGTTCATGAAAGAATTGTGAAACGACAGATTATGTGGCAGCCTGACTCAAAAAGTTTGGTGCAGAGTTTTATATTCTTTTACTTTGATCTCACACCCTCTTTCTTTTTAACATTTTAGCTCACTTCTAACCAAACTCTCTTTTACATTTTACCTTAGCACACACCCACTCTCTATTCTTTTGATCCCTCTCCCCTCAATCACTCGGGAGAACTTCTTGGGTAGGAAATACACGTTAACGTAAATCCATAGAAGTTCTTTGAAGTTCTCACACTGATCCCATGAATTTTGTCCTAAAAATGTGTTGCTCAACAGTTTATCTTGACAGATAAACATAAGATATCACTTGTCAGAAATGATATGCTCAGTTAAGATAAGAATGAAATTTGAACATATGGAACATTTAAGATCTCTCAAAACAATGAAATTGAATGAATGAAATGAAATCACAAATTGTTTTGAGAATCTGACAATGTTATAAACAAATAAAATATTATGAAGAAAAATCTTGGGATATCAAAGAAGTAAGATATTTATATGAACAAATATATACATATTAACAATGAAAGCACATGATAAAGAAATGACATCTGATACTCAAACAATGTGGAACTCAAACGGGAGTATTACCATCGAAAGATTTATCTTTTTGAGACATGGTAATAACAAAGTCAATAAAAGTACTGAACCAATGTGTGTAAGAATACTTGACAGTATATGAAAAGACAATAAACAAGTATTAGCCATTAGAAACACACGGCCAGTTAAACATGAAAGCACTGATATGAAAAACATTTAAAATCACACTTCTAAATTCATGAAAGCATTTAAAGAATAAGAAGTGGTTTGAACATTTAAAAAATTGTTTTTCACATCCGAAAGTCGTTCTTCTTTCAAAGTATGTAAGATAAAGAATCAGAAATACTTACATTCAGCATAGGATTCTCAATTCTTCTTGAAATGAATATTTTATCTATGACGTTTCCTTTTGACAAAAACATCAGATATTCTCCCCTTTAATATCTGTAAAAAAATCAAATCATTAAGAACAAATATATGAATATGATAAAGAAATTTAATTTTCTTTTCTCCCCCTCAAAAATATGACAGTGAAAATTAATTTTTTAGTTCTTTTCTATTCTCCCTTTTAAAGATATGACAGTGAAAATTTTAACTCACTCCTCCTCAAACAAACAATAAAACTTCTTGAATAAGATTTATCTTTTCAGCTCCCTTAAGAATTAAAACTCTTAAGAACAGGTTCTGAACAGAATTATCCAGAAACCATCGTCACACATTCTCCATTGAGAATAGTAACTCCCCCTAAAAATAACAATCATAATCTCCCCTGAAAAATCAGTAAAAATATAAAACATATAAGCTCCCCCTTAACATTTGCATAATCCTTAATCATTAAATCGAGTTCTGAATTACTAGGATTGAAGTAAATTCAGAAGTCAAACCCCCCCTGAAAATTTGCATTCACAAATTTATCAGAAGAAATAATATGTACTTCCCCTTGAAGTTTGATCATCTTATATGCTTTGGAGTACAAAAATTCTTTTGTTCTTTGAAGTGTGAGTCCTAAACAGATGTGTTTAGAAGTCTAAATTCTTTATCATTGAAGACCGGGTCTTGAACTGCTTTGTTCAAAAGCCAATGCTTTTACGCCCCCTTTACTTGTAGTACTTGTAAAACATATTTGACAGATTTTGGTACCCACTTGTATTTGGGTCCAGACTGGTTAGATTTTGGAATCCACTTCTCATTAGAATCAAATCTTTTAAGTTCATTTTGTTGAGAAGTGATTCTGTAAGTTCCATACCAATTATGACAATAAGAACAACAAATTTTCTTTTGTGCTTTTATGATTAAATGGTTTACATAATAAACAAAATCAAGTTTAGCAAAAAATTTACCTTTCGGAGCATTGTTCTTTTTGTTCATTTGAGGTGTAGAAATAAATGACTTTGAAGTTTCTTTCTCATCTTTTCTCCTCCAAATCATCTTTTGTTGAGATTTGTTCTTTCTAATGGTACCTTAACCATCAATGGATTTGACATAGAAAAGATTAGTAGGAGGAATCTGATCTTTATGCTTAGACATACTATCATTTGAATTATCAAACAAAGGATTATTAGAAACATTTGCAAAATGTGAACTTGAAGCTGTTTTGAATGAACATTCTGAAGCAGTTGAATCATTCATAGGTGATTGAGTAATTGTATCTGAACTTCGTTGTGCCCTCATTTCAACCTTGAAAATGATTCCTTCAAGTTCTGTGATCTTATTTGAATTTTTTTTCTTTCTGCAGATAATATATCAATCTTTTTCTATAATTTAGACTTCGTCTTCTGTTCTGTCAGTGCAGTTGCAGATAGTTCATATAGCTTCTTTGAAAGCTTGTTGATCTCTGTCTCAAATACTTTCTTTTCTTCTTCAAAATCCTTTTCAACACTTTTTCTTTTATCTGATATTTCTCTGAATAGTCCAACATTCTTCTGTTCTGTTAACTTCTTCTCTTTCTCAGCTTTGTCTCTTTCCATGACAATAACTTTCCCAAAATCTGACACTTGTTGAGAAAGTTTTATACATTTAAGTTCAACTGTCTTCTTTTCTTCAAAAGATTTTCTTGAAAAGTCAGAAAAATTCTGTGCAAATCCTTTTCTTTCATTCTCAAATTCAGTATTTTCCTTCTCAGTTTCTTTCCTGTCTTTGATAATTTGAGCTTCTAAATCAGAAATTTTCTTCTTCAACTCAACTTTTTCCTTGTCTAAACCATTTATATTCCTCTCAATCTTCTTTATCTCCTCTGGATCTCTTGAGTTTTTTTTTTCTCTTGGGTTGCTTTCTCTTTCAACATGTTTATCTCAACCTCAAGACTAAAAACTTTGTCTCTCAACTGGTCTCTTTCAAAGAAAATTTGTGAGTTTATCTTTCTCAGTCCATCACAGGTTTCTCCAGCAATATGTGCTCGGGTTCTGAGATCATCAATCTCTCTTTGCATAAACTCTTTTTTGGACCACACATTATTTGTACTACTTGCTCTCAATATTGTGGATTCCTCTTCAGATTTCTTCAGTTTGATTTTTAGATTAGAAATCTCTTTCTCTTTTGAAGCAATTATTCCTGAAAAATCAATTTTAGAATTAGAAACACAGTCTGAGCAAATAAAATTTTTCTCTAAAGAAATAGATTTCTCTTTTAATTTCTCCATCTGATCTTGAAGAGACAAATTTTGACTTTTCAGCTTCTCATTTTCAGCTTCAAGAGCTGGTATCTCAGGCATATACGCGATAGCACAATCTCTTTTTGTTAGAACAATATTTACCTTTTCGTCAATATACGGAATCTTAAAATCTGTAAAATATAAGCTTGAAATGATCGTTAGTTTGGAAAATCAACAAAATACAACTCAGAAGAATTTTCAGAAATAATTTTCAAAAATTTTCTAAGTCTGGAATCCTCACACCACTGTAGATCTCACAAATTTCTTACACCAAACAAATTCGCACACCAAGTAGCCTAGAATTCGCACATGAAAAAATCCTTTAACTTTTCGCACGCCTCTTGACGCGTGAAGTGAATTTCCGCACGCCTTTATATGCGGATTCCAACAATTTGCACGCTTTGAGATGCGAGTTTCTAACTTATAAAGTTTTCAAACTTCAAGCTTTTCGCAAGCAAATCTTATGCGAATTCCATACTTAGTCAAATTCACAATCTCAAACTTTCCGTATCGATTCTTTTCGCATAACAAGAGATGTGAGTTCTATACTTAGTAAAATTTCAGCTTCCCTATGTGAAAAATCTCAGAATTCGTACCACAAGGGATGCGGATTCTCAGAATTCGTATCCTTCGAGATGCGAATTTTTCCCTTGAACTTTCAAAAACTCACTTTTCGTGTATCACACGATTCGGATTCCTCACTTCTCGTACACAACTGATGCGAATTCTGATTTTTTCGTATATAGATCTGTGCGAGTTTCTCACTTGTATTTTTCAAACACCACGTTCCATGCGAATTCCATCATGCGAAAAATTTAGATCATGCGAGTTCTTCATGTTTCGGCTAAAAAATGCTTAATTCGATCCAAAATGCACTCATTTCTTTGAATTTGCTTCTGTAAATGCACCAATTTGATCAAGATCACTGCTAGAACCGATTATAAACAAAGAATTACAACAAAATCGACTCAAATATACATCATGATCAAAATACAATGCGTCAAACTCAAAAACTTCGAAAAACACAAAATCAACAAATTGAATCACAATTACAGTGCAATAGTGTAATCAAACTGAATAGGAACTGTCTAAAACATATATCGATCACTAAACAAGCAAGAATTTGCCCAAAACAACAACAAATATACAGATTCGATCCGAACACAGTGACATGGTGCGAGTTCTTCGTTTTTCAGTTGATTAGATCCAAATCTGCTCTGATACCAATTGATAGTTCCAGATCCAATCTATATAACACACAATGAATATGTAGAAATCATCTTTTTATAGATCAAACAATTATTACAATGATTTCCAACACTCATATACCTATTTCACAATCAAAGCTCTCTGTGTGTTCTTCACACACTCTCTAATCTATATTCTCTCATGCGTATACTCTAATGAATATTAACAAAAGAACACCATTTATATGGTCAACAACATTGACCTTACAACACAATCTAAATGTCAAAGTCAAATACTTTGACTTACAAGCACTTAACAACTAAACCCTTACATTTTTACAACTTTACAACTTTGACCCCTCATTTAATCTTGAATACAATTCTGACTTAACAACAATCTTGATGAGTAATAAGTTCATAACTTGTCACGTTCTAAGCACTTATTTATTTTACATTTGCTCTTATTTTTAGTCTCTCAATCATCAAATTTGAGTCTTTTAGTCTGTTTTTATGCTTTATTGTAGTTTGGAGCTAAGTAAGAGGAATGTCCTATGTTTGTGCTGATTTTTAGAAGAATGTAACAGTTTGGTTTGTTGCAGCAGGAGGCTACAACATGATCGCAGTTTTAGCAAGTACAAGACGTCACTTCATAAAATTTTTGTTGGGTAATCTTTTTGGTGCCACCAGGACCCGTTTTGCAAGCTGGAGCTAAAGGCATCTTTTGGAGAATATCATCATATTAAGTGGTCTTGTTAAGGAAGGCATCTTATGTTTTGTATTTTGGGTAATGACCATTGGATAAAAGAATTTTTATACTCTTTGTATTTGACATTAGATTCTCTCCCCTTGTATAAATAGGGGCTTCATTTCCAGTAGTTGGACACACAAAATTAGCTTGCTTTTGCAAGTTAACTTTAGCTTGAATCTTTTACTTTACTTGTTGTAGTTTCTTTGACAATGGAAACAACTAAATAGTTCGTCTAACTATTTAGTAGCGATTGTCATCTTTTAATTGCTTTAATCTAAGAAACCTTTTGGTACTTTATTATTCATGTCTTTACATTCCGCATTTAATATTATGTTTTGTATTTATTTTAAAGCAATGATGGGTTAATACCCCTAGCTTGGGTGTAAGTAAAGGTTGGGAGATAAAGGACTTTGTGGTAGTGGAAGATTGCTTTCGCTATTGGCTATCCTCCTTACTATTCACCCGTTGTTTCTAAGTTTCATCTAAGTATTTCTTGACAAAGTGACGAGCGTTGTTCTACTTAGATGAGTTGGACTTGAATGGAAGCCAATGTAAATTTTAGAACATTGAAGTGCTATAGTTGTTATGATGGACCGTATCAATCCTAACTGATTATGAACTATATGAAAATAACAGTAAGATTTGGACGACATTGGTTGGGTTACCCGAATGCGTGGTACTTCCAGTACATAGTCTCATCTGAACCTTGAAAGAGAACTGCTCAATTCAGTAATAAGGTCGAGAACCAATGTTGCAGCTTCAGCTGTAACAATCTACCTAAACACACTATAGCTAAACTGCAGCCTGAACTTACACCCATGCATTTCCTTTACTGTTTTAAATCCATTTCAAAGTTGTCAACTCACTCAAAGATCGAATCCTTCGAATTCTCTCATTGAAATCACCTTTTAAGTTGACTTGGATTAATTGCTTGCTTTAATTGTCTCTGTGGGATCGATATTCGGTAGTTAGTAACACTTTATTACTTGTTTTCAAAACGATAATGGTTTGGCATATATATACTTGTGTGTTATTCCTTTATTGAAAAATAGGGATACATTTCCTTAAAGACCAAGTTTTTGGCGCCGTTGCCGGGGACAAGCCAAAGTAAGAATTTTCTCAAGTCACTTTTAATCTGATTTTTCTAGTCAAACTTGGTTACTGATTTTGGTTGCATGCCACGTTTGTTTCACGGTGAAGTATGGTGAATTATTTGAGTTTGATCTTGATATTGAAAGAACATTTCAAAGAAGGAGAAGAATACAAAGAAATTTAACACCGATTCTTGAAACAATTGAAATGGATGGACCTATACATGGACCACATCCAAGGCCTGAGGCCCAGAACATTATTAATATTGCAAACTCTAAAGAGGGAAGGATTATGGACTATGATATGCCTATGCTTGATCAGTTGCATACTGGCATAGTTAGACCACATATTGAGTGTGCCCATTTTGAATTGAAACCTATAATGTTTAACATGTTACAATCCAATGGACAATTTAGTGGTATGCCATCTGAAGACCCTCATTTGCATCTCAAAACATTCATGGAAATCACTAACTCTTTTCAACTCAGTGGAGTAACTGATGAGGCCTTACGGCTAAAGTTATTTCCTTTTTCACTCAGAGATAGAGCAAGATCATGGTATAATTCTTTACAGCCTAACTCAGTTGAAACATGGAATGATATGGCTGAAAGGTTTTAAAAAAAATATTTTCCACCAACACGGAATGCTAAGTCCATAAATGAAATAAGCATGTTTAGACAAATGGACGATGAAGCAGTTCCTGATGCTTGGGAAAGGTTTAAAGAGTTGTTAAGGAAATACCATCACCATGGCATACCCTACTGTATACAGCTAGAGACATTCTACAATGGTTTAAATACCACTGCTAAACAGATGCTCGATGCTACTGCAGGAGGAACCTTCACCTATAGTACCTATAATGATGGCTATGATATTTTGGAAAAGATTTCAAGTAACAATGGTTATTGGTCGGATCCATGTGCACTAGTACCTAGAAAGACAACTGGTATTCATGAAGTAGATCCTTATACCGCACTTACTGCACAACTCATCTCAATGGCCAACATGATTAAATACATGTCTGCTGCCACTTGTACTGTTGCTGCAACATCTATTCCTAAACCTCTGTTGGTACAATGTGTAGTCTATGGTCAAGGACATACCTATGACCAATGTAGCCACAATACCGAATCTGTGAACTATTTGCATAACAGAAATGTTCAGTTTTCAAACAACTATAAGTCAAATTGGAAGAATCATCCCAATTTCTCGTGGAATAGTCCATGTTTGAACCCACCTAATGCAAAGGAATAGAGAACTTCTAATTTTCAAAACCAACCAAGCAGCTCCCAGAATCATTTTCAGCAAAATCAATCATCTTTTCAAGGGAAATCAAACCAACATGCTGATTTACCTGCTTCTTTGTAGGTAATGTTGAAAGGTTTTATAAACCACACAAACTCAACAATTAATCATCAAAATACAACTTTGAGGACCTTGGAACTGAGGAATAGACCTGAGGAATAGACCTGTTGGAACCTTACGTAGTGATACTGAGACTCCCAAGAACACAAACAAAGAACATGTTAAAGTTGTCTCTTTAGGAGTGGAAAAAGATTAGTGGATACCATACTAAAAGAACCCCATACTGTTAGTAACACAGACAAGTAAAGGAGTGTTACAATAGTACCCCCTACTGTTGTTAGATCTCCTGATAAAGTCATTGGACCTACATTAATCCCTGATTCTAAGTCTATAACTGACAGGTCTAAGTTGCCTCTATTATTCCATGATGATAACATGTAAGACAAGTCCAATGCAGCAGATGCTATGGCAGATGTTGCAACATCGACTAGCAGAACTGAAAAACTAAAAACAACAAGTGAACATATAACACCTACTATTCCAACCACTTCTGATCCCAAGGAGGCTGTTATCACACCAGTACCCCTTTACATTCCATACCCTAGAGGTTAAGGAATCAAAAGGAGGAAGAACAATTCAAGAAGTTTCTAGATGTGTTGAAACAATTACCTATCAACATCCCTTTGGTTGAGGCAATTGAAAACATGCCTAGTTATGCCAAATTCCTTAAGGATATCTTGAGCAAGAAAAAGAAACTGAATGAATATGAGACCGTAGCCTTGACAGAACGGTGTAGTGCCTTATTGACCAACAACCTTCCCCCTAAATAGAAAGACCCAGGTAGTTTATAATTCCATGTTCTATAGGAGGAAAAAGGTTGGAAAAGCTTTATGTGATCTAGGTGCTAGCATCAATCTTATGCCTTTGTCTATTTTCAACACACTAGGAATAGGAGAGGCTAGACTCACAACTGTTACCTTACAGTTGGCTGATAGATCCATAGCATACCCCATGGGAAAGATAGAAGATCTCTTGGTGCAAGTAGATAAATTCATATTTCCTGCTGATTTCATCATTTTAGACTTTGAGGCTGACAAAGACACTCCTATTTTGTTAGGAAGACCATTCTTAGCCATTGGTAGAACCGTCATAGATGTCCAGAAAGGAGAGTTGACCATGAGTGTTCAAGACCAAAATGTCACCTTCAATGTCTTTAATGATATGAAATTCCCAGATGAGAAAGAAGATTGTTATGGCCTAAGCTCTATAGACTCTTTGTGTCATGAGGAAACCTTAGAATAAATTCTAGGTGAAGTGATAAAATATGAAGAGTATGATGAGGACTACTTAAATGTAGATGACTTAGAAGATGAGGAGCATGATGATGATGATGATGACTTAGATGATAGTGATGACCATCATAGTGTGAATATGTTGCAGCCTGTGGCAGCATATGAAATGTTGGAAGAAAGCACTAGAGAAAACCCCTTACCATCCATTGAAGCACCACCAAGTCTTGAACTTAAACAACTTCCTGCACATCTCAAATATGTTTTTCTAAGTGATAGAGACAAATTACCTGTAGTTATTTCTACCACTTTGGAACAAAAACATGAAGAACAATTGGTGAAAGCACTTCAATCCCACACTAAGGCCATAGGTTGGACAATTTCTGACCTAAAAGGCACCAGTCCATCAATCTGCCAGCACAAAATCATTTTAGAGAACAAGGACTCTAGATCTGTAGAACCACAAAGAAGACTAAACCCTATGATGAAAGAGGTAGTTAAGAAAGAGATACTTAAGTGGTTAGATGCTGGAATAATTTACCCCATATCTAGTAGTTCTTGGGTAATTCCTATCCAATGTTTCCCTAAGAAAGGAGGTGTGACAGTGTGGTGAATGAAAAGAATGAGTTGATCCTAACTAGGGTAGTGTCAGGATGGATAATCTGTATGGATTATAGGAAGCTCAACAAAGCAACCCACAAGGACCATTTTCCATTGCCTTTCATTGACCAAATGTTGGATAGACTTCTGGTAAGGAGTATTACTATTTTCTGGATGGATATTCTGGCTACAACCAGATTGCCATAGCACCTGAGGACCAAGAGAAAACCACTTTCAACCTTTTGGTACTTTTGCTTTTAGGAGAATGCCTTTTGGGCTATGCAATGCACCAACTATATTTCAAAGATGCATGATGTCCATGGATTTTTCATGATTGATTTTTCTGTCTATGGATCTTCCTATGAAGAATGTTTGAAAAATCTTGAACAAATCCTTAAAAGATGTGAAGAAACTAATTTAGTTTTAAATGGAGAAAAATGTCATTTCATGGTCAAAGAAGGCATTTTTTTGGGACACTTAATTTCAAATAGAGGAATAGAGGTTGACAAAGCAAAATTAGAAGTTATTGAAAAACTTCCAGAACCTACAGATGTGAAGGGAATTAGAAGCTTTCTTGGTCATGCTGGCTTTTACAGAAGATTTATAAAGAACTTTTCAAAGATTTCAAAACCCTTCTGTGTATTGTTGCAGCATGACTAGCCTTTTGATTTCAATGAAGAATGTAGGAGAGCTTTTAACATTTTGAAAGATGTTTTGATTTCAACACCTATTGTGACCACACCAGATTGGACAAAACCATTTGAACTCATGTGTGATGTAAGTGATTGGGCACTTGGTGCAGTTCTGGGACAAAAGAAAGAAAAGATTTTCCACCCTATCTATTACTCTAGTAAAACACTTAATGCAGCACAAATTAACTACATAACTACTGAGAAGGAATTGTTGGTTGTTGTGTTTGCCTTTGAAAAATTCAGATCATATTTGATGGGGACCAAGGTTATAGTTCACACTGACCATGCAACCATTAAATACTTGATTTCTAAAAAAGAAGCAAAGCCAGGATTAATTCGGTGGGTGTTGTTGTTACAAGAGTTTGATATAGAAATAATAGATAGGAAAGGAACTGAAAACCAAGTTGTAGATCACTTGTCTAGACTGGATAAAGGAAAAGGAACTCTTGTTGAAATAAATGAAAAGTTTCCTGATGAACAACTCTTGAAGCTACAACATCATGTTACAGCATACTGGTTTGCTGATATTGCAAACTACTTGGCTGCTGGAATCATTTCACTTGAACTCACCAAAAACCAAAGAAAAAAATTGTTTTCTGATGCAAAGAACTATCATTGGGATGATCCCTTTTTATTCAAATTAGGGGCTGATCATATTTTGAGGAGGTGTATCCCTCAAGAAGATGTGACTGCAGTGCTTGAGCATTGTCATGCTTCAGCATATGGTGGATACTTTGGTGGCCAAAGAACTGCATCAAAACTACTCCAATCTGGATTCTTTTGGCCTACACTTTTCATGATGTTGACAATTTTATTAAAAGATGTAATGAATATCAAAGAACTGGATCTATTTCCCAAAGACATGAGATGCCTCTCAATGGCATTTTGGAAGTTGAAATATTTGATGTTTGGGGAATAGATTTCATGGGACCATTTCCTATTTCTGGAAACTGTCAATACATCTTGGTAGCTGTAGACTATGTCTCTAAATGGGTAGAAGCTGTAGCTTGCCATAGTAATGATGCAAAGACAATGGTCAAGTTTCTTCATGGGAACTTTTTTACCAGATTTGGCACACCTAAGGCCATAATTAATGATGAAGGAACACACTTTGTGAACAAAATGATGAAAGATGTTTTGGACAAGTATAACATCAGTCATAGAGTTGCTACAACCTATCACCCTCAGACAAATGGCCTAGCTGAACTCTCAAATAGGGAAATCAAGTGTATTCTAGAAAGTGGTAAAACCTTCTAGAAAGGATTCGTCATTCAAGCTAGATGATGCTCTTTGGGCTTATAGGACTACCTATAAATCCCCAATTGGAATGTCTCCTTTCAAGCTTATCTTTGGAAAGGCTTGTCACTTGCCATTGGAATTAGAGTACAAAGCATTTTTGGCTCTAAAAGAACTGAACATGAGTATTAATGATGCAGGTGAAAGGAGAAAATTACAAATAAATGAGTTGGAAGAACTAAGGGACCAATCCTATGAGAATGCCAAGATATACAAAGAAAAAACCAAAAAGTGGCATGACAAAAGAATTTTACAAAAGAATTTTCAAGTTGGTCAAAAAGTTCTGTTGCTTAACTCTAGATTGAAACTCTTTCCTGGAAAACTAAGGTCAAAATGGATTGGACCTTTTGAAATCAAACATGTTTTTCCTTATGGAGTTGTGGAACTCATTGATCCAAACACTGGATCCTCTTTTAAAGTGAATGGGCAAAGGATCAAGTCTTATCTTGATGTTGCTGCTACAGGGTCAACCTCTGTAGTCCAACTCCAACCCCAATGATCTTTTGGTCCATAATGCTCCCAAAAAGACCAAATTGTACATTTGTAAATAGTTTTAATTTATTTTTAGAGCAGATGTATTTTAGTCCTTGTGGTGATGTGCAGTAAAGAAGAAAGTGTGGAGTGGGGAGACTGTTGCTGCAACATTACACACAGTTATAGGGCCGATTGTTTTTAAATGAGATGAAAATATTTATGACAATTTTAAAGTTTTGTATTTCTTAAAATAGTTTCAGCCAAGAAGAAAAAAAAATTAGATATATATATATATATATATATATATATATATATATATATATTTGTATTTTAAAAAAGAGGAGATAGAAGGATACATTGCCTTTTAAAAAAGTAGCTTTTTAGACTTACTTTTTAGGCATCATGAGATTCCTTAGACATTTACCTATTTCTACTTTTTTCTTTATTTTAAGGTATCATACATCTTTTCTTGGCTTAACTATTGTAAGAAATAGATTACTCTTTAGTTGGAATTGTTAGCTCCAAATCTTCATTTGTTAAAGTGTTGAAAATATCCAAGTCCTACTTTAGAGGACTTCCAGAGACAGACTTCAGAGAACAAAGATTTCAGAGGACGAAGACTTCAGAGGACATACCTGCCTCTGAAGTACACATCAGACATGAACACCTTCAGCAGAAGGCATCAGAGATGGCTTCATCAGAGGCTCTGAAGACTACATCAGAGCTCTGAAGACATTCTCTCTGAAGAAGGCGCTGGACATTTTCCTGAAGTATCAGAACAGATAACCAATCACTTAGTGATAAGATTTACTTTATAGAGTAGGTTACTGTTCAAGCATGTCTTGAGCTTACCTTTTAGGTAAGACACTGTTCAAGCACGCTTCTATTTGTCAGAATGGTACACTGTTCACTTTATGGTCCTATAAATAGGACCATCACTCCTTTGACAAAAGTGTGCTTTTTGATATCTTGTATTAGAAGAATCAACTGAATATATCTTGAGAAGATCTTGTTCTTACTGCTTATCTTATTATATGAACTGTGATATTTGAATCTGCTTTTGCTATTAAACTATATTGCTTCCGCTATTATTACTCTTGTTGTTTATATCATTATTATCATAAGCTTAAATCTGGGTTCCAACAAATGGTATCAGAGCCTCCTTTGCTTTCTAAACAAAGAAAGATCATATCTACATACTCGGATAGATTTAATTCTTACTGATTCAAGCTTTTATTATCTGTACATGTTTATATAATGTAACACTCTATAATTCAGAGTAAATTAAAACCTGGAAATAAGGCAACGAGACATCCATGATGATATTAACTTCCCATAAAGGGGGTCAGTCCTTAAGACTATACAAAACTCATACGGATATAGAATTTATCAACAATACTAATCTAAACATAACCGTCTAGACTACAACACTTGACGAACCAGAATTCACTAAAAGATGGGACTTAAACAATGCCCAACACCAAAATACTAGACATCTCAAAATATGCCTCGAGTCCACGCTCGACTCTCAAAGACCCTGTGCAACCCACCGCTAAGGGAAACCAATGTATACTCCTTCACTAGGATCACCATGAACCATGGCTAGTATCCGGCCTCACATAACCGTACCAAGTTGCCCCCGAGGAAACATGTGATCCATAGTTACAAAATGGGGAATATTACCTCCCAACAAAACAGTCTATTCCAAAACCTAGGGATCCACTAGTAATGGTAAGGACTCGTCACAACAACATATGTGACCAACCATAAATAAATATATGGTATAAACACATTTTATAACCAAAATGTCATTTCCAGTTCAACTTCTGGTAAGAACGAAAACCATTAAAATGAGTTCATAATCATCCTTTTCAAACGACCACATAATGTGCAAGTAAAAAATCATTTTACTTCAATAAGGCGGAACCCGTCATTTTGGTCAAATCTGACCGGGAACCCCGAGATTCACCAAAAACTTCATTTATATCAAAATGTTTAGAACATAAAATCATACCGTAGAAATACTTCAGATTTCGCAAATAAGAGTTTTGACATGTATAAAGTTTGTAAAATGGTAGTAGGAACTCACCGGTAGGTTTTCAGAATAAAACCCGGAAAACCAGATAACGATCATGACGTAGAGGTGAAGCTTAAAACACCGACCCCTTGCTAGAAACACCGAAAACTAGCAACCAAACAAGACCTTGAAGATCGAAAGAGAAAAGAGAGAAAAAGGAGAGAGAGAGAACTGAGATTTGAGATATTATGAAAATATCTCAAATCTTAGATATTTAAGAGAAACCACAAGAGCATTCTGACAGGGCGCACGACCCGTGCACCCTCAAAGAAGGAAATGCGCACGACCCGTGCGCTGGCACTATGCCTCGGCCTTGGGTCATACGCACGACCCGTGCGTTTTCTCTGAAGGAGGACGCACGACCCGTGCGTCCTGTAGACAACCCCAAAAACCTCTATTTCCTCAATACAACTTCACAAAACGGCTAAACGAAATTTCGGGGTGTTACAATACTCCCAACCTTAGAATGATTTCGTCCTCGAAATCTAATCTTCTCAATGGAACACTGATCGCAGAGAATATCGTCTCAAACCTAAATACCAGAATCATTAACGAGATCCTAATACCGATATCCACATTAGCTACCCTTCTTGGGCACTATTTACTCCCAACCGAGCGAACACTCAACACTTCAAGGTAACCTTTACTCCCAAGGTTGCGGTTGCCTCCCAACCTTAGGTGACAATTACTGCCTCCAGAAAATTAGCGACCTCAACTTCCCATCTACCAGTTCTTTCGAACTGCACGGTTCCGAACTCAAAGCTAACGGTCGACGCTAATCTTCCCCAAAACTCTCAGATTTCACTGATCCATTCCTAATAGTGATAAAGATATTCTTACAAGGCGTATTAATGCGTCTTTCCGGCAATCAGTTAACACAGATTCTGCTATCACTCAACTCCGATCCGACCCCAAATCTGGAAATAGCCCTTATTCGAATTTCTTAATACTTCCATAAATACTCCGTCTACAACCACATTATAAAGATTAACTTCTAAACATACCACCAATCTATACATTCAGACTTATAAAGGACTGGCGCTACAGAAACCCATGCGTAGACTAACTCCAACCTGTGGAAGACTTTACCAACAACTTACTCTAGCTCAAGGCTAAGGCCCAACTCCTCAAAGCACTGCTAGAACCGAACCCCCGACAGGAAATGATGCACATGTAGATAAATAAATAAATAAAAGTTTAAGCTTAACGCCTAGAGAGATCAAAAGTTTTACATAAGTAAAAGCATTTAAATTGATGAACTTCTCTTTAAATCAGAACTTTTCAAAACAATGAACCTTAAAACATAGAAACAACTCCTTTTCAAAGTCATGCACTTTCAAAGACGGATACTTCATTGCAAATACGTTTTATAAATTGACACAATTTGTATAACTCGAAGTATGAAATATTAGTAACACTATCCATATCGTACGTCCGAAAACATGGACACTAGGCCCAATACTCGCACGGCCAAAAACAAAAGAAAACTAAATATCAACATGCACGAATAACACATTTCATTCAAACCTTAATATACGTGGGGTAAACCCAATATTAAAGCCATCATTTACCGTTGACTCCACATAACCAAAATTGGTAAAAATATGACATTAGTGTTTAAAATACCCCGGGTCTACGACGGATAGACCCGTACACAAAAGAATAGAAGGACACGCAAGTAGGCCGCCCATACAACTTCCTCACATGACCTCTAAACGTTCCATCTTGGGTGGCGAGAACAAATGAATGGGGCCACCCGTGATGTTATTGGATTTCACCACGTATCCCGATCTTAGTTCCCATGTCATATCAGACATCACAACTTCAAACCGTTTATTGCCTCTAGCCATACTCCGTCGAGTTCCACTCCAAAGGATTACGGACACGGGTGCCTATCCAATCCAAAAGAGTTCCAACTCAACAGCTCGTGCCACCTATTGTCTACTCGCTAGCCAACCCGAGCGGTCACTAAGTGCAACCCAAAACCTCAGGCTTTACAAAACAGACAGACTGTCTAACATTACATGACTCCAACTGAAAAACCAAAGTTCCCAAAACATGTGACTCCTAATGGCATAGAATAATCGCCATCATACTCCAAAATTCCACAACTGTTTTTAAACCGTACAAATGCCCTCAAGACTCCATTTACTCAAAATTGAGCCAACGACCCAACGGTTTACGTAAACACCCAAATAAAAGCCGAAATAAATATTGAAACACGTTTGACCAACTATTATGCAAACATGACCAAAAGTATGATTTACTCAATTCTCATCGTTGGTGGAAACAAACCGTTTTCCAAATGAACTCATACCCTTATGTTTTCAAAAGGCCTCATAACACAATAATATGCATTTTCTGGAAAAGGTTTATAAGATCAAATACACCAAACGACACTTACGTCAATTGGACTCCAAATATATATATGTAAAATCATCAAAGAAACACCTCAACATGATTTATTTACCAAAATAACCAAAGATCCCAAAATGGGTGTCTCACATGTTCATAAAACTAAACATTTTGGCATGTACACTGTTTTCACAAATCAGCTTTGACTTACCAAGACACAAATAAACTCCATCATGCTAAAATCCTTCATTGCGGTTATAAATCCGGACAAATGTCCACAAGACTCATTCAGTCAAAACCCGAGCCAAAGGCCCGACACTTTACGTAAATTTCCAATGAAAGTCTCGTAAACCTTAAAACATATTTAACCGACATTTAACGTTTCCCCAAATAATGAAATGTCTTTAAACAATGTTTATGAAAACACACACCACTAGGACATGATTTCTTAAAACTCAACACATATTGAGACAAAAGATTTTCCAAAAGTTTATGAATGCAATTATACTAAGATGCACAAAATCATCAAGGATGCATAGATCATAATGTAGATTTTACGTGTACAAAATCACCCAGAATATGTAAATCACACTATCTACTTGTTGAAATATTCAAGTTCGACATGAGCAATTTATGCTGTTAAAACAATCCAAGTTACCGAATACGAAAACTTAACAAAATACTCGCACCTTGAGAAATACCGAGTAAAACATACGCAACAATTTATACTATGAAAGTGAAGATAGGTTCTTGTATTTCAATACGTGCAACAATTGTTTGTACAACTCAAAAGGAAAATCACGATTTTATCTTTAAAATTCCCCTCTATATAACCAAGAGACGTTGCAACGAAAGAATTTTCAACTCACCCCATATGCAATAATTCATTCCCCAAAGGGCGGTAAAATAACGGGGATGTAAATAAAATTTCAAATCGAGTTTGAAGCTTCACGTTGAAAAGATAAACACATTTGACAGAATAGAAACTACAACGACCAAAATACCGCTAATTCGCTAAATGCTTTGCGGAAATTTTAACAGTAAGAGTTAATGATGGAATACGATCAGAACGAAAGTCCTGTTTTTTTAAAAATAACATAAATCGTTTATGCAATCATTCACACCAACGTTATACTTAAATCCAATGCACATAGTACACGACATATGATACTTGATAATAAAACCCCGAGATTAACACACATAATGATGCACACGCACATGCCTCTCAAAATTATTTACGCGACGCAAAAGTCGTAAGATGAGACACCATAATCCAACTGGATTTTATAAAACTCATTTACGCTAACAATCAAGTGGTGTCAAAATTTATATTTTTCAATATAAGGTAAGGTGACCATTCAGACAATATTATGATGAGACACGATTCCCAAAGAACTCATAAATTGCACACAATTTAAAATTAACTTACGCATCTCAAAATATACGCACGCGTTAAAAGAATTCGTAAAACAATACTCCATGCAATTCAACAAGACTCACACAAACCAAAATTTCCAAGAACTCCGACTCAAAAGTATGGGGATAACTTTTCCTTTAAACCATTGACATACGTGGAAGAGCTCCAATGTCAAGGTCAAAATTCCACAGCTATTTGCCCATTAACTCAACAAGCGTTAAAACACAATTATTTTGACATCCAAAAAAAAAAAAATAGCATTTAAACACTAGACTTGAATAAAGAGAGTTTTGATAATAATTTGAAATCAGGTGCAACAAAACAAATGTAAGCATGCTTATGCTCATAGTTTAAAATATGATGAGTGCTAAATGTCTTGCTAGAACGTTATAATGTAATTTACTTCATGGTTGGCGCTCATGAAAAGCAATTTAGGCAACCTTATTTTAGAAATAAATTAAATGCATGAATTCGGTCGGCACTCACATCTTAATACTACGCTTCACAATATTCCGACGTTCTATAATCTACCGGATGCCTCAGGCATCAAAGGGCAACCATCCCATTAAATTAACTTACAATCTCCTCTAAATGGAATCGATCTAACAAGATATAATCCTAACTCCACCAACGAATCTGGTTTAGGATGATTAACTTAATGCGTCCCACGCACTTACTATAATTCCAAAGAGACATTGCTTATAAACAACAATCATTCCTTAGCTTACTCGCTTATAAACTTTCGCACTACTCCAACGGTCAACATACTAAGGTAGAGCAGATAAACACAAGCACGAGAAAGGGTAAGGAAGAGTTTAACTGAAACACGCACGAAAGAAACGTACCGCTACGTCTACCAATTGTCACAACATTAGCGAATCAATTACACTCACGTAAAATATCCTCATAATCACATTAGCTAAGTGAGATTATGAACATATAACACATAAGGGTTCTTGTTACCATCATCACAATGCTTGATTAACATAACCTCCGTCGATTCTAAGACTAATCCATCTTAGAAGTTCTACCCAATCTCACAATCAATGCCTATCAAACTCAGTCTAAGTCTAGACATCTTACATTCATGCCTAGTTCGCTTAAACTAGAGCTCTGATACCAACTTGTAACACTCTATAATTCAGAGTAAATTAAAACCTGGAAATAAGGCAACGAGACATCCGTGATGATATTAACTTCCCATAAAGGGGGTCAGTCCTTAAGACTATACAAAACTCATACGGATATAGAATTTATCAACAATACTAATCTAAACAAAACCGTCTAGACTACAACAGTTGACGAACCAGAATTCACTAAAAGATGGGACTTAAACAATGCCCAACACCAAAATACTAGACATCTCAAAATATGCCTCGAGTCCACGCTCGACTCTCAAAGACCCTGTGCAACCCACCGCTAAGGGAAACCAATGTATACTCCTTCACTAGGATCACCATGAACCATGGCTAGTATCCGGCCTCACATAACCGTACCAAGTTGCCCCCGAGGAAACATGTGATCCATAGTTACAAAATGGGGAATATTACCTCCCAACAAAACAGTCTACTCCAAAACCTAGGGATCTACTAGTAATGGTAAGGACTCGTCACAACAACATATGTGACCAACCATAAATAAATATATGGTATAAACACATTTTATAACCAAAATGTCATTTCTAGTTCAACTTCTGGTAAGAACGAAAACCATTAAAATGAGTTCATAGTCATCCTTTTCAAACGACCACATAATGTGCAAGTAAAACATCATTTTACTTCAATAAGGCGGAACCCGTCATTTTGGTCAAATCTGACCGGGAACCCCGTGATTCACCAAAAACTTCATTTATATCAAAATGTTTAGAACATAAAATCATACCGTAGAAATACTTCAGATTTCGCAAATAAGAGTTTTGACATGTATAAAGTTTGTAAAATGGTAGTAGGAACTCACCGGTAGGTTTTCAGAATAAAACCCGGAAAACTAGATAACGATCACGACGTAGAGGTGAAGCTTAAAACACCGACCCCTTGCTAGAAACACCGAAAACTAGCAACCAAACAAGACCTTGAAGATCGAAAGAGAAAAGAGAGAAAAAGAAGAGAGAGAGAACTGAGATTTGAGATATTATGAAAATATCTCAAATCTTAGATATTTAAGAGAAACCACAAAAGCATTCTGACAAGGCGCACGACCCGTGCGCTGGCACTATGCCTCGGCCCTGGGTCATACGCACGACCCGTGCGTTTTCTCTGAAGGAGGACGCACGACCCGTGCGTCCTGTAGACAGCCCCAAAAACCTCTATTTCCTCAATACAACTTCACAAAACGGCTAAACGAAATTTCGGGGTGTTACATATAAACCCTGGTTTATTAAACTTCATATGCTTCAGATTTAAAAGTAAATCACAGTTACATCATTTGATAGAATATCTTCATAGAAAAGCATTAGTTCTTCAAATCTTCATCTTTTCTTCACAAAAATGGCAAACTCAAGCATAAGTGCGATTTATACAGCTGGATCATTAACCAAACCTCCTACACTTCTAAGGGATGAATATCCTCAATGGAAGATAAGGATGGTAAATTTCTTAGAAGGCATGGACAGGGATCTGTTAAGACCAGTGAACGATGGACCTCACCAGCCAATGGTGTTGGTACCGAGAGTTCCAGCAACAGCAGATACTGCTGAATTCCCTGCTTACTATGAAAAGAAAACTTCAAACTTTACGGATGAAGAAACTAACATGATGGATAATGATTCAAAAGCTGTTAGATTACTTATAATGGCCATTCCCAATGATATCTTCCAAGAACTTGATTCTTGTGTAACTGTAAAAGAGATATGGGATCAGTTGTTAAATCAACTTGAAGGTGGCCTACAAACTCAAAAGAACAGGAGAAATCTTTGTATCAATGAATATCATGATTTTCATGCATTACCCGAAGAAACCTTACACCAAACATACTCAAGGTTTAACATCCTCATCAACAAATGCAGAAAATTTGGGGTCATGAGAACAAAAGAAGAAAACAATGTTCTCTTTCTTAAAAGTCTAAATGAAGAATGGTCACAACTGTCAATGTCAATATAAGCCAAACAAAATCTTGAATCATGGTCATTGACTGACATTTATGGCACCTTGGTAGCACAGGAAAAAGAAGTTATTAAACAAAAATCAAAAACCTCTTTAGGTGGTCCACTTGCACTCATGTCAAAACAAAAAGGTGTATCACAAGAATGCAGAAATGCAGAAAAAGACAACTGTTTAAAGAGAGAATCTAAAAGAAAATCCAAGAAGGTTATGATGTCTAAAGAAGTTGAACACTCAGATTCTGACTCAGATGATGACATCAATGCCTTTGCCAAATCTCTTGCATTAATAACCGATCAATTTAACAAGAAATTTGGCAAGAAAGTTTTTGAAGGAAGAAGAGAGGATGAAGAAAGAAGAGGAAATCTAGAAAGGAGATTTCAGAAAACTGACTATCAACAAAAGCCCAGATCTACTCTGCATAGTGATCAGAAGGGCGTTCATTTCACTAATCATGATTCTACTCAACAATCAAGATCTCAACAATCATTTCAGCCAAGGTATCCTCAACCTCAGAGGTACTTCAAGCCACAACCACAAGCACAAGCACAGAAGACAGAACCAGACACTACTCTTCCATCAAACCAAAACGATGGAAGATGCTTTAGATGTGGAAAGCCAGGCCATTACTCTGCCAACTGCAGAGGTAGACTCATCAAGGATGAAGACTACTACAAAAACAAGTACAAGTACAATGTCAAAGAAAGAGTACTTGTGTGACATCTGCCTTCCGGAACCTCCAGGTTAGCACCCGAGCAGTGTAATACATGATTAAATATATAGGAATACCCTATTACGACCTAATTTTATAGGCAAGGGCTTTAGTTTCCTAAGATTCCCGACAGCATGCTTAGAATGTCCGGTTAACGCCCGTAACGGATACACCGTCTTATAAAATGCCAATCCGATAAAATTAACATTTTATTTTAATAATAATAATAATAATGAGTGGGTTAAATATAAAATTTAATTAACCAAATATAAATTCTAAATTTTAAGCAATCAAACCAAAAATTTAAGCAAATAATCGAGAATTTACCTACCCTTAACCTATCTTTTTATAAAAATTACATTATATATATATATATATATATAAACTTAAATTAAAAAAAATATTTTTAAAAAAAAACAAGGCCCTATGGCCGGCCCCCCCTCTCTCTCCACCCTCACTTTTTCACTCTTCAAAACAAGATTCACTCCATCACTTTCTCTCATTTCTCTCATCTCTCTCTTTCTCTCTCTCTCTCTCTAGCTTCAATACTCTCTTCTTTTCTCTCTATTCTCCAGCCCCAAATCACCTTCCAAATCATACATTTGAAGATTAAAACAACTCCTCATCATCAAGGTAAAATTATACTCACGTATTTCATGAATCCTACCTTTAAGTCTTCATAAAAATCAAGTTTTCTTGCATTTTCTTCACCTTTTTCTTCACTTCTTGAAGTTTTTGAAAAGAAGGACCTTCATAGGCCTTCAAATGGTAGGTTAGACACCAAAGACATGTTAAATGTCAAGAAATGGTGATAACCCATGATCCATGTAACCAAAACTCAAGAAAATGGAGCTTAGAAGACATGCATGGCTATTTTCTCATCATCTAAGATGGTAGAGTTCATGCATGTGTATCTCCTTATTTGTATATCTAAAGGATGCATGAAATCATTTTTTTAATCTTCATGATTTGGTTTAAACACTTCATCTTTTGTAGCAAAAATCAAGTTAAAAGTTGGGTTTGAACAAATCTCACAAAAGATCATGAAAATCAATTTTTGAAAAGGTTTTGACAAAGACAACTTGTCTAGCATGCTTGCATGTAGTTTATGTTTGAAAAAGGGAGTTTTTAGGCCTGAGAATATTTACTTGATCTTTCCAAAAACATGTCTAAGAAAAAAGAATAAGTCATAAAAAAAGGGCCAATGGAAAAGATTGCAAAATTTTAAAAGGCTTACTTCTAATAGCATGCTGTCAGATTTTTCCACTCACTTTGCAAGGCCATATCTCACTCAAAAAAATTATCCAAATAAGGTGAAACGTTTTATGAAATTTAATATTGTGTGTTAAGATTCTAACCCAACTGGTTTCACTCAAAAATATTGAGTTTTGACCCCTCAACCTCACCTATAAAGTTAATTGTGCAAAATGAATCCGTCTAGACAAAAAACCTCCATTCAAACAACCATAACCATCATTTAAATCCATAAAAATTAATGATTTTTCTTCTGTAAGTAACTTTAATGAGTTCGAATTCAAACAAAATTGGTTTCAATTAAAAATATGAAGATTTGGGTGTTCAACCACTTATGACAAATTTAGTGTGCAAAACATCATATTCTGGCAGATTGGAACTCTTGACATAAAAGGATCATAACTCACTCATTACGTATCCAAAGGAGGTGAATTTTTTTCTGGAAGTTTCATAATTGAGTTAGGTTTACAACCCAATTTGAATCACCTAAAAAAAATAAGTTGTGACCCGTCAAATTGATGTGACAAAAAGAGTGTGCAGACTGCCTTGATAACTGTGACACTTAAACTTGCATGTTATAATTATGTTACCTAAGCACCTCTAAAAATGGTGCTTTTTATGTCAAAAGTTCCCTAAGACACTAAATTTAAATGTATAAAAATTTGGTTAAATAATAAATTTGGGAAAAATACTTAAATATGACAATAAGTGAACCTAAATTTCTGCCAGCAGAAAAGTAAAACTCTAGTTCTAGAAAAAAAATAAGTTTTGGGTTGTTAAAAATAATAATAGGCTTATAAGTTATAGTATTTGTTAAAATATCAAATAATATGTATATATATATATACCCTTGTATTAAAAAAAATGTTATCCTTATAAATAAGAGATTTATAAAAATTCGAACTCGGGTTAAATCATGATCCAAGGAATTATATGCTAAGCGTATAACTCGTAAATTTAATTTTCTAACAGTAAACTTCCAATAACTTCATAAAAACAATAATCTTCATATATTCAACAATGCAAAATAATATTTAAACCGAGTACCTAACCCTTAAGGCATTTTATAAGATACGTTGATCTAAGCATAACTTTAGCACAAACTGTTAGCCCAGAGCTGATAGTGTGTTTCACTTCCATAGGAAGGACCTAGAACCGGGCATATGAGAAACTGTGCAACAACTCTTGGAATCTTTGCCGAACATTGTGAGTATTCACAACCCCTCTTTTACCGTTTTTATACGTTTTGGGGTGGAAAGCATGTGAATTTACAAATTGTTTCTACTGAATGATTGTTCGTTAAAATTGTCGAATTTTGAATTAAATTGTTTATGCACTACGGTATGTATACTTTACACTGCAAGTGAGTATTCACAACCCCTCTTTTATCGTTTTACGTATTTTGGGGTGAAAAGCATGTTACAATTGCATCTTGTTTCTACTCTCAAATGATTGTTCATTACAATTTGTTGAATCTTGAATTTAAATATTTATGCACTATGGTATGTATACTTGATGATGCAATTGAGTACTAAATGAATAAGTCCCTACTGTTGGACACTACCTATTAGCCCGAACTGGGGCCGGTGGTATTAGTGGATAGCGCTATTAGGGTTGACAAACTCACTTTTAGCCGTTAAGCTAGAGGTGCACTTTGCCATTAACGTTACTTGACGCAAAAGGGGTCGGTGACATTTTGCCTTACCCATGTGGAGTTAGTCCACCGCTGTGGTATGACGCGGTTGTTTTTAAGGGGCATTGAATTGTCGAAAGGTTTGGTAGTGGCTCAATGTTAAGGCATTACTGTATACAGTAAACCTCGTACAAATAATTGAACAATCAGTTTCTTAAATGTCTTGTGAACAAACGTTTCACAATAAATGAAAATTTATGCATACAAACTATTTCGTGCATATAAAAACTTGTAAACTCACCAACTCAATGTAGTTGACCCTTTTTCTTTTACCATGCTTTTCAGGTACTGATAAGTAAGTGGTGGCATATAGGGTGCATCTGTGTGACATCATCAACTGCAAGAACATTAAAATATTTGGTCAACTTTTGTAACTGCCGTTTATTTTGAGAATTTTTTTGGTTATGATGTAACACTCGTAAATCTCTACCCGTGAAGTTAACCCTTTGAGAAATTCTTGTTTCTTATCGTAGAATTTCATCCCCTATATCTTACCTATTAAGCCTTATCGTGTCATGAGTGGGCTGTGCGGAAAATGGGAAGAAACGAGCCTCGGTACACTCTGGGCGATAGTGCCCTGGCGAGAGTGCCCTGGGCACAATCACCGGGCACAATCGCCAGCGGGGGTGTGCCCGCGGTACATTATGGGCGATAGTGCCCTGGTGATAGTGCCCTGGTACAATCGCCGGGCACAATCGTGGTCGGCCCTAGGACCTTTTAAAGTCGCGATTCTCAACCATTTCCCTCATTATCACTTCCTAATTTCTCCCCTTTTCTCTCCCAAACCCTAAAACCGAACCCTAACCCATTTTGGAGGCTTTTATTCTTCATACCTCATGATTCTTAATCATCTAGCTAGTTGGGATGATAAACCACAAAACCTTCATCTTCACCTTCCTCATGAAGTTCAACGGTTGGGAGCTCGGGCTGAATTGTTGGTTTGGGTGTTATCGGAAGTCTCTTTGCCTTCAAGGGTTTTGGAAGTTTTCGGCTTGAGGATTCGAGCGGTCTTCAAAAGAGCTCGTTGGGTGAAATCTAGATTTAGCCTAAATCTAGCAAGGTGAGTTCAAGTTGATTTGTGAAAATGATGTACATGCCAAAATATTTATTTTAGAGTGTTTATATTTCATACTAATTTGTTAACTGCGGATAAGTGGGTTAATTTGGGAAATGTTTAACTGTATAAACTTATAAAACCCATATCTTTGGGATTTCGGGTATGTTGGTAAATAGATCATGTCGATATGTTTCATTGATGATGTTAGATATATAAATGGAGTTCATTTGATGTAAGTGTCATTTTGTGTACTTGACCTTATAAGCTTTTTCAAGAAATGCATATTTTCGTGTTATGAGGCTTTTTGGAAATTTAAGGGTACGAGTTCATTTGGGAAATGGTTTGCCTCAGCCAACGATGAGATTTGATTTAATCATACATTTGGTCGTTGTGTTTGCATAACAGTTGGTCAAACGTGTTTCAAGGTATACTGGCTTTCATTTGGGGTTTACGTAAAGTTTTGGGCTTATGGCTCGTTCTGATTAAATTGAGTCTTGAGGACATTTGTCCGGAGTAATAACCGTTGTGGGGTTTTGAGTATAATGACGTACCTTTCGTATCGTTTGGGAGTTACACGTTTTGGGGTGTGTCGGGCATTCAATTTGAAGTCGGGTAATTTATATGATGTCCATTATGACTAAAGACTCGGTTTGAGTTGATGTCCGCTATGACTAAAGACCTCGTTTGGGTTGATGTCCGCTATGACTAAAGACTCGGTTTGAGTTGATGTCCCTAAGAGACTAAAGACCTCGTTTGGGTTGATGTCCGTTATGACTAAAGACCTCGTTTGGGTTGATGTCCGATATGACTAAAGACTCGGTTTGAGTTGATGTCTCCGATAGCTAAAGATCTCGTTTGGATTGATGCTATCAAGTAGGTGACTTGACGGGATTATAATCAGGATGGCAAGGTTATATTGTGAACTAATTCTTTGATGGCAGGTGAAGTAATTCGGTCGTGAATCATATTCATGCGGATATGGTGTATACAATTCTTACCAGTATTTTGAGTTAGTTTTGGGTTTGAGTTCAAATCGTGAAGAAACGTTTTATTTTGGTGTTGTCACCACCTAAATGGGTATTATTGGAAAAAGGGTCGTTTCCACATTTAAAGTAAATATTTTCGAAAGGTTATGATTTAACTGCACGCATTCAATCAACATATGTTGTGGTTTTATGTTGAAACTCTTGAACTCACTAGGCGTTAGCCTAACCTTTTTATTTGTCGGCATGTGCATCAGGTTCCAGGTGGGGGTTGGTTCTAGCAATTCCATGAAGAGATGTGCTTAGTCTTTCGCGAGCGTAAGTTTTTGGTGAAGTCTTCCGCAGTTTGGAGATAATGACTTCTATTGAGTTTTAGTAGCACCCGTCCGTATTATAGACTTTATGTATAGAATGAAATTGTGTATTGAGGTTAAATCTTATATTGTGATTGCAGGCGATTCAATTATTGATGTATTTAGAAAATTTTTAATTAGTTTCTATCTTCAGAACTAAGGGTGTTACAAGTTGGTATCAGAGCTTAAGTTTGAGAGAATTAGGTATTGATTTTAGGATGCCTACACTCAAACTAGCGTTCTTATAAGCGAAGATAAGTGGAGTTGCACATTAGGTACCATAAGATAAGATGCTTGGAGGATGGCTAGTCTCTAGAAAAGGGGAAATTGTCGGGGGTCGCAAGGATGGTCATGTACGGTACGTTCATAATAACACCTGGCCAGTGTTATGGTGAACCTACATGCTACATGTGTATACTTGAACTACCTTGGTAGGATTACCGTTGGGGTAGTGAGAAAGTTTATAAGCGAGTGATCTAAAGAAATGTTGATGTTTATAGCAATGTTGCTTGGGAGCGATAGGTAAGTGCGATGAATGATTTAAGTTGACCATCTTGGGTCAGAGTTTTTGGTTGGAGTAGAACTATCAATTTGATAGATCAATTATGTTTCGAAGAAAATAGTAAGTTAACCAATTAGTGGGGTTGTTGCTCTAAGATGTTGGATGCATCCGAATAACGATAGTATTTGGTTGGAGTGAAGTTCTAAGATGTGAGTGCCGACCAAAATTCATGCACGAAATTTATTTCTAAAATAAGTTTGCATCAATTATTTCTCATGCTTTCGAAGCATAAATTGTGTTCTACTGTGAAGTCTTGATAAAACATTAACACTCGTCAGATTCCAAACCGTGAGCTTAAGCATGCATGGAAATTGTTTTGTTGCAAGTTATTGCAAGTTTTTATGAATCTCCCCGCCCCTGTTCTGTGTTTAAAGCTATCTTTGGACATCTTAAGATCCGCGTTTTAATGCCATATGTGGTATTGGGCAAGTAACTGTAGAATTTTTAACCTTGACATTGGATCTCCTCCACGTATGTTAAGGTTTTAAAGGAAGAGTTGTCCCACTGTTTTTGAGTCTGAACTTTCTTGAGAATTTTAGTCTGTATGAGTCGCGTTGAATTTTATGGAATATTGTTCTACGATGTTTGGACGCGTGAGTGTATTTTGAGATGCGTGAGTTTTAATTTACGGCGTATAATTTTCGAGCTTTTTGGGCGTCGTGCGTCATGAGAGTTTTGTGTTGGGAACTGAAAGAATTGCTTAAGTACAGTTAATGCTGCTAGCACTAAATGGTTACTACTTCTGAAGTTACTACTGCTGTAAAAGATTAATGCTGCTAGTCAAGATTAATACTGCTTGATGAAGTTACTACTGCTAAGAAATTTTAGTACTGCTAGTAGTTAGTACTGCTGAACTTAATATTGCTCAAAGTATTAATGCTGCTGAAGAATTAATACTGCTTATGAGATGAAGATTTCGGATGGCAAATATGACAGCTATACTGAATGGAGATATGCATGGAAAGCTTGGAGATAACTTTGGAAGATTATACTGAAGATCTTTTATTCTTTGTAATTATCTTTTATCTTCAGTATATGTATAGAATAGTTTGTAACTTTAGAATAGAGATTTAATTATGAGTTTTTAGTTTTCTTAGAGAGAATCAACCTCAAGGTTTATAATCCTAGTTCTAGAGAAGTAGAATTCGTATTGGTGAGCCTGTTCATCAATATGAAGGTTGTGTATGAAATCTTGTAGTTTTACAATCATTCAATAAAGTTTACAAGTTGTTATTCTGATTCACTGTTTCATTGATCTTTGAATATTAAAGTGTTATTCTGCAAACTCCTTTAATATTGTTTCTGAGTGTTTATTCTTGTTAAGAATTCAGATCCTGACAAGTGGTATCAGAGCTACTATTCTCAGAAATCTTATTCATCATGGAAAACACAGTTGAATCAAACAGTACTCTGGTCTCAAAGGTTCCAATGCTCAGATCTAATGAATTTGACATGTGGAAGATTAGAATCAAGCAATACATTCTCCTCACAGATTACTCCATGTGGGACATCATTGAGAATGGCCCATCTGATGTAGGAAAGATTGGTGAAGATGGAAAAAGAACCCCACCAAAGACAGATGCAGAAAGAAAGACAAGGCAGACATAGATGAAAGCCTTGAGCACACTGCTCTTGGCTATTCCCAATGAATATCAACACCAATTCAGCAATTGCACTGATGCACAGATGCTCTGGAATGCTCTAGAGAAGAGATTCTCTGGTACCAAAAGTACCAAGAGAAATCAAAAGGCAATCTTGAAACAACAATATGAAAACTTTATGTCAACTAAGAATGAGTCCATGACTCTAACTTTTGACAGGTTTAACAAGCTGATTGGTGAACTAGCTACTATGGGAGTACAGATTGATCAAGATGATGTAAACAGAAAGTTCTTAAGGTCCCTTGGAGATGAATGGACCATGTACACTGTTTCATTCAGACAAAATGAACAATTGGAAGAAAAAGAACTTGATGATCTGTACAATGACCATAGAGTATTTGAAGCTAAGGTGGAGGCAAAGAAGAAACCGTCTGGATATTTTCATAATGCTGCACTCCTATCAGCATCAATTGATTCTACTGCTAACCCTGAATCAGTTAATGCTGCTAATGGAGCAAATCAAGAAAAAGGCACTGAATCTGTGTTTGAAGCCTTTCTTTCCAGCCATGGAAATTCCTCTTTAATTAATGATGACTTGGAACAACTTCATACTGATTATCTTGAAGAGATGGATATTAAATGGCAGATGGCCATGCTTTCCATGAGGGTGAAGAAGTTCATAAAGAGGACTGGGAGGAACAACTTCTCCCAAATAAGAGAAGATGGAGCAGGCTTTGATAAGTCAAAGGTGGAGTGCTATAAATGTCATATGAAGGGACACTTTGCCAGGGAATGCAGAAGTGGAGTGTCTCATAACAACAACCACCAATAAGCTCAGTCTGGAAGCTTCAATCATAGTAGAAACTCTGCTCAAGCCCTTGTTTCTCAACAAGGAATGGGGTTTGACAGGAGTGATCAAGCAGAAGAGGCTATCCAAAATCAAGCTCTTATGGCAGAAGTATCTGATCTCCCAACTGAGGTAAGTTCTAATCTCTGTTCTAAAACTTGCATAGACACTGTTAAAAGGTACATATATCACAACCAGAACATGAGTGATGACCTTAAGAGGTTAGCAAAAGATATAAAAGACTATGTGAGAATTGTTAAGAGGTTTGAGGAACAGATTAAAGGTTTTCAAGCCAATGAACTCCAACACTCATATGATACCAATTACTGGAAGTGGGAGAAAAAGGATCTAGAACTCCAACTGACCAAATCTAAAGAGGAGAGTGAAAAGTTGAGAGAGGAGCTAACCAAGGTTAAGCTTGATGTGGAAAAGTTTTCCAATGCTTCTAAAGCAATGGACTCTTTACTACAAACTCAGATTCATGACAAATTGAGAAGAGGAATTGGGTATAATACCACACCACCACCATACAACAACAACTACATTCCTCCTACATCAGATTTGCTAGAAACCAAAGATAGGAAGGACTTGCCTAAGGGAGCCACTGAGATAGATCCCTTAGAAGAGGTAGTTGTTGAGGACAAGACTGAGAAAGAGGTTGGTAAGAGTAAGGAGAACAATGTGAGTGGTGAGATTCCCCTAGAAAATCACATCATTACCAATGAGGGGTGTGGAAAGATTTGGGTCAAATCAAAGGACATAGATAAGACAGAGGGAAAGTCTGGTAAGGTCCATTACAAACAGACCACAGTTGTGAATCCTGTTCCTTGCAAACAGTGTGCATGCAAGAAATCTGAGCCCCAAAAACATGATAAAAAGAGGGGAAATCAAAGAAACCGGAATAATCAGTGGGCACAAAAACAAGGGGTTGATCTGAGTAAAATCAATAGACCAAAACCTTGTTTTATCTGTGGAAAATTGAATCATCTTTCCAAATACTGTTATTTCAATCCTATGAACCAAAGGATGAATTTTCAAAGATCTATGCAAAAAACCCTTTGGTTTTAGGAAGAAGGAAAGGAATCATGTGGCTAAGAAATCTGTTAAATCTAAAAGCCACATGAAGAAAAAGACTGTTAAAGAAAGTGTCAATATATGGGTTCCTAAATGCACTAAAACTGTTAGTACTGCTACCCCAAATAGTACTGCTGACAATGATTGTGCTGCTAGAAGCAATACTACTGCTTCCAATGTTAGTGCTGCTAAGAGTATTAGTAATGCTAAAACTAACATGGTTTGTACTTCTTCAAATGTTAATACTGCTAACTCTGTTAGTGCTTCTAACAAGGTTAGTACTGCTAAATCTGTTAGTGCTGCTAACTCTGTTAGTACTTCTAAAGTCAGTACTGCTCCTAGTGTTTGTGCTGCTAGACCAATCATATTGACAAAGTACTCCAATAAAGAGTGCTCTGAGTTTAAAAATCTCATCAAAAAGGAATGTAAATATTTTGATGAGAAAGGGAGACCCAAGACCACTTTGGCTTGGGTTCCCAATCAATACTAATTGTTTAATCTTATGTGCAGGGCAACCAGCAGCTCAAGGGGAAGAGCATCTGGCATATTGATAGTGGTTGCTCTAGGCACATGACAGGGAACATGTCATGCCTCAAGAATTTCAAGAAAATTGATGGTGGGCATGTTGCCTTTGGTAATACTCCAGATGGAGGTAAGATCAGTGGTAAGGGGGATGTAACCAAAGGTAAAATGACCTTTGAAGATGTATTCTATGTTGAGCAGTTAAGGTACAACCTGTTAAGTGTATCACAGGTTTGTGACAAATAGCATCGTATATTATTTACAAATTCTGAATGCATTATCCTTGCTCCTGGATTCAAGGTAGTTGATGAAAAGATGATACTACTAAGAACTCCCAGAAAGGATAATGTTTATTGCTTAGATATGGAAAGTGGTTCAACTGATTCATCCCTAAACTTTCTAGTTTCAAAAGCTTCTTTGGATGAATCATCACTTTGGCACAGAAGGATGTGTCACATGAACTTTAAAACAATGAATAAACTTGTTAAAAACAACCTTGTAAGAGGTTTACCTTCCAAAGTCTTTTCATGAGATGATCATTGTGTTGCTTGTCTCAAAGGCAAACAACACAAAACTTCTCATAAGTCCAAAGAGTTGACCACAATCTCTAATTCTCTTCAGTTGTTGCATATGGATCTGTTTGGTCCTACAAATGTTATGAGTATAGGTAAGAAATCATACTGCCTAGTTATTGTTGATGATTACTCTAGATTTTACTTGGGTATATTTTCTAAGGTCTAAGGATGAGACAAGTGGACTGATCAAATCCGTTATTCTAAGAATTGAAAACCAAACAAATCAAAAGGTAAAAGTCATTAGGTCAGACAATGGTACTGAATTTAAAAATCATGACCTAAACACCTTTTGTGAGGAAAAAGGGATTGAGAGGCAATACAGTGCTCCTAGGACTCCACAATAAAATGGTGTTGCTGAGAGAAGGAATAGGACACTGATTGAGGCTGCTAGATCTCTGTTAGCTGATTCCAAACTACCAATTACTTTCTGGGCTGAACCAGTTAATACTGCTTGCTATGTCCAAAACAGAGTTCTAGTAGTCAAGCCTAAAAACAAGACACCATATGAGCTTTTAAATAACAGAAAACCATTTATTGGATTTTTCAAACCTTTTGGGTGTCCTTGTACCAATCTCAATATCAAAACTCACTTAGGAAAGTTTGATAGAAAGGCAGATGATGGTTTTCTTGTTGGTTACTCAGCTCAGAGTAAGGCTTACAGAGTTTTTAATTCTTCTTCTAGAATAATTGAGGAAAGTGAGAATGTCAAATGCAATGAGAACACACCAAATCCTATTGGGTCTGGTCCTCAGTTGTTATTTGACATTGATTCACTAACTAACTCTTTGGGTTTCAGTAGTGATTATAATGCAGGTTCAGGAAGTGGAGGATCAGGGGATGAACAAGTACAAGTACAAGACATTATTCCTCAGTCTGTGATCTTTCCCATACCTACAATAGACCCTGTTGAGTTCTGTGAAAAGGAAACTATGACTGAACCAATTCAGAGTGAAGAAGAAGGAAGAGATGAGGAGAATCAAGTGCATGAAGAGCCAAAAGTAGCTGATGAGATCCCCTCAGCTGACTTAAATGGTTCCAATCTAGATGTGGGAATCAATGAAGAACCTAGTCATCAGACTAGAACTCAAAAGAACCATCCTCCAGAGCTGGTCATAGGAGACATCTCTTCTCCTATGATAACAAGGAATCAAAGCAGACTTCAAGAGCTGCAGGATCAGCAACAAACAGTACTCTCTTGATTTCTATCTCAGATTGAGCCTAAGAAGGTTTATGATGCAATGAAAGATTCCATTTGGATAAAAGATATGCAAGAAGAGTTACTGCAGTTCAAATTGCAAGAAGTTTGGGACTTGGTTGACCTTCCAAAAGGTCATAGAGCTATTGGCACCAAGTGGATTTTCAGGAATAAAAAGGATGAGAGAGGAATTGTGATCAGGAACAAAGCAAGGCTTGTGGCACAAGGGTACACTCAAGAAGAAGGCATAGACTATGAAGAAGTGTTTGCTCCAGTGGCAAGGGTAGAGGCAATTAGGCTATTTCTAGCCTATGCCTCATACATGAAGTTCAAGGTTTTATGGTACAATTGATGAAGAAGTATATGTCTGTCAGCCCCCTGGATTTGAAAATCCATCATATCCAGACAGAGTATACAAACTGAAGAAAGCACTTTATGGTCTTCATCAAGCCCCAAGAGCATGGTATGATACACTGTCTACCTATCTCTTGGAGAATGGGTTTGAAAGAGGAATAATTCACAAGACCCTCTTCATTAAAAGAAGTAAGAAGGACATCCTACTTGTTTATATCTATGTGGATGATATCATCTTTAGATCCACAAAAGATCAGATGTGTAGAGACTTTGAAAAGTTGATGCATAAGAGCTTTAAAATGAGTTCAATGGGTGAACTTACCTTCTTCCTTGGGCTTCAAGTGAAACAGAAGAAAGATGGGATCTTCATAAGTCAATCAAAATATGTGAAAGACATCCTGGATAAGTATGGTTTAACAGACTCAAAGCCAGCAAGCACACCTATGGAGACTCATAAACAGATCACTGCCGATCTTGAGGGGGAGGATGTTGATGTCCATCTATATAGATCAATGATTGGATCTCTCATGTATCTCACAGCCTCAAGACCAGACATCATGTTTCCGGTGTGTTTGTGTGCCAGATTTCAAGTCAAGCCAAAGCAATCACATCTTCAAGCTGTTAAAAGGATTTTCAGATACTTAAGAGGGCAACCTAGATTAGGTCTTTGGTATCCTTATGAATCCAACTTTGACTTGATTGCATACTCAGACAGTGAATTGGGTGGTGCTAATATGGATAGAAAGTCTACTTCAGGTGGATGTCAACTTGTGGGTGCAAGACTAGTATCTTGGCAGTGTAAGAAACAAACCACAGTGTCCTTATCAACAACAGAAGCTTAGTATATTGCTGCTGCAAGTTGCTGCTCTCAGGTTCTATGGATTCATAATCAAATACTGGACTATAGGGTAACCTTTCTTCACACTCCAATCTTCATTGACAATAGCAGTGCTATAAGCATTGTTAACAATCCAGTCAAGCACTCCAAAACAAAGCACATTGAGATCATGTATCACTTTATTAGAGATTGTAATGAAAAGAAGCTAATTCAAGTTGCTAAAGTTCATACTGACAACCAGTTTGCTGATCTATTCACTAAAGCTTTTGATGTGGGTAGATTCAGTTTCTTGGTCACAAGTGTGGGCATGATCAACTCTGAATGAGATCATGTTTTAAAAAGTGTTTACATACCTGTTATTGGTTTATTCTTTGGTGCTACTAACATCTTTCTCAGGAAGTTATTACCTTGCTCAGAGTACCTCAAGCTTCAAAAAGTGTAAGTATAGTTAATGCTGCCAGTGCAGTTTTAATACTGCCAGTGCAAAGTTAATACTGCTAGTTAGTTAATAATGCTAGTGGTTAATACTTCTCTCAGTTAATACTGCTAGTTAGTTAATACTGCTAGTGGTTAATACTGCTCTCAGTTAATACTGCTAGTTAGTTAATATTGCTAGTGGTTAATACTGCTCTCAGTTAATACTGCTAGTTAGTTAATACTGCTAGTGGTTAATACTGCTCTCAGTTAATACTGCTAGTTAGTTAATACTGCTAGTGGTTAATACTGCTTATGTCCCGAATCGTATAAATACCCTTTTTTCCTGCCTAAAAGTTCATAACGACTCTTTGATTTCTATTCATCTTCTCTCTAACCCTTTTCTCTCAAGCAGCAAGTGTTTCAGTCCAGAATACTCAAGCTAGATGGCAGCTA
Organism: Arctium lappa; assembly: GCA_023525745.1. Lineage (NCBI taxonomy): Eukaryota > Viridiplantae > Streptophyta > Magnoliopsida > Asterales > Asteraceae > Arctium > Arctium lappa. The sequence continues at coordinate 59,829,096 of CM042058.1, read as the reverse complement.
TGGCGTTCATTGATGAACATAATGAGATTGCAATGCTACAGAAGCCTAAACAAGCTGTTGGATTCCATCAAATTGTGGATTTTCTCAAGTCCAGCCACATTGCCCATGCTCTTACAGTGTCACCAACAATCTACATAGAGCATCAAAGACAATTTTGGGAAAATGCCACTATAGTCACAGAAAATGGTGTGCAGATAATCAAGACAAGGGTGTGTGACAAACCCTTGTCAGTTTCTGAAGAGGTGATTCGCATCTGTCTACGACTAGACGATGCTGCAGGTATTACCTCTATTCCTATTGAGGACTTGTTCTCAAATCTTTCAAGAATGGGGTATGGAGGCCAATTGGGTGGTTTCAAATTCTCAAAAGCTAAATTTTATATCCAATGGCGTTTTCTTGTTCATACCCTTATGTATTGCATTTCTAAAAAGACTACTGGATGGAGTGAGTTCAGTAGTACCATTGCTTATGCTTTGGTCTACTTAGCCACTGCCAGAAAGTACAATTTTTCAAGAATGATTTTCAATGACCTTGTGTCAAACTTGGGAAACAAAAAGAGTTTTTATATGTACCCAAGATTTGTACAGGTAGTTATAACCAATGAATTGATGGATATGCCTCACTTTGATGAGGTATATGTACCAAAAATCCCCAAAGGTAAGGTCTTTTCAAATATGAAGAGATCTCCATTGGACTCGAAAGGAGTTGACACCCCATTGTTCTCTACAATGATGGTGGTGTCCCACAATGAAGAAGGTATGGCTTCAGGGTCAAGGCCCTCATTAGACCATCCCACTTAAAGCCAATCCCAACCTTCAATCACCATATCAATCCCACAGTCCCTTATTCAAAAACCCACTTCTCCAATCACCAATACCTACATAAGGAAAAAGGTAAAGATGGCTCCTTCCCTTCTTGTACCTTCACCCACAGATCCTTTAAGCCCTCTAATGGAGAATTCTCCATTAGAGAATATCTACAGGGAAACCACAGGGGTGTCTCCCAACCCCAAGGAGGTGCTCACTGAGGAGATGAATGAGCATATGGGTGCAAAGGCTGCCACTACTCCTGCTAGCACAGAGGAGGTCAGTGGTACAATCAATAAGACCTTCCCTATGGCAACTTTGGGTGAGCAATCATCCAAAGGTCCCAGGTGCCAAGAAACCATGGGGGTAGCAGGTGCTTCTGCTAGGCAGAAGACCTCTACTACTAAAAGATCCCATGATCCTTCAAAAGGGGGTTACACTCTTAGAGAAGGTGAGGACATATATGACTATGATGAATTGATGGCAACAATGGGCAACATCAATATGGATGTAATCAAGCAGGGAAAAGACATAGAAGAGCTGAAACTGATAATTCCGTCTCAACAAGTACAGATTACCAACCTGAAGAAAATGGTGAAGAGATTGGTCCATAAAAAGAAGAAGAAACAGTTTGTGCTCAGAAGAAGGAAACTAGTGACTGATGCTCCCAAAAAGGGGGAGTCAGAAGCTGATGCCAACATGGAAGATGCTAAAGTTGAGGGGGAGTTTGATGGGGTTAGTGGAGATAAAGTACAAGCAGCAGAAACAGAAAGCATAACAGCAGTAAAAGAGAAAGCAGTAGAAACAGAAAGTGTGTTTGAACAAGCAGCAGAAATGGTGCAAGAAGTATTAACAGACCTTGAGATAGCAGAAACTTTAATCAAGGCTAAGCATGATACTCCCAAGGTCACTTCAAAGACCAAAGGAGTTATCATCAAAGAAAAAGGTGAAGTGATCAAGAAAGCAAGTATTGAGAAGGTAGTAAGCAAAGACAAAGGTAAAGCAAAGTTAGTGGAATCTGATCAACCAATTAAAAAGAAAAAGTTGGTTGAGTCAGATGAAGCTTTGGCCAAAAAGATTTAGGCTGAACTTGAGCAATAAGAAAAGGCTCAAGTGGACAAAGATAGAGAGATGGCTAAGGCTCTAGCTGCAGAGCTAAATGAAGCTTATCAACAAAGTTTGGCAACTGAAATAGCACAGAAGAAAGCTGCAACCCTAAAGAAGTCTGTGTTGGTCAAAATGGCTGCAAAGAAGAGACAACCTTCAAAGACCTACCTTGGTACTCAAGAGAGAAAAAAGATGATTACTTTTCTCAAAGGTGCTATGGGAGTCAGAAAGGAGATGTTCTTAAAAATGACATTTGAACATATCAAAGGGTTGTATGATTCAGAGATGACAAAGCTTCAAGGGAATAAAACAACCAGAGTTGAAATGGAAAAGAGGATGAAAGAGAGTAATGACTTTCTGATAGAAAAACCTTTCTCTGATGAGCAAGAAACACCAAAGAAGGAAGCCACTCTAAGTGAAAGTCTGAGGACTTTAAAAAGAACTAAAATGATGGCAAGAAGAAAATCAGCTAAGAAGCCTAGAGTCGATAAAGAAGAAACTGAGAAAGAACAGAAGGTTGCTGAAGAAGAAGGGGCACCTAAGTCAGTTGATCAGGAAGAGCCATCAAGTACTGATGATGTGAATCTGTACATGGTAGTGATGGACAAAGTTCCTGAACCTATAACAGCTGAACCTGTCGGTGTTAAGCCTCCTGAGGTCATTTTTTGGGATACAACAAAGGTTGATGGAAAAGAGTATATCAGGCTCAAAAGAAAAGATGAGAAGTATGAAGTGTATAATACTTGGGCCAAGATTGTCAAAACATGTTCCAGGTCTGATCTAGAGGATATGTTTGATATAGGAATGAAGTTCTATGCTCATCAATTGAAAGCTCCTGAGATTTCAATCACAAAACTTGTGATGGAGTATCTGTGTATGATGTTCAAACCAGAAGAAGTGGAGGAAGTTATCAGAAATGTGTTTCAAACAGTCAACAACTGGACTCTATATGAAACTAGTGGAGTGTATGCACTGACTATGGACATAAATCACATAGAATACTTCCTAGTGGATAGAGTTTACAACCACAGCAGATTGAAGTTGCATGCCATGTTCAAGAAAAAGCTTGGTTGTGCACCAGATTCAGAAATGGCAAAGTATTTGATCCAAAGAACAATTAATCAAAGCTTGGGGTTGGATGATAATACAGGGATATGAATAATGGTGTTTTGGGAGCATCTGAAGAACTTGACTTCTCTTCCTAAAAGTCAAGTTAGGAGGAGATTGTTGGGAACTGAAAGAATTGCTTAAGTACAGTTAATGCTGCTAGCACTAAATGGTTACTACTTCTGAAGTTACTACTGCTGTAAAAGATTAATGCTGCTAGTCAAGATTAATACTACTTGATGAAGTTACTACTGCTAAGCAATTTTAGTACTGCTAGTAGTTAGTACTGCTGAACTTAATATTGCTCAAAGTATTAATGCTGCTGAAGACTTAATACTGCTTATGAGATGAAGACTTCGGATGGCAAAGATGACAGCTATACTGAATGGAGATATGCATGGAAAGCTTGGAGATAACTTTGGAAGATTATACTGAAGATCTTTTATTCTTTGTAATTATCTTTTATCTTCAGTATATGTATAGAATAGTTTGTAACTTTAGAATAGAGATTTAATTATGATTTTTTAGTTTTCTTAGAGAGAATCAACCTCAAGGTTTATAATCCTAGTTCTAGAGAAGTAGAATTCGTATTGGTGAGCCTGTTCATCAATATTGAGGTTGTGTGTGAAATCTTGTAGCTTTACAATCATTCAATAAAGTTTACAAGTTGTTATTCTGATTCACTGTTTCATTGATCTTTGAATATTAAAGTGTTATTCTGCAAACTCCTTTAATATTGTTTCTCAGTGTTTATTCTTGTTAAGAATTCAAATCCTGACATTTTGTGAAAAAGAGTCACTTTATCGTACGTTATGGTCTTGGAGTTTTAACATTCTCAGACTTATTGTTGTCTTATGTTTCATGTTGGCAAATGGAAATTTTGACGCCGCTTGATTTTAGCATTTATTAGTTTTATGAAAGCTCAATGGGATTTTATGGTATCATATCGTATGACTTTTACATCGCATAATTAAACTTTGGAATTAGTGTACCCGCATTATTGCATGCATTAACTTAAGAGTTTTTGCTAAAGATGTCACCTTCCATGTTGTTTTGAGAAATGTCAGTTGTTAATCTTACTAATGGAAATTATGCGATTTATCTCTGGGCTTTATACAAACGCCAGTTGTGGTACGCTACTTTGCATTTGGATTAAATTATTCCGTTGGAGTGAGTAAACGTCTAAAAAGATTTATGTTATTTCAGATAAAACTTTTGTTATGAGCATAATTCAGTTATTGATTTTACTACCAGGAATTTTCATCGATGCGCATAAATGAGTTATCAACATTCATGTTGTCATAATTACTATTTTGGTCAAATGTGTTTTATCTGTGCGGCTCAAAGTTTTAAGTTCGATTTACGGATTTATTTGCATTCTCATCGTCCTATCGAGCTTTGGGGAATAAACTGATGCAAAAAGGGGTTGTTGAAAATTTGATGCCACAACGTTTTTGGTTAAAGGAGGAAAAGTTTAAAGTTAAAGGTTGTGAAGTTCTCTGTTAGAGCCGTACAAACATTTATTTCACGTGTTTGGGGTACCGGAATTTATTTTCATGATTATAGTATGAGTTTTGCTACACAACTTTTGTTACTGTTTTTTTTACGTAAATTTTGATCAAAAGAATTTGGTAAATGGTTTTATATGTGTAGCGTCGGCGATCAATTTTCAACCTATAGAGTGATCGGTAGTGGATTTTACTGCACGACCAATTATCGTTATAAAGTGTACGTATTTAAAAGTTCTTATGAAAAGTTTAAATTGGTCTGTTAGTTGAAAACCTTGAACTCATTAGGCATATAGATTTAAGCATTGTAGTGAAAGAAGTTGTAAATAGGGACTAATGGAGTCCTTGTGTTTTAAAGCATCAGATGATCCGACTCGCGGTCAGTCTTGGATTTTGGATTTCAGTTTTGAATCTGGGTACGCATGGTTGATGGAGTTGGTATGATTAAGCTTTTCCAGTTAGTTAAGAGGTGATTTTATAATTCGGTAACCATACGGGATAAGGTCTTGTGTGATTACGTGCGCTTAAATGGAGTTTGATTTGGTGGGATTGCTCGTCGGTGTGACATCATGATATAGGTCGATGGTGTATCGTCTTAGTAGGCTCCGCGATCAAAGGAAGTTCTTATGGTCCGTATGATAAATTGTAATAAATGGAAATTTTAGCACCCTATTAGGTGTCAACCCTAGTGCGATCACCCGTCTGGAATGAAATCTTGGACGGGATGCCCACGTTTTCGAGGTCACCGTTTAGTCCTGAGCGTCAACTTGTTTTCTTGAGGTCTTTGGATCTTGGAATGTATGGATGTAACCCGGTGGGTTATGGAAAATTTTGACCTTTCAGTGATGGATTTTGAAAGGAGTCTGGGTATCGAGGATTAAGTATTGAGGTGTTAAGCACTCCTATGGTGATAAAGATTGTATTAAAGGATTATTGTGAAGTTAGGGTTGGAACGGAGTTGAGTGTTAACTGAATCCGGATTTATCGGTTGCCTGAAGGACGCATTGGTGCGCCTTAGGAGGTCGACTTTATCAGCATTAGGAATGGATCAGTTGAAATCTGAGGATTTTGGAAGTTTAGTTATGATCTTTAATATTGGGTTCAGAACCGTGATGATCAGAAGGAATTTTGTTTGGTGAAATGTTGAGGTCACAAACTACCCTAGAGGTAGTGATTGTCATTCTAAGGTTGGGAGACGACCGTGATCTTGTGGGTAAAGGTTATTTTGGTGGGTTAAGAGTTCGCTAGGTCATGAGAGTAATGTACCCCTGAAAATTTATGCATACAAACTATTTCGTGCATACAAAAACCTGTGAACTCACCAACTCAATGTAGTTGACCCTTTTTCTTTTAACATGCTTTTCAGGTACTAATAAGTAAGTGGTGGCATATAGGGTGCATCTGTGTGACATCATCAACTGCAAGAACATTAAAATATTTGGTCAACTTTTGTAACTGCCGTTTATTTTGAGAATTTTTTTGGTTATGATATAACACTCGTAAATCTCTACCCGTGAAGTTAACCCTTTGAGAAATTCTTGTTTCTTATCGTAGAATTTTATCCCCTATATCTTACCTATTAAGGCTTATCGCGTCATGAGTGGGTTGTGCGGAAAATGGGAAGAAACGAGCCTCGGTACACTCTGGGCGATAGTGCCCTACGAGAGTGCCCTGGGCACAATGGCCGGGCACAATCGCCAGCGGGGGTGTGCCCGCGGTACATTATGGGCGATAGTGCCCTGGCACAATCGCCGGACACAATCGCGGTCGGCCCCAGGACCTTTAAAAGTCGCGATTCTCAACCATTTCCCTCATTATCACTTCCTAATTTCTCCCCTTTTCTCTCCCAAACCTTAAAACCGAACCCTAACCCATTTTGGAGGCTTTTCTTCTTCATACCTCATGATTCTTAATCATCTAGCTATTTGGGATGATAAACCACAAAACCTTCATCTTCACCTTCCTCATGAAGTTCAACGGTTGGGAGCTCGGGTTGAAGTGTTGGTTTGGGTGTTCTCGGAAGTCTCTTTGCCTTCAAGGGTTTTGGAAGTTTTCGGCTTGAGGATTCGAGCGGTCTTCAAAAGAGCTCGTTGGGTGAAATCTAGATTTAGCCTAAATCTAGCAAGGCGAGTTCAAGTTGATTTGTGAAAATGATGTACATGCCAAAATGTTTATTTTAGAGTGTTTATATTTCATACTAATTTGTTAACTGCTGATAAGTGGGTTAATTTGGGAAATGTTTAACTGTATAAACTTATAAAACCCATATCTTTGGGATTTCAGGTATGTTGGTAAATAGATCATGTCGATATGTTTCATTGATGATGTTACATATATAAATGGAGTTCATTTGATGTAAGTGTCATTTTGTGTACTTGACCTTATAAGCTTTTTCGGGAAATGCATATTTTCGTGTTATGAGGCCTTTTGGAAATTTAACCATACGAGTTCATTTGGGAAATGGTTTGCCTCAACCAACGATGAGATTTGAGTTAATCATACATTTGGTCGTTGTGTTTGCATAACAGTTGGTCAAACGTGTTTCAAGGTATATTGGCTTTCATTTGGGGTTTACGTAAAGTTTTGGGCTTATGGCTCGTTCTGATTAAATTGAGTCTTGAGGACATTTGTCCGGAGTAATAACCGTTGCGGGGTTTTGAGTATAATGACGTACCTTTCGTATCGTTTGGGAGTTACACGTTTTGGGGTGTGTCGGGCATTCAATTTGGAGTCGGGTAATTTATATGATGTCCATTATGACTAAAGACTCGGTTTGAGTTGATGTCCGCTATGACTAAAGACCTCGTTTGGGTTGATGTCCACTATGACTGAAGACTCAGTTTGAGTTGATGTCCCTAAGAGACTAAAGACCTCGTTTGAGTTGATGTCCGCTATGACTAAAGACCTCGTTTGGGTTGATGTCCGTTATGACTAAAGACCTCGTTTGGGTTGATGTCCGATATGACTAAAGACTAGGTTTGAGTTGATGTCTCCGATAGCTAAAGATCTCATTTGGGTTGATGCTATCAAGCAGGTGACTTGACGGGATTATAATCAGGATGGCAAGGTTATATTGTGAACTAATTATTTGATGGCAGGTGAAGTAATTCGGTCGTGAATCATATCCATGCGGATATGGTGTATACAATTCTTACCAGTATTTTGAGTAAGTTTTGGGTTTGGGTTCACATCTTGAAGAAACGTTTTATTTTGGTGTTGTCACCACCTAAATGGGTATTATTGGAAAAAGGGTCGTTTCCACATTTAAAGTAAATCTTTTCGAAAGGTTATGATTTAAGTGCACGCATTCAATCAACAGATGTTGTGGTTTTATGTTGAAACTCTTGAACTCACTAGGCGTTAGCCTAACCTTTTTATTTGTCGGCATGTGCATCAGGTTCCAGGTGGGGGTTGGTTCTAGCAATTCCATGAAGAGATGTGCTTAGTCTTTCGCGAGCGTAAGTTTTTGGTGTAGTCTTCCGCAGTTTGGAGATAATGACTTATATTGGGTTTTAGTAGCACCCGTCCGTATTATAGACTTTATGTATAGAATGAAAGTGTGTATTGAGGTTAAATCTTATATTGTGATTGCAGACGAATCAATTATTGGTGTATTTAGAAAATTTTTAATTAGTTGCTATCTTCAGAACTAAGGGTGTTACATATGGCTTGTACAACAATATTTGTACTATTTCATTTTATGTTGTGGTTGGTGTTATCTATTACTTCATGCTATGAAACCGTGTACTGTCATATCTCGTGTTTCCGCTTTACCGGGGTGTGACAACTTGTAGCAGAGATAGAAGACTGGCTGTCAGACTCAACAAGCGATGGAGAGGAAGAACCTACCAATCTCTATGGTATGGCGTTCACAGATGATCAAAGTGACGGATCATCAGAGGACTACTCTGAAAAGGTAAACTCTCCTTCCACCTCTAAAAGTGAACTTGAATTGGATGTTATTAAACTAACAGATGAATTTCAAATCCTAAAGCAAAAACTTGTTGAGGAAAAAGAAAAAGCAAAACAAATGACAAAAGATCTCAGTTTTTACTAAAGGGAAAAAGATATTCTTGAATCAGAAAAGAGAGATATTTTTGTTGAAAAATCTGAACTTGAGAAAGCTCAGAAACAAAAATAAAAATCATTTTCAGAAAAATTCAAAGAACTTGAGAAAGTTTTAAAAGTTAAAGAAGAAGAAGTAAAAAAATCTGAGTATGAAAGACTCAATTCTGTTGCCTTAACCAATTTTTTCCAAAAAGAAAGAGAAATCTTACATCAATCTCTGGAAAGGAAAGAACTTCAAATCAAAACCTATCTTGATGCTCAAGATGTACACATAAAGATAAACTCTCAAATGGATACTCAAGGGCTTGGATTCAATGAATTGGATCCATTCACTGGATTGAAGAAAACATCACTTTCTTCCACTTTCTGTATAGGAAAGGTCCAGAGCTCTGACTGTCAATCTGTGAACAATTTCAAGAGAATAAAAACCTCAGAGGGATCAAAAGCAAGAGCTCTGAACTTTAAAAATGTTGCATACTCTGAAGTACAAAACTTTCCAGATTCTATCTTAAAAATAGAAAAAGAAACTTCAGAGGTATTTTTAACAAAACCTCAGAGCAATGATGCTAAAGAGATTTTCAAGTTCGATGCATTTATGATAAATGAATCAGAGACATCTGAACAAAGTACCTCTGAAACAAGTACTTCTGAAGATGAACCTCAAAGTTCACTTAATCCAGATCCTCCTCTTTATTCACGAATCTCTGATGAATGCATCAGAACTACATTTAAGGATGACATCAAAAGAATAAATAAAGAAAATATTATAGATGTTTGAAGAAGAAAGGGAGCATGAAAAGAATCATCAGAGTCTCAAGACCCAAGAAAATTGAGAAAACATCAGAGGTAGTTATCTCTGGTAAGACTGAAAGGGACTTTCTAGCCTCTGATTCTGAATCTGATCCAGAGATAGATGAACAGATTTTCTGCAGATCAGAGAAGGCAATTCATAAAAACATAGAGACTGTTGGTTTTGGAATTTTGAATATTCCTATTTCTGTTTTGAAAAATAAACCCAAAATACCAATATGTCCTGACTTTGCAGAAATGTGTCTTCAAGCAAAAACTTCTTTGGATCTTGAAAAAGAATTACGAGAAAAGGCAAAGAATAAAACTATCACTTCTCAACTATACACTTATAAACCAATCAAGTTTACTCCTGGAAAAAAAGGAAAATCGCAAGAAATTAACCATTTTGATCCTGTTTGTGCAGTGAGCAACAAAGAGAAGAGGATGTTTCTGAACAAGAAAAGACCACATGAAAAGAAGGTTGTCTTTCAAGCTAGAAGAAAGGAAGTAGTTAGGAATACTTGTAATATTCCTAGTACTAATTCAAAAAGGAATTGTAATGTATTAAATGCATTTAATGAAATGAAGGCCTTTGCTTCTACCTCTTCTTGTTCTGTAAAGTGCAATTGCATCCAACTCTTGATGAAACTGAAAAATCACTTCAGAGGTTCTCATTGTTTTCTTAATCAATCTCTGAATAAAAATTCAGAGACAAAGCCTCAAAAGAAAAAGGACAATTCTGCCAAAACATCAAAAGATGAGAAGGCAAAGTTTCAAAGAGTTAATCAGAAGTCTAACAAAATAGGACCCATAATGAGATGGGTACCTAAGAAAATCTAATCTGTCTTGCAGAAACAGTCTATGCCGATCTGGTACTTAGATTCTGGATGTTCAAGGCATATGACTGGAGATAAAAAGTTACTATCCTCTTTCAAAGCTAAATCTGGGGAGCAGTAACTTTTGGAGACAACATGCAAGGTCAGATTAAAGGTTATGGTGAGCTATCAAGAGGTAATGTTTTTGTATCAAAGGTTGCTTATGTTGACGGGTTAAAGCATAACTTAATCAGCATAAGTCAATTTTGTGACCATGGTTTTGATGTAAGATTTCAAGAAAAACATTGTTCATTACTTCACTAAAAAACAAGTCAAGAAATGCTCAGAGCTGACAGAAAGGGAAATTTATACAGAATGAATTTTTCCAAACACATAAGAACTGACTCAGAGAAACTCTGTCTAGTATCTCTGAAAAGTGAAGATGTTTGGCTCTGGCATAAAAAGTTCTCACATCTGAACTTTTCTTCACTTGATAAATTGGTCAAACTAAATCTGGTTAAGGGATTACCATCTCTGAAGTTTAACAAAGATCATCTTTGTTCTGCTTGTGAAATGGGAAAAATGAAAAGATCTTCCCACAAGACCAAAAGTGATAATAATTGTCCAAAACCTCTGCATATGCTTCATGTGGACCTCTGTGGTCCTGTTGATCCCAATAATGAAGTTCTTTAACTTGATTTAACCTTTCACTACACATAGATTAATTAAACAGAGTGCGGAAGCGTTTAAGATGTGTAAGAAAGATAGAACTTGCAAGGTAGTAGACACACAAGTAATCAATAAAACAACAAGTAAAATAATATGAGACAATCACTCAAAACAACTGTTTCATTGATTATTGTAGAACACCAAGAACACGCACTAGTATGTGCAAATATTCTCTTGGAAGATACAAACTCTATTTTCTATTGTGTGTGCTCACTTTTTACAATGCAGGAGGTGCTCCCTTCATATAGCAAGGGGAACACATAATAGTACAAGACAAAGGCTGACAATCCATAAAAGGAATGCCACCTGTAAAGTAAAACATCGTGGGACGCCCATTAATTGATCTTGAGGATCTTCGTACAACAGGCCTCACGTGTTCTGCACGTGGTATTGTCTTGAACTATCTTGCGAGAACTCCAACACTGATCTCCAGAGGTTAGCCTTCACAGAGGCTCTGGGAGTGATCACATAGGCTCTGTGATGTGAGCATCATCTTCAGGTTTGACCTCGGGTACACCTTCTGCGGAGTAACCTCTGAGCTTTGCATCTTCTGTGGTGACTTAGCAGTCAACAGAAGGTTCTATACTTAGCCTATTTTTCAACACTTCTAATATTGGTAGATGGAGCTAACAATCTCCCCTAAGTGTTGAAAAATAAAATTTTGAAATTTGAGGTGTTGGCTAAGCTAGAAACAAAAAGAGATGAAAGGAACTCAACCTCTGAATACATATTTTCATTCATAAAAGAAAAATGCCGGAAGGCAATTCCATTAAGAAGCAGATACATGAATGAAAAGCAAAAAGAAAATTACAGAAGTCATTGAGGAAAATCATTTACCGGATTGGTAAAGCTTTCGGCTAGAGTTTTCTTCATCGATAGAATGAGATCCCTGTACTTCAGTTGAGCATCAATTTGTTCGATCATCCTTTCTGCAGGTCCCGCTTGCACAGTCTCAGTGCCCTTTTTCCTCAGAAACGTGTTCTTTATCTTCAACAGAGTGTTGTTCGAGTACTTGTGACTTTGATTTGGCCTGTACATCTTCTTAAGCCCATCATCGTCTTTGTAGATGAACCCAAACTCAGGCTCTGTGATTAGAGAGTTTGATGGAACATTTTTGATTCCGGGGAATTGGTCATTTGGTTTGGTGATCGACAGCTTCTCGACTTCGAGTTGTAGAGCTACCTCGAAATCCATTTTGCTATGATATCTGACATGTTCGCGCATCACCTCCTTGATCCTGCCATTTGCTATCATGTACTCCTTTCGCTTTTCAAGTCTTTGCTCTGTGAAGGCATGTAGTTGAGGAAGGTCGTAGGCGCAGAGGTTCTTTAAGTCTGCATCTGTGAACGTGTACTGCTTCCTATCTTTTCTCTCAACTAAGTATTTAGCAAACATGATTGACTTGTTGGCGAAGGAGTGCAGAGAGATCCTCATTACTGTCTTGATATCTTCTGTAGAGAACACCTCATTCTTCTCTTGTGCAGTTTGCTCGAAACATCTTCTGATGTCTTCTTTGATTAGGGGATGCAAATTTGGTGCTAAGAAGACGGCCTCAGGCTCTGTGCTGTAGAGATAGGTTTGTATGTTCTCTTGGAACTTGAGTTCTTTTGGTGGAGGCCTTGGGATTGGAGTTCTCATGGCATCCATCGATTGAACGATCTCTTTCACCCTATCCTTTTGTTGTTTCTGTTCTGAGGGCTTCTTTCTGTCGGGTTCAGAGGCTTTCTGTTCTTTGTCTTGTAAAGGGGTCTCTAAAGTATCTTCTGTGTTTATGGGATCAAGGCTCTGAAACTGTACTGCAGGCGTAGGTGCAGTGGGCATAAGTTCAGGGCTTGAAGGTTCTACGAACTTTGTGAGCCCTTCTGCAATGTGTTCAGAGCCAACACTCACCTTTCCTTTATGTGACACTGCAGAGGTTGTGCCTTGGACAAATGGAGCAATTGGTTTTGGATCCTCAGAGCCAAATAACTTGAGGTTTTACGTTTTGTGTACCTCTGAGGATGTTCTTTGTAGGGGTAGGGCTCGAAGAGGAGTGGCGACGATGAAAACTGCAAAACTTTTTGTTGCTGAAGCCTTCTCCCCCTCATGATGGCCAGGGCCAGAGGCATCTGGATCCTGATCATCATGGTGAGCCCTCCTCTGTGATGCTTCATCTTGGCAAGTCACAGGTACCTTCCTCTTTCTTTTCCTGCAGAGATGCTCGTCAACATGTCGAGTGATCTTATTGAGAACGTCCTCTGTAGCCAACGACAGTTTGTTGACTTCCATATCAGACTTGAATCTGATCGTGGCTACAGTCTTCTTCAGATCCTCTGTCAGTTTCTTGCCTTCTTGAGAGATGTTAGATCCAATGAGGTTGAGATTTCTTAGAACCATTCTCCCTATTGTTTCCAAGTCCTCCTTTGTGGCAAAGGCAGAAAGGTCAGTCGCAGAGGTTGCGGGTGGGGGTACAGAAGTGGACGCCTGTGGTTGGAAAGGGACTATAACACTGCGAGTTATATCCTTGATTTCATCTCGAAGCTTGGTCAGGTCATCCACTCCTGACTTAACTACTTGTGCAGCAAATTTTCCCATTTCATCTGTGCAGATATCCCCCAGGATCTGAATTTGATTTTAATGTGCGATGATTGTTTTGCCACATGCTTGAAGATCAGCTCGAGTCGCACAGTTCGATGTCAGCTTAGTGATCGCCACTGAATGTTGCATTGAAGATTGGCGAAGGGCGTTCAGAGCTTCTGGATTGGCTTTGAGAGCCTCTGCAAGGATTTGAGAGTGGGCTTGTGATTCCCTTGTGACAGAGCTTTTCAACTCGTCAAATTTTTGGGATACCATGTCAACAAAGGCTTTAAACTCGCCCTTCGTGACAAAGGTGTCTGAGGTAACCTCTGGAACAACAAATGTTCCAGATTTAGCCAACGAGTCTTTGGCACCTTCAGAGCCTGAAGTTATGATGAGCTCTGGAGGATTTCCTCCCAATCCTTGCTGTTCCACAGAGGATGCACCTATGGGAGTTCTGTCAAGAAGTTTCTTGGAGGAGGGTTCAGAGACTCCTTCAAAATCCTTTTTGAATGAATCCTGTAATTGTTCTACAACTACAGAATCAGTGTGTCCTCGCACCACCAACTCTGAGGTGGTTTGGGGGTCACTTTTGTGTGTGGCAGAGGCAATGAATGCTTCTGCGTGCGTATGTTTCGTGTCCTTGGGCGAATGAACACTTATGACTGCACCCACATCCTGTTGAGAGGATGGGGTGGATTTTGGTTCCCCAGATAGAAGTGGCACAAAAAATAAAGGAATATCCTCTGTCTGGCTGGTTAGGGTTGGGTTCGGACTGTGCGGTCCTTCTTCAATACCCTTCTGCACTAGAATTGCAGGGGTAGTAACATGGGTTGCACTGGGAGTTGGTTTAGGTTGTGTGCCAATGGCATATTTTTCTTCTATCTCCTTCTTCGAGATTTTGTGTGCCAATGGCATCTTTTTCTTCTATCTCTTTCTCCGAGATTTTGACACCCTCATCATCAGAGCTGGAAAGGCCCGTAACGTCTTGTACCTCAACGTCTGCGATTTCACCTAAGTCCACAGAGTGCTGCTTCTGTATCTCCTTAGCTATGTCCATTGCGACATGGAGAGGGCTATGGGGTCTTTCTTCAGAGCTTTCAATGATGTGCGCTTTTCTCCTTCTCATCTGCAGAGGTTGTTCTGAATCTGCAGGTTCATCCACTTCTGGTGGAGTGGCATGTTCAGAGGTTGCTACTTTGGTTAACCTCTTAGCCTTCTTTTTCGGCTTGGCAACCTCTGAAGGTGATTTTGGAGCCCCTTCTTCTGCGACTCTCTTGTTGTGTTTTCTTTTCTTTTTAAGCTTCTCTTCCCCGACCCCAACTGCAAGCTCTGTCCTAACTTGGGTTTCTTCAACTTTTTCTACTTCAGCTCCCTCACCCACCTCTGTCCTAAGGTAAACAACTATTTCTCCCACTTGGAATCCTACACGTAGGGGGGGTTGCAGGACTCGGTGCAGGAGTCCTGTGCCCACAAATGTAAGTCCTAGCAACATCTTCACTACACAGGTAAGCTAGAATGCGGGCCGACAGAGGTCTTGCTCCAGGATATCATGTCTTTTGAACAGTTGGCTTGTGCGACTTCATGTCGTAGACTTTGATCATTTTACCCTCTGAGGGTAACTTCCCTTCTCCTATTAGAGCGTCTCCTAACAGAACTGCAAATAACCTGTTGAAAACGAGATTTTTGGGCTCTGTGCCTCGAGCTTAGTCCTCTTGTTTGGCTATGACCGTATTTCTGATTTCCCTGAAAATAATTGTTGCATAGTCCAATGGCAAATCATAGTACATACCATGCATTATTGCAAGTATGGTATGGCTAGATTGGTCAGGACTACCTACTTTGTATGTCAAGCAGCGATTGAGAATTGAATAGAGAATGTTCCACAGAGGTGGTAGGTTCTAGCGTCTGAAATCAGTTCTCCTGGAAATCGGTGCAGCGTACCCTATGAACCTGAGAAACTCTATGATTACATCGTCAGAGGGCTTGTCAGAGTATTTTGACAAGTTCAATTGGGTCTTGGTAGGAAGCCCGAATACTCTGCGACCCTTCTGCGGTTTATGCCAAGGTCTAGTATTCGAGTAGTGGAGGGATGAGTGGCATAACCCATGATACAGTAGCCATAATGATCCAGTTTTTCATGCTTAGCACTCAACCAGAATTGTTGAATGTAAGTTTCAGGGATATCAGTTCTTTTTACGGTTAGGGCTCTGGTGAGGATGTGGTTTTTCAGGATTTGAAGTAAAGGAGAAGCTTCCTCGGGGTATCGCTTGGGTTCCAAGATGACATAATGATTGTTAGGCTTGAGGTTTAGTTGTCTGGAGTGGTAATCATGGTGTGTGAAGGAGAGCATTCTGCTTGTGAGTACATGTTCTTGTTCAACAGAATGGGAATCGACCTTTTTGGCCTCAGAATGCATTAATTTGTTTGATGCAGAAGAATCCTGGGCGTTCTTGGCAGAAGTAGATTGAGATGCCATGGAAAGAGATGGAGAAGAAAAATTCTTTGCGAAAGAATTTTTTAGAGAAAAATATTGCAGGTAAAAAGATGTAGGGTATGGAAGGGGTTAATATATACAGAGAGAGAGAGGGTAAAAAGATTAGGCGGTAAAAAAATAAAATTTGAAATCCGTAATGAGTGGTAACGGATAAGAGGTCGTTTCAAAAAACGACCGTACAGATTACGAACCAATAAAATATTGCCACGTCAGATGATGGCGGTGCACGATCTAGGACGTGCGCCACCCTATTCTCACGCGCGTGGCATTTACTATTTTCACATGACAGTGATGTTTAAGAAATAACCCGCAACAAATGACCTGAATTTCTCAAGTGATGGGAATGACAGAAGCTCTATGGATAAGAGGCTTCTGTGGTCATAGGCAAGGTTGTGATCAAAAGAGCATTTTAAGAGGGAGGTAAGCGCGATGAAATGATCGAGTTCCTTTTAGAGGAGTGCATCGGTCAAATGTCCTCAATTATGAGGTGCAGAGGCTCTGTGATAGATCACAGAGGCTCTGTGGTCGACCTCAGAGATTCTGAGACCAAAAATTTCCTTTTAAGGAAAGATTTTCAAAGTTTTGTCAGAAAACTAGGTACAAAGTGGGATCTTTCTGAGGGCATAGTGCTCGAGAAAGAGTTTTGACCCTTGGTTCAGATGGACTAACCTCAGTCTATAGTCTATGTTACACAGAACTGTCTTGCTCCCCCTAGATATTATAACTGTTTTGCTCCCCCTTGAATAGGCAAGATCGCTCTTTGTTGGTTCGGTCAGCTCCCCATTCAACTATGCTTGGATCATATAAAGATAAGACTTGTACAAGACGTATAAAGCTTAAAAAACTATTTACAAACAAGGAATAAGTTGCATAAAGGTAAATATGTACAACAGAGGCTCTGTGCAAGGGTACAGATGCTCTGTGGTCAACTCATGTTAAGCATACCAATCTTGCCAACTAGAAAAGGGAATCTTTTCTCATCCAATGCCTTCGTGAAAAGGTCGGCAAGTTGTTAATCTGTGGTCACAAAGTACATCTCTTTTGTCTCATGCTCCACATGATGTTTCAAAAAGTGATACCTGATATCGATATGCTTGGTCTTGGAGTGCTGCATAGGATTGGCGGAGATCGCAATGGCACTTTTGGAGTCGCAGAGGATGGGGATTTTTTCGATGTAAAATCCATAGTCTCTAAGTTGGGTTCTCATCCACATAACTTGTGAACAACAACTGGCAGCGGCAACGTATTCCGCTTCGGCCATAGAGGTTGAGACACAATTCTACTTCTTCGAGGTCTAACTTACCAAATCCCCTCCAAGGAATTGACAACTCCCAGAGGTACTTTTTATGTCTAACTTGCATCCTCCGTAATCTGAATCTGTGTACACTACTAAATCAAAGCCAGAGTTCTCCGGATACCAGAGGCCAAGAAACTTGGTCCCTTTTAGGTATCTGAAGATCCTCTTAACAACATGAAAATGAGATTCTTTGGTGTTAGCTTGAAATCTTGCATAGAGGCATGTGGCGAACATTATATTGGGTCGACTCGCGGTTAAGTACAACATAGACCCTATCATGCCTCTGTAGAGTTTACACTCCACAGACTTGCCTTCTGGATCAACATGAAGCTTGGATCCAGTGGCCATAGGAGTCTTCATTGGTGAAGAGTCAGAGAGCTTATATTTTTCAAGTATGTCAGAGACATATTTTGATTGATTTATGAAAATCCCCTCTATGGTTTGTTTGACTTGCAATCCTAAAAAGAATGTTAGTTCTCCCATCATGCTCATCTCAAACTCACTTTTCATCAATGATTCAAAGTTTTTGCAGTAATATCATTTGTAGACCCAAAAATAATGTCATCAACATAGATCTGTACAAGTAGAATCTCACCTTTTCTCTTCTTATAAAATAAAGTAGTATCAGTTGTACCTCTTTCGAAACCATTGGTAAGGAGGAAGTTTGAAAGTTTGTCATACAAGGCTCTGGGGGCTTCTTTCAGTCCATACAGAGCCTTGTCCAAAAAGTAGACGTGATTTGGGTACTTAGATCTCTCAAACCCTGGTGGTTGTTGGATATATACATCTTCTTGAATCTGCCTGTTGGGAACTGAAGAATTTATCAAGTATGGTTAATGCTGCTGGTTCAGAGTTAATACTGCTAGAAGACTTCAAGGTTAATACTGCTGAGTATTACTACTGCTATTAATTAATACTGCTAGTCAAAGTTAGTGCTGCTTGAACAAAGTTAGTACTGCTCGCAGTTAATACTGCTAGTAGTTAATACTGCTCACAGTTAATACTGCTAGTTCGTTAATACTGCTAGTTAGTTAATACTGCTAGTAGTTAATACTGCTCGCAGTTAATACTGCTCACAGTTAATACTGCTAGTTCGTTAATACTGCTAGTTAGTTAATACTGCTCGCAGTTAATACTGCTAGTAGTTAGTACTGCTCACAGTTAATACTGCTAGTTAGTTAATACTGCTCGCAGTTAATACTGCTCGCAGTTAATACTGCTCGTAGTTAATACTGCTAGTTCGTTAATACTGCTAGTAGTTAATACTGCTCGCAGTTAATACTGCTTGTCCGTTAATACTGCTCTAGGTTAATACTGCTTATGTTCCGAATACTATAAATACCCTCTGCCCGCCTAAAAGTTCATAACGACTCTTTGTATACTGTTCACTTGCACTCTAAACCCTTTCTCTCTCAAGTTCGAAGTTTTCAAGCAAGCTTTTCACTAAGATCAATGGCATCCATGGCATTCATCGATGAACACAATGAGATTGCGATGCTACAAAAGCCAAAGCAAGCTGCAGGATTTCATTAGATTGTGGATTTCCTCAAGTCAAGCCATATTGCTCATGCTCTTACTGTATCACCTACAATCTATATCGAGCATCAAAGGAAGTTCTGGGCTAATGCCACCATTGTTGCTGAGAATGGTGTGCAAATGATCAAGACAAGGATCTGTGAAAAACCACTAACAGTTACTGAAGAGGTTATTCGCATCAGTCTACGTCTAGACGATGCCTCTGGTATAACTTCTATCTCAAATGATGAATTATTCTCTTCTCTTACAAGAATGGGGTATGGAGGCCCATTGGGTGTATTCAAATTCTCAAAAGCCAAATTTTCACCCCAATGGCGTTTCTTTCGTATCTCCAAAAAGACTACTGGATGGAGTGAGTTCAGCAGCACCATTGCTTATGCTTTGGTGTGCTTGGCCACTGCCAGAAAGTATAACTTTTCTAAAATGATTTTCAGTGATCTTGTCTCAAACATGGGAAACAAAAAGAGCTTCTTTATGTACCCCAGGTTTGTTCAAGAAGTTATTACTCATGAATTGACGGATATACCTCAACCTGTTGGGGTATATGTACCTAAACCCCCCAAAGGCAAGGTTTTCTCAAATATGAGAAGATCTGCTGGGGACTCGGAAGGAGTTGACACCCCATTGTTCTCTACAATGATGGTGGTGTCCCAAACCAATGAAGGTATGGCAGCAGGGTCAATGCCCCCATTAGACTATCCTACTGCTAGCCAATCCCAACCTTCCCACTCAAAATGTCACACCCCGCTAAAGCGGAAACACGGGGTATAACAGTTTTCGACAAACAATCCACAAGCATAAAGTTCAACCACCATACATTTAATAAAAATATATTACAAAGTTTAGAAGTAGAAAGTTTGTCGTGAAATTACAATCCCGAGATATTTCAAGATAATATTGTCCAAAAGTTTGTACATCCCCCAAGCATATTCGGATCATACGCAGAACGACCCTTAAAATTTACCTTCTTGATTTCCTGAAAAGCATGTACAAAAATATGGTCAACTACGAGAGTTGGTGAGTTCACAGGTTTTAAATATGCACAAAACATTTTATATGCAAGATTTGATAGTTGGAGCATGTTTGTGCTCAAAAGCTTAACTTGAATACTTAGAGCATATACGTGCTCAAATACTTGGAGCATATCCGTGCTCATTAGATTAACTTGAAAATTTCATGAGTATTGCTTTACGTATGACTTGAGTCGGTATAACTTAAACTTGGTTGAGCCACTACTAAACCGTCCCCGACCCTTGCTTTTGCCCCGTGTGCCTTGACTCAGAGGTGGTCTCAAGCGCCACATATTCAATCACTTCTCTAGTATAGTGCACTCCTAGCTCGTCAGCTGTAAGAAGTGGGGTTGGTCAAGCCCAAATAGCGCTATCCACTAATACTATAGGCCCAATTTTCTGGGTTAATAGTAGTGTCGTCTGGGGACTAACTCTTAAATACTCAACATACCAACTATTTAACGTCATACATCTTACTTTTTAAAATGCTTGAGAACAAGCCTTGGCGACTTAACAGCGCAAAACATTTCAATTAACTCATGAATCATTAAAATCGTACTTAAGCATGCTTTTCACCCCAAAATACGTAAAACGATAAAAGAGGGGCTGTGAATACTCACCTTGAGAATGAACTTGGAAACTTAATGATAGTGCTCAAATTAGGTGCCGCTTCCTTGGTTTCCTATAGTGAAGGTTGCCATAGAGGAAATACATTAATACCCGTTCCTATGTCCAAATAACCCGTCCCAATAACTTATGAAATGCCATTAAGTAGGTTTCAATAGCCAAAACCATATTTAGATCAATTATAGACTTATTATGCCTTAACACTATTTTAGAACTCATTATAATCACTTTTCTGAAAATTCAGCAGAAGCTGTCCAATATTTTGGTCAACAAAACCACTATAGAAACATATCTTCCCAAAGGAATGAATTCACCAAAATTTTTGTGGTAATACTATAGTGTGTCAATAGTAAATCTGCACTTTTTCATAATTTTTGGATGAGTTTTGATACCTGAAATAATTTCCACAAAGCAGTGTGTCACTGATTTTCGGATCAGTGACATACCTCACTTGTAGCATGCTTTTGAGGTATCAATTCTTTGAATTAGCCCATAATCCTTATATGGGTGTAAACCTAACTCAAAATCCTATCATTTGGAAAAAGATTCACTTAATTTGGGATAAGTAATGAGGAAGTTATGGCCTCCACAAGATAGGTGTTTGAATCTGTCTTCACTGGACAGATTGCACCATTTTCTTGTAAAATTCATTTAAGTGCTCAAATCATCTCCAAAATTAGTGTTTTTGGACTTTTTAGAAAGCTAACACCTTAAATTGAAGTATATAAGCAAAAAGCCCAAATTTTGACATGTAGAACATGATTTATGCATGTTGGAAGTAGGTCCATTTTCTGGACAGCAAATCTGCAGAAAGTTAAAATTATGACATTTTGAAATGGTGATCATTTTCCCATTGGTTTAATAAAATAACCATATGTTATCACACCATAATCAATCATCACATATTCTTGAGATGAAAACCTTTTGACTCATGGACTCATAGCAATCTTTAGATGCTCATCCAACACCCAAATGAACAATCTACTAACTAGAGTGATATAAACATCACTTTTATGTTCTTAATCATTTGGATTTGAGAATTTCCATCTTAAGAACATATATAAGTTAAACTATTCTTCATGCAAACATAATCACTATACCATTATCATTAGTACTTCAAACTTTATATGCATGCATTCTTCAAATGAAGGAATAAACCACTAATGTATCAAAATTCTTTATGCATGAACATCAAACCAAGATTCTTGATGAAAACCAATTTCTTTCTTTGATAATGAAATCAAAACTTGCAACATAACATTGTATCTACCAAAAGTAATCCATTTCATGAACAAAAATCAAATTTTCATAACCTAATCATGCATAATTTCAATATTTCAAGTTAAAACCAAAAATACCTAAATGTAGACAATGAAAGTAGGTTTTTGGATGATACCTTGTGAAATTGATGTGCAAACTTTGTTCTAATCTTCAATTTGATGTTCAATTTCTTGATTTCACTCTTGATTTAGCTTAAATTTTGAAAATGATATGGAGATGGGGGTGGTGGTGGTTTCGGCCGATGAAGGGAGAGAGAGAGGGAGATGAAGAGTGTTTTTGATTTAAAATGAGATGATGTGCTCCTTTCTTGTTTTTAAATAAAATAGTTTTTAAATAAATATATATATATATATATATATATATAATGACTAATTTTATCAACATGACAAGTGTCCAAGACTAATTAAAGAAATAATTAAAAAAAAAATTAAAATACTTAGCCTATTTCATTAAAATATCAGATATATTCGAGAACCGAAATACCCGATTCTCAATTTTTGCTTAAAACAACTTTTATAAAAAAAAATGAAAGTATTTCAACTAAAATAATATAACTTTATAATTTTATATATTTTGGACCTTAATCAATATTTTTGGCATTTCTAAGTTGTGACGGTCAGTTACTGGACTGTTCCGGGCATTCTACGCAACCTCCTAAATTTTTAGAAAACTTTTATCTTAAAAAATTTATGCAATTTAAGGAGTGGCAATACTTAAATCTTAATTTCCATTAACTTAGAAATTAACCTGAGCACTAATCTTGACGGTTGTCACAGTCTCCCCTACTTCGAGAAATTTCGTCCCGAAATTTAAAGTTTGTCACTTCCGGACCGCCTCTTGATCAAACAAATGAGGATACTTGTGCTTCATAAAATCCTCTCTTTCCCACGTAAATTCAGGTCCGTGACGCGACTTCCAACGAACTTTTAAAATAGGAATTTTACTTCTCCTTAGTCGCTTAACTTCACGATCCAAAATTTCAACCGGCTCTTCTCTGAAAATAAGCCGCTCGTCCACTAAGATTTCATCTGGGGGTACAATCGTCATCTCGTCAGTTATACACTTCTTTAAATTTGACACGTGGAACGTGTCGTGAATGGCACTCAACTCTTGTGGCAACTTAAGCTTATAAGCTACTGGTCCAATTCTTTCTAATACTTCATATGGACCAATGAATCTTGGGCTTAATTTACCCCTTTTTCCAAATCTCACTACTCCTTTCCATGGAGACACTTTCAAAAGAACCTTGTCACCCTTTTGGAATTCTAAGGGTTTTCTGCGATTATCTGTATAGCTTTTCTGTCGATCTCTTGCAGCTTTAAGCCTGTCTTGTATGGTCGATATTTTGTCGGTAGTCTCCCGTATAATATCAGGCCCAAACAATTGACTGTCACCAATTTCCACCCAACTAAGTGGGGATCGACACTTACGTCCATAAAGGGCTTCGTATGGCGCGCATTGAATACTGGTATGGTAGCTGTTGTTATAAGAAAATTCAATCAATGGTAAGTGCTTATCCCAGCTACCTCCGAAGTCTATAGCACAAGCGCGTAACATGTCTTCCAGAGTCTGGATGGTCCTTTCAGATTGACCATCCGTTTGAGGATGATAAGCAGTGCTCAAATCCAACCTGGTACCCAGAGCTTTCTGAAACGCTTGCCAAAATCGAGAAGTGAAACGACTGTCTCGGTCTGAAATGATGGATAATGGTACTCCATGACGAGAGACAATTTCATCAATGTATACTTGTGCCAATCTTTCCATTTTGAAATCCTCTCGGATAGGAAGAAAATGCGCGGACTTTGTAAGTCTATCCACAATAACCCAAATTGCATCATTACCTCTTCCTGTTCTTGGTAACTTTGTGATGAAATCCATGGATACTTGATCCCATTTCCATTGAGGTATCTCCGGTTGCTGCAAGAGTCCAGATGGCTTTTGATGCTCTGCTTTAACTTTAGCACAAGTCAAACATTTACTCACAAATTCAGCAATGTCCTTCTTCATTCCCGGCCACCAATAATATTCTTTTAGATCCTTGTACATCTTGTCGGCTCCCGGGTGAATCGAATACTTCGATTGGTGCGCTTCTTCCAAGATTGACATCCGCAGACTTTTCACTTTTGGTATCCAGACCTTATTCTTGAAATATTGTACCCCATCTGATCGGGTTTCAAATTCTTTTTCTGACTGATGAAGTGCCTCATTCTTTAGATTCTCCTCCTTCAGTGCCTCTTTTTGAGCTTCACAGATTTGTGTCTTGAGGCTCGTTCGTACCAACATTCCCATAGCTCGTACTCTTGTTGGTTTTACCTTCTCCTTCCTACTCAATGCGTCTGCTACTACGTTGGCTTTTCCGGGATGATATTTTATCTCACAATCGTAGTCACTGAGTAGTTCCACCCATCTTCGTTGTCTCATGTTTAGCATTTTCTGATCAAAGATATGTTGGAGGCTTTTGTGATTAGTGTAAATGATACACTTGGTACCATAAAGATAATGCCTCCAAATCTTTAAAGCGAATACCACTGCTCCTAGCTCCAAATCATGAGTGGTATAATTCTTTTCATGAACTTTAAGTTGTCTTGAGGCATAAGCTATAACTTTATCTCTCTGCATCAATACACATCCCAAACCTTGATGTGATGCATCGCAATATACCACAAAATTTTCTGTACCTTCTGGTAACGCTAGAATTGGTGCGTTGCATAACTTATGCTTCAGCGTTTGAAATGCCTCGTCCTGTTTTTCTCCCCAATCAAACTTCTTATCTTTTTGGGTTAGCGACGTGAGTGGTTGAGCAATCTTGGAAAATTTTTCGATAAATCGTCGATAATAACCTGCCAGGCCAAGAAATTGACGAATTTCCGTCGGTGTCTTAGGAGTTTCCCACTTTTTAATGGCCTCAACCTTTGCTGGATCAACATGAATCCCTTTCTTATTAACCACATGACCCAGAAAATGTACTTCTCGAAGCCAAAATTCACACTTGGAGAACTTGGCGTACAATTTCTGTTCCTTAAGCAATTCCAACATCAACTTCAGGTGTCGTTCGTGGTCCTCCTTGCTTCGCGAATAGATCAGAATATCATCTATAAACACGATCACGACCTTGTCCAAGTATGGTCGGCAGACTCTGTTCATCAAGTCCATGAAAACTGCTGGAGCGTTTGTCACTCCGAAGGGCATAACTAGAAATTCATAGTGACCGTAACGAGTTCTAAACGCCGTTTTGTCAATGTCTTCTTCACGCACTCTCATTTGATGATATCCGGACCGTAGGTCAATCTTTGAAAAGTACGATACGCCTTGCAATAGGTCAAATAAATCGTCGATTCGGGGAAGTGGGTATCGATTCTTTAAGGTCAGCTTATTGAGTTCCCTATAATCAATACACATTCGGAACGTCCCGTCCTTCTTTTTAACAAAAAGTACTGGTGCTCCCCAAGGCGAAGAGCTAGGCCTAATAAATCCCTTGTCGAGTAGCTCTTGCAGTTGTTCTGACAGTTCTTGCATCTCAGAAGGTGCCAAACGGTACGGTGCCTTGGCCACCGGTGCAGCTCCTGGAACCAAATCGATACGGAATTCGACTTGTCTCGGTGGAGGTAATCCAGGTAACTCCTCGGGAAATACTTCAGGAAATTCTTGGACTACCGGAATATCTTGCAGACGTTTCTGCTTAGGTTCTTTACTTATTACATGCGCCAGAAATGCGTCACATTCTTTCCTCAGGTACTTCCGCATTTTCATACAAGACACCATCTTCAGTTTTCTCTTAGATTTTTCTCCAGGTACTATAAGTACTTCTCCTCCCGGTAACGGGATTCGGAGAATCTTCTCGGAACAACTTATCTCCGCGTGGTTCTTTGACAACCAATCCATGCCCACGACTATATCAAAGCTACCTAGCTTTATTGGGATTAAATCTATTTTGAAATTCTTTTCAGCTAGACTTAGAGTACAATTTGGAAGTACATCTTTGACCCTAATTTCTTGCCCATTAGCAAACTCAATGACATAGTCTTCTTTTAATTTTTGTGTCATTTGATTAACTTTCGGTCTAAAATTTAACGACACAAAACTTTTATCTGCTCCAGAATCAAATAGTACAGATGCGGAGTGATTGTTTAAGAGAAACATACCTGTAATCACATTTGGGTCCCGCCTTGCTTCTTCCGTCCCAATTTCAAACACTCGGCCTCTTGCTTGGCCCCTTTGATCCCTCTGTCCAACTGGACGAATCTGATTCGCATTCGCCCTTCTGTTCACCCTGGGACAGTTGTTTTTAAAATGATCCGGGCTCCCGCATTCGAAACAAACTCTCCTTCCTCCAGCCTTGCAATTTTTCTCGTAATGACCTCCTCGGTGGCACTTGCGACATATAATACAGTTTCCGACATGTGACCCATTACACTTATCACATCTTGGGTATGTCCCTTTTCCCTTATCGGCTGCCTGCACCTGAACCCCATAGTTACCCATGATCCTCCGATCCTTTCCCCTCCTTCGGTCATCCTGCCTCCTTAAACCCTCTTCAACTTTCCTCTTTCCTTTGGCTTTGTCGCTAGAGAAAAGTCCTGAACGAATTGCATTATTGGTGAGCTTCGTTGCTAAATCCACAACCTCTTGAAGGGTTTTCGGTTTTCCCGAAGTTACATCTCCTCTAATTTCCGGTGCTAATCCCCAAATGTACCTGTCAACTCGATTTTCTTCTGGTGTCACCAGATGTGGTACAATTTTCGCCAACTCATTGAATCGTGCCGTGTATGAATCTACATCATTGCCTTTCATCTCATGATCCCAGAATTCTTCCTGCAACTTCTGCATTTCACTCCTTGAACAGTATTCCCCTTTTATCATCTCTTTGAACTCGTCCCATGTCAATCCATTTGCTGCAACTCTTCCTCTCGTTTGCACTTGGGTGTTCCACCAAGTCAGTGCTCTCCCTTGTAATAAACAAGTTGCAAATTCTACCTTCTTAGTTTCCGGACATTTACTAATGTGAAGGACAGACTCCATTCCTTCTATCCAAGACAGTAATCCAACTGCTCCTTCAGTACCATGGAATTCCTTTGGATTACAAGTCCTAAAGGTCTTATATGTACATTCTCTTTCAACGTTAACACCAACTCCTGGTTGGTTAGGTTGGTTAGCATTTAAACCTGCTGCTATCTGACTGACTATGTTAGGAAGTGAAGCTAAGATTTGCTCGGATACGAGTCGTGCAATCTCAGGATCTTCTCTTCTTGGCGGCATAATTCTATTGCACAATTTATTTTAACGTCACGTCAATAATTAATTCCAAATTCTTATTTCCCTTATTCCTATTCCTTAATCTTAATACAATAATAATTGTATTTAATTGATCATACATCTAATATAACAAAGATCAACCTTATGGAATTGAAATTCAAAATTCTTAAACATACATAAACAATATAACATAACATAATCATGATCATTACAAAACTATGCCATACATTTAATCATTCGCCCAAAAATAATAGTCAAGCTATGTAATAATGTACCAATACGACGAGTTACATATCAAAAGAAAATTAGTTGCCCAAATATCCATAAGCATACCACGCTACTAATGTCCGAAAAATGACACCATCAACCACGCTATCACAACCACTAAGAGTCCCATCACCACTGATAAGCAAGAGTGCAACCAGGCTACCATCGTCCTAGTTTCCACTAATTCTCTCATAATTGCACTCATAGCTTGATCGTCCGCACTCACCATTGATATCAGTCCATTTAGGATCTGGTCACTTGAATTCATTATCATCATGAGTGCATCGAGGGAATGCCCATGATGGTCTACTTCCAACCTAACTCTCTCTACTTCTCGAGCCATCCCTGAAACCCAATAGTTTTCTAGTGTCGACATGCCAGTTGGTTGGGACATTGGTATATCGGCGCATGGCGGTGGCGATACCCTCCGACTCCGAAGTCGAGAAGGCCCCGCCTCGTCCCTACGTGGAACGGGTGAAGTCGGCTCCAAGGTGGGGGTGATCGATCTCTCCGGTGATCGCTCAGAATCAGTGTATTCGTGCTCGGATGGGTCATAATCGTCAAGTGACTGATCTTGGTGTGAGGGTGATCGAGACATGATGACTGCGATAATTAACAAAATTTAATTATTAAGCACTTGATAATATCCTTTAATAACCAAAGATGTCATGCGAACTCACAAACAAAACATGCTTTATGTCTTTGAATTGAAAAGTTTCTATTTTTAGTAACTTTTAGCATACCCGATCCATGTCTCCATTATGCACACTCAAATTAAACAAAGGTGATCAAGCTTTGCCTAAGTTAGGGTGTGATTACGAAAGACACATCTTAGTCATGCTAGGGATGTACTCGGGTTCGTAATTTCGTTTGTAAAATAAAATAATAAATATTTTTTTTTTTATACGGTTATAGTGTATGGTTTTGTATAAAACCGGTATTCTCTATAACCTGTGGCTCTGATACCAAATCTGTCACACCCCGCTAAAGCGGAAACACGGGGTATAACAGTTTTCGACAAACAATCCACAAGCATAAAGTTCAACCACCATACATTTAATAAAAATATATTACAAAGTTTAGAAGTAGAAAGTTTGTCGTGAAATTACAATCCCGAGATATTTCAAGATAATATTGTCCAAAAGTTTGTACATCCCCCAAGCATATTCGGATCATACGCAGAACGACCCTTAAAATTTACCTTCTTGATTTCCTGAAAAGCATGTACAAAAATATGGTCAACTACGAGAGTTGGTGAGTTCACAGGTTTTAAATATGCACAAAACATTTTATATGCAAGATTTGATAGTTGGAGCATGTTTGTGCTCAAAAGCTTAACTTGAATACTTAGAGCATATACGTGCTCAAATACTTGGAGCATATCCGTGCTCATTAGATTAACTTGAAAATTTCATGAGTATTGCTTTACGTATGACTTGAGTCGGTATAACTTAAACTTGGTTGAGCCACTACTAAACCGTCCCCGACCCTTGCTTTTGCCCCGTGTGCCTTGACTCAGAGGTGGTCTCAAGCGCCACATGTTCAATCACTTCTCTAGTATAGTGCACTCCTAGCTCGTCAGCTGTAAGAAGTGGGGTTGGTCAAGCCCAAATAGCGCTATCCACTAATACTATAGGCCCAATTTTCTGGGTTAATAGTAGTGTCGTCTGGGGACTAACTCTTAAATACTCAACATACCAACTATTTAACGTCATACATCTTACTTTTTAAAATGCTTGAGAACAAGCCTTGGCGACTTAACAGCGCAAAACATTTCAATTAACTCATGAATCATTAAAATCGTACTTAAGCATGCTTTTCACCCCAAAATACGTAAAACGATAAAAGAGGGGCTGTGAATACTCACCTTGAGAATGAACTTGGAAACTTAATGATAGTGCTCAAATTAGGTGCCGCTTCCTTGGTTTCCTATAGTGAAGGTTGCCATAGAGGAAATACATTAATACCCGTTCCTATGTCCAAATAACCCGTCCCAATAACTTATGAAATGCCATTAAGTAGGTTTCAATAGCCAAAACCATATTTAGATCAATTATAGACTTATTATGCCTTAACACTATTTTAGAACTCATTATAATCACTTTTCTGAAAATTCAGCAGAAGCTGTCCAATATTTTGGTCAACAAAACCACTATAGAAACATATCTTCCCAAAGGAATGAATTCACCAAAATTTTTGTGGTAATACTATAGTGTGTCAAGAGTAAATCTGCACTTTTTCATAATTTTTGGATGAGTTTTGATACCTGAAATAATTTCCACAAAGCAGTGTGTCACTGATTTTCGGATCAGTGACATACCTCACTTGTAGCATGCTTTTGAGGTATCAATTCTTTGAATTAGCCCATAATCCTTATATGGGTGTAAACCTAACTCAAAATCCTATCATTTGGAAAAAGATTCACTTAATTTGGGATAAGTAATGAGGAAGTTATGGCCTCCACAAGATAGGTGTTTGAATCTGTCTTCACTGGACAGATTGCACCATTTTCTTGTAAAATTCATTTAAGTGCTCAAATCATCTCCAAAATTAGTGTTTTTGGACTTTTTAGAAAGCTAACACCTTAAATTGAAGTATATAAGCAAAAAGCCCAAATTTTGACATGTAGAACATGATTTATGCATGTTGGAAGTAGGTCCATTTTCTGGACAGCAAATCTGCAGAAAGTTAAAATTATGACATTTTGAAATGGTGATCATTTTCCCATTGGTTTAATAAAATAACCATATGTTATCACACCATAATCAATCATCACATATTCTTGAGATGAAAACCTTTTGACTCATGGACTCATAGCAATCTTTAGATGCTCATCCAACACCCAAATGAACAATCTACTAACTAGAGTGATATAAACATCACTTTTATGTTCTTAATCATTTGGATTTGAGAATTTCCATCTTAAGAACATATATAAGTTAAACTATTCTTCATGCAAACATAATCACTATACCATTATCATTAGTACTTCAAACTTTATATGCATGCATTCTTCAAATGAAGGAATAAACCACTAATGTATCAAAATTCTTTATGCATGAACATCAAACCAAGATTCTTGATGAAAACCAATTTCTTTCTTTGATAATGAAATCAAAACTTGCAACATAACATTGTATCTACCAAAAGTAATCCATTTCATGAACAAAAATCAAATTTTCATAACCTAATCATGCATAATTTCAATATTTCAAGTTAAAACAAAAAATACCTAAATGTAGACAATGAAAGTAGGTTTTTGGATGATACCTTGTGAAATTGATGTGCAAACTTTGTTCTAATCTTCAATTTGATGTTCAATTTCTTGATTTCACTCTTGATTTAGCTTAAATTTTGAAAATGATATGGAGATGGGGGTGGTGGTGGTTTCGGCCGATGAAGGGAGAGAGAGAGGGAGATGAAGAGTGTTTTTGATTTAAAATGAGATGATGTGCTCCTTTCTTGTTTTTAAATAAAATAGTTTTTAAATAAATATATATATATATATATATATATAATGACTAATTTTATCAACATGACAAGTGTCCAAGACTAATTAAAGAAATAATTAAAAAAAAAATTAAAATACTTAGCCTATTTCATTAAAATATCAGATATATTCGAGAACCGAAATACCCGATTCTCAATTTTTGCTTAAAACAACTTTTATAAAAAAAAATGAAAGTATTTCAACTAAAATAATATAACTTTATAATTTTATATATTTTGGACCTTAATCAATATTTTTGGCATTTCTAAGTTGTGACGGTCAGTTACTGGACTGTTCCGGGCATTCTACGCAACCTCCTAAATTTTTAGGAAACTTTTATCTTAAAAAATTTATGCAATTTAAGGAGTGGCAATACTTAAATCTTAATTTCCATTAACTTAGAAATTAACCTGAGCACTAATCTTGACGGTTGTCACAGTCTCCCCTACTTCGAGAAATTTCGTCCCGAAATTTAAAGTTTGTCACTTCCGGACCGCCTCTTGATCAAACAAATGAGGATACTTGTGCTTCATAAAATCCTCTCTTTCCCACGTAAATTCAGGTCCGTGACGCGACTTCCAACGAACTTTTAAAATAGGAATTTTACTTCTCCTTAGTCGCTTAACTTCACGATCCAAAATTTCAACCGGCTCTTCTCTGAAAATAAGCCGCTCGTCCACTAAGATTTCATCTGGGGGTACAATCGTCATCTCGTCAGTTATACACTTCTTTAAATTTGACACGTGGAACGTGTCGTGAATGGCACTCAACTCTTGTGGCAACTTAAGCTTATAAGCTACTGGTCCAATTCTTTCTAATACTTCATATGGACCAATGAATCTTGGGCTTAATTTACCCCTTTTTCCAAATCTCACTACTCCTTTCCATGGAGACACTTTCAAAAGAACCTTGTCACCCTTTTGGAATTCTAAGGGTTTTCTGCGATTATCTGTATAGCTTTTCTGTCGATCTCTTGCAGCTTTAAGCCTGTCTTGTATGGTCGATATTTTGTCGGTAGTCTCCCGTATAATATCAGGCCCAAACAATTGACTGTCACCAATTTCCACCCAACTAAGTGGGGATCGACACTTACGTCCATAAAGGGCTTCGTATGGCGCGCATTGAATACTGGTATGGTAGCTGTTGTTATAAGAAAATTCAATCAATGGTAAGTGCTTATCCCAGCTACCTCCGAAGTCTATAGCACAAGCGCGTAACATGTCTTCCAGAGTCTGGATGGTCCTTTCAGATTGACCATCCGTTTGAGGATGATAAGCAGTGCTCAAATCCAACCTGGTACCCAGAGCTTTCTGAAACGCTTGCCAAAATCGAGAAGTGAAACGACTGTCTCGGTCTGAAATGATGGATAATGGTACTCCATGACGAGAGACAATTTCATCAATGTATACTTGTGCCAATCTTTCCATTTTGAAATCCTCTCGGATAGGAAGAAAATGCGCGGACTTTGTAAGTCTATCCACAATAACCCAAATTGCATCATTACCTCTTCCTGTTCTTGGTAACTTTGTGATGAAATCCATGGATACTTGATCCCATTTCCATTGAGGTATCTCCGGTTGCTGCAAGAGTCCAGATGGCTTTTGATGCTCTGCTTTAACTTTAGCACAAGTCAAACATTTACTCACAAATTCAGCAATGTCCTTCTTCATTCCCGGCCACCAATAATATTCTTTTAGATCCTTGTACATCTTGTCGGCTCCCGGGTGAATCGAATACTTCGATTGGTGCGCTTCTTCCAAGATTGACATCCGCAGACTTTTCACTTTTGGTATCCAGACCTTATTCTTGAAATATTGTACCCCATCTGATCGGGTTTCAAATTCTTTTTCTGACTGATGAAGTGCCTCATTCTTTAGATTCTCCTCCTTCAGTGCCTCTTTTTGAGCTTCACAGATTTGTGTCTTGAGGCTCGTTCGTACCAACATTCCCATAGCTCGTACTCTTGTTGGTTTTACCTTCTCCTTCCTACTCAATGCGTCTGCTACTACGTTGGCTTTTCCGGGATGATATTTTATCTCACAATCGTAGTCACTGAGTAGTTCCACCCATCTTCGTTGTCTCATGTTTAGCATTTTCTGATCAAAGATATGTTGGAGGCTTTTGTGATTAGTGTAAATGATACACTTGGTACCATAAAGATAATGCCTCCAAATCTTTAAAGCGAATACCACTGCTCCTAGCTCCAAATCATGAGTGGTATAATTCTTTTCATGAACTTTAAGTTGTCTTGAGGCATAAGCTATAACTTTATCTCTCTGCATCAATACACATCCCAAACCTTGATGTGATGCATCGCAATATACCACAAAATTTTCTGTACCTTCTGGTAACGCTAGAATTGGTGCGTTGCATAACTTATGCTTCAGCGTTTGAAATGCCTCGTCCTGTTTTTCTCCCCAATCAAACTTCTTATCTTTTTGGGTTAGCGACGTGAGTGGTTGAGCAATCTTGGAAAATTTTTCGATAAATCGTCGATAATAACCTGCCAGGCCAAGAAATTGACGAATTTCCGTCGGTGTCTTAGGAGTTTCCCACTTTTTAATGGCCTCAACCTTTGCTGGATCAACATGAATCCCTTTCTTATTAACCACATGACCCAGAAAATGTACTTCTCGAAGCCAAAATTCACACTTGGAGAACTTGGCGTACAATTTCTGTTCCTTAAGCAATTCCAACATCAACTTCAGGTGTCGTTCGTGGTCCTCCTTGCTTCGCGAATAGATCAGAATATCATCTATAAACACGATCACGACCTTGTCCAAGTATGGTCGGCAGACTCTGTTCATCAAGTCCATGAAAACTGCTGGAGCGTTTGTCACTCCGAAGGGCATAACTAGAAATTCATAGTGACCGTAACGAGTTCTAAACGCCGTTTTGTCAATGTCTTCTTCACGCACTCTCATTTGATGATATCCGGACCGTAGGTCAATCTTTGAAAAGTACGATACGCCTTGCAATAGGTCAAATAAATCGTCGATTCGGGGAAGTGGGTATCGATTCTTTAAGGTCAGCTTATTGAGTTCCCTATAATCAATACACATTCGGAACGTCCCGTCCTTCTTTTTAACAAAAAGTACTGGTGCTCCCCAAGGCGAAGAGCTAGGCCTAATAAATCCCTTGTCGAGTAGCTCTTGCAGTTGTTCTGACAGTTCTTGCATCTCAGAAGGTGCCAAACGGTACGGTGCCTTGGCCACCGGTGCAGCTCCTGGAACCAAATCGATACGGAATTCGACTTGTCTCGGTGGAGGTAATCCAGGTAACTCCTCGGGAAATACTTCAGGAAATTCTTGGACTACCGGAATATCTTGCAGACGTTTCTGCTTAGGTTCTTTACTTATTACATGCGCCAGAAATGCGTCACATTCTTTCCTCAGGTACTTCCGCATTTTCATACAAGACACCATCTTCAGTTTTCTCTTAGATTTTTCTCCAGGTACTATAAGTACTTCTCCTCCCGGTAACGGGATTCGGAGAATCTTCTCGGAACAACTTATCTCCGCGTGGTTCTTTGACAACCAATCCATGCCCACGACTATATCAAAGCTACCTAGCTTTATTGGGATTAAATCTATTTTGAAATTCTTTTCAGCTAGACTTAGAGTACAATTTGGAAGTACATCTTTGACCCTAATTTCTTGCCCATTAGCAAACTCAATGACATAGTCTTCTTTTAATTTTTGTGTCATTTGATTAACTTTCGGTCTAAAATTTAACGACACAAAACTTTTATCTGCTCCAGAATCAAATAGTACAGATGCGGAGTGATTGTTTAAGAGAAACATACCTGTAATCACATTTGGGTCCCGCCTTGCTTCTTCCGTCCCAATTTCAAACACTCGGCCTCTTGCTTGGCCCCTTTGATCCCTCTGTCCAACTGGACGAATCTGATTCGCATTCGCCCTTCTGTTCACCCTGGGACAGTTGTTTTTAAAATGATCCGGGCTCCCGCATTCGAAACAAACTCTCCTTCCTCCAGCCTTGCAATTTTTCTCGTAATGACCTCCTCGGTGGCACTTGCGACATATAATACAGTTTCCGACATGTGACCCATTACACTTATCACATCTTGGGTATGTCCCTTTTCCCTTATCGGCTGCCTGCACCTGAACCCCATAGTTACCCATGATCCTCCGATCCTTTCCCCTCCTTCGGTCATCCTGCCTCCTTAAACCCTCTTCAACTTTCCTCTTTCCTTTGGCTTTGTCGCTAGAGAAAAGTCCTGAACGAATTGCATTATTGGTGAGCTTCGTTGCTAAATCCACAGCCTCTTGAAGGGTTTTCGGTTTTCCCGAAGTTACATCTCCTCTAATTTCCGGTGCTAATCCCCAAATGTACCTGTCAACTCGATTTTCTTCTGGTGTCACCAGATGTGGTACAATTTTCGCCAACTCATTGAATCGTGCCGTGTATGAATCTACATCATTGCCTTTCATCTCATGATCCCAGAATTCTTCCTGCAACTTCTGCATTTCACTCCTTGAACAGTATTCCCCTTTTATCATCTCTTTGAACTCGTCCCATGTCAATCCATTTGCTGCAACTCTTCCTCTCGTTTGCACTTGGGTGTTCCACCAAGTCAGTGCTCTCCCTTGTAATAAACAAGTTGCAAATTCTACCTTCTTAGTTTCCGGACATTTACTAATGTGAAGGACAGACTCCATTCCTTCTATCCAAGACAGTAATCCAACTGCTCCTTCAGTACCATGGAATTCCTTTGGATTACAAGTCCTAAAGGTCTTATATGTACATTCTCTTTCAACGTTAACACCAACTCCTGGTTGGTTAGGTTGGTTAGCATTTAAACCTGCTGCTATCTGACTGACTATGTTAGGAAGTGAAGCTAAGATTTGCTCGGATACGAGTCGTGCAATCTCAGGATCTTCTCTTCTTGGCGGCATAATTCTATTGCACAATTTATTTTAACGTCACGTCAATAATTAATTCCAAATTCTTATTTCCCTTATTCCTATTCCTTAATCTTAATACAATAATAATTGTATTTAATTGATCATACATCTAATATAACAAAGATCAACCTTATGGAATTGAAATTCAAAATTCTTAAACATACATAAACAATATAACATAACATAATCATGATCATTACAAAACTATGCCATACATTTAATCATTCGCCCAAAAATAATAGTCAAGCTATGTAATAATGTACCAATACGACGAGTTACATATCAAAAGAAAATTAGTTGCCCAAATATCCATAAGCATACCACGCTACTAATGTCCGAAAAATGACACCATCAACCACGCTATCACAACCACTAAGAGTCCCATCACCACTGATAAGCAAGAGTGCAACCAGGCTACCATCGTCCTAGTTTCCACTAATTCTCTCATAATTGCACTCATAGCTTGATCGTCCGCACTCACCATTGATATCAGTCCATTTAGGATCTGGTCACTTGAATTCATTATCATCATGAGTGCATCGAGGGAATGCCCATGATGGTCTACTTCCAACCTAACTCTCTCTACTTCTCGAGCCATCCCTGAAACCCAATAGTTTTCTAGTGTCGACATGCCAGTTGGTTGGGACATTGGTATATCGGCGCATGGCGGTGGCGATACCCTCCGACTCCGAAGTCGAGAAGGCCCCGCCTCGTCCCTACGTGGAACGGGTGAAGTCGGCTCCAAGGTGGGGGTGATCGATCTCTCCGGTGATCGCTCAGAATCAGTGTATTCGTGCTCGGATGGGTCATAATCGTCAAGTGACTGATCTTGGTGTGAGGGTGATCGAGACATGATGACTGCAATAATTAACAAAATTTAATTATTAAGCACTTGATAATATCCTTTAATAACCAAAGATGTCATGCGAACTCACAAACAAAACATGCTTTATGTCTTTGAATTGAAAAGTTTCTATTTTTAGTAACTTTTAGCATACCCGATCCATGTCTCCATTATGCACACTCAAATTAAACAAAGGTGATCAAGCTTTGCCTAAGTTAGGGTGTGATTACGAAAGACACATCTTAGTCATGCTAGGGATGTACTCGGGTTCGTAATTTCGTTTGTAAAATAAAATAATAAATATTTTTTTTTTTTATACGGTTATAGTGTATGGTTTTGTATAAAACCGGTATTCTCTATAACCTGTGGCTCTGATACCAAATCTGTCACACCCCGCTAAAGCGGAAACACGGGGTATAACAGTTTTCGACAAACAATCCACAAGCATAAAGTTCAACCACCATACATTTAATAAAAATATATTACAAAGTTTAGAAGTAGAAAGTTTGTCGTGAAATTACAATCCCGAGATATTTCAAGATAATATTGTCCAAAAGTTTGTACATCCCCCAAGCATATTCGGATCATACGCAGAACGACCCTTAAAATTTACCTTCTTGATTTCCTGAAAAGCATGTACAAAAATATGGTCAACTACGAGAGTTGGTGAGTTCACAGGTTTTAAATATGCACAAAACATTTTATATGCAAGATTTGATAGTTGGAGCATGTTTGTGCTCAAAAGCTTAACTTGAATACTTAGAGCATATACGTGCTCAAATACTTGGAGCATATCCGTGCTCATTAGATTAACTTGAAAATTTCATGAGTATTGCTTTACGTATGACTTGAGTCGGTATAACTTAAACTTGGTTGAGCCACTACTAAACCGTCCCCGACCCTTGCTTTTGCCCCGTGTGCCTTGACTCAGAGGTGGTCTCAAGCGCCACATGTTCAATCACTTCTCTAGTATAGTGCACTCCTAGCTCGTCAGCTGTAAGAAGTGGGGTTGGTCAAGCCCAAATAGCGCTATCCACTAATACTATAGGCCCAATTTTCTGGGTTAATAGTAGTGTCGTCTGGGGACTAACTCTTAAATACTCAACATACCAACTATTTAACGTCATACATCTTACTTTTTAAAATGCTTGAGAACAAGCCTTGGCGACTTAACAGCGCAAAACATTTCAATTAACTCATGAATCATTAAAATCGTACTTAAGCATGCTTTTCACCCCAAAATACGTAAAACGATAAAAGAGGGGCTGTGAATACTCACCTTGAGAATGAACTTGGAAACTTAATGATAGTGCTCAAATTAGGTGCCGCTTCCTTGGTTTCCTATAGTGAAGGTTGCCATAGAGGAAATACATTAATACCCGTTCCTATGTCCAAATAACCCGTCCCAATAACTTATGAAATGCCATTAAGTAGGTTTCAATAGCCAAAACCATATTTAGATCAATTATAGACTTATTATGCCTTAACACTATTTTAGAACTCATTATAATCACTTTTCTGAAAATTCAGCAGAAGCTGTCCAATATTTTGGTCAACAAAACCACTATAGAAACATATCTTCCCAAAGGAATGAATTCACCAAAATTTTTGTGGTAATACTATAGTGTGTCAAGAGTAAATCTGCACTTTTTCATAATTTTTGGATGAGTTTTGATACCTGAAATAATTTCCACAAAGCAGTGTGTCACTGATTTTCGGATCAGTGACATACCTCACTTGTAGCATGCTTTTGAGGTATCAATTCTTTGAATTAGCCCATAATCCTTATATGGGTGTAAACCTAACTCAAAATCCTATCATTTGGAAAAAGATTCACTTAATTTGGGATAAGTAATGAGGAAGTTATGGCCTCCACAAGATAGGTGTTTGAATCTGTCTTCACTGGACAGATTGCACCATTTTCTTGTAAAATTCATTTAAGTGCTCAAATCATCTCCAAAATTAGTGTTTTTGGACTTTTTAGAAAGCTAACACCTTAAATTGAAGTATATAAGCAAAAAGCCCAAATTTTGACATGTAGAACATGATTTATGCATGTTGGAAGTAGGTCCATTTTCTGGACAGCAAATCTGCAGAAAGTTAAAATTATGACATTTTGAAATGGTGATCATTTTCCCATTGGTTTAATAAAATAACCATATGTTATCACACCATAATCAATCATCACATATTCTTGAGATGAAAACCTTTTGACTCATGGACTCATAGCAATCTTTAGATGCTCATCCAACACCCAAATGAACAATCTACTAACTAGAGTGATATAAACATCACTTTTATGTTCTTAATCATTTGGATTTGAGAATTTCCATCTTAAGAACATATATAAGTTAAACTATTCTTCATGCAAACATAATCACTATACCATTATCATTAGTACTTCAAACTTTATATGCATGCATTCTTCAAATGAAGGAATAAACCACTAATGTATCAAAATTCTTTATGCATGAACATCAAACCAAGATTCTTGATGAAAACCAATTTCTTTCTTTGATAATGAAATCAAAACTTGCAACATAACATTGTATCTACCAAAAGTAATCCATTTCATGAACAAAAATCAAATTTTCATAACCTAATCATGCATAATTTCAATATTTCAAGTTAAAACAAAAAATACCTAAATGTAGACAATGAAAGTAGGTTTTTGGATGATACCTTGTGAAATTGATGTGCAAACTTTGTTCTAATCTTCAATTTGATGTTCAATTTCTTGATTTCACTCTTGATTTAGCTTAAATTTTGAAAATGATATGGAGATGGGGGTGGTGGTGGTTTCGGCCGATGAAGGGAGAGAGAGAGGGAGATGAAGAGTGTTTTTGATTTAAAATGAGATGATGTGCTCCTTTCTTGTTTTTAAATAAAATAGTTTTTAAATAAATATATATATATATATATATATATAATGACTAATTTTATCAACATGACAAGTGTCCAAGACTAATTAAAGAAATAATTAAAAAAAAAATTAAAATACTTAGCCTATTTCATTAAAATATCAGATATATTCGAGAACCGAAATACCCGATTCTCAATTTTTGCTTAAAACAACTTTTATAAAAAAAAATGAAAGTATTTCAACTAAAATAATATAACTTTATAATTTTATATATTTTGGACCTTAATCAATATTTTTGGCATTTCTAAGTTGTGACGGTCAGTTACTGGACTGTTCCGGGCATTCTACGCAACCTCCTAAATTTTTAGGAAACTTTTATCTTAAAAAATTTATGCAATTTAAGGAGTGGCAATACTTAAATCTTAATTTCCATTAACTTAGAAATTAACCTGAGCACTAATCTTGACGGTTGTCACACAAAATCTATCCCCCAGTCTCTTCTTGAAAAACCAACCTCTCCTATCACACAAACTTACAAGAGGAAACAGGTAAAGAAGGCTCCTTCCCTTCTTGTACCATCATCCCCCAAGCCTTTAAGCCCTCTAAGGGAGAATTCTCCTTTAGGGAATATCCATAGGGAAACCAAAGGGGTGTCTCCCAACCCCAAGGAGGTGCTCTCTGAGGAGGAGGAAGAGCATATGGGTGATGAGGCTGCCACTACTCCTGCTAGCACAGAGGAGGAAAGTGGTAACATCAATAAGACCTCCCCCATGGCAACTTTGAATGAGCAATCATTCAAAGGTCCCAGGTGCCAAGAAACCACGGGGGTGGACAGTACTTCTGCTAGGCAGAAGACTTCCACTAATAAAAGATCCCATGATCCTTCAATAGGGGGTAACACTCCTGGAGAAGGTGAGGACAGATATAACTATGATGAATTGATGGAGACAATGGGTAACATCAACCAAGATGTCATCAAACAAGGCAAAGAGATAGAAGAAATGAAGCTGGTCATTCTGTCACAACAAGTACAGATTACTAAGCTGAAGAAGATGGTGATCAGTCTGGTACAGAGGAAGAAGAGAAAGCAATTCCAACTCAGGAGAAGGAAATTTGAGAATGATGCTCCAAAAAAGGGGGAGATCAACATGGAAGAAGCCACAAGAGAGGGGGAGATTGATGGAGAGAAATTTGATGTTGAGGAGCAGCAAGCAGCAAAAACAGTTACTACTGCTGACATAAATAAAGCAGCAGAAACAGTGAAAGAGGTATTAACAGATCTTGAGATTGCAGAAACCTTACTTAAGGCCAAGAATGATACTCCCAAGGTCACTTCAAAGACCAAAGGAGTAATCATCAAAGAACAAGGTGAAGTGATCAAGAAAGATAACAGTAAGAAGGCAATCAACAAAGACAAAGGAAAAGCAAAGATGGTGGAATCTGATCAACCAGTCAAGAAGCAAAGGTTGGTTGAATCAGATGAAGCCTTAGCCAGGAAGATGTAAGAGGATATTGAAAAGGAAGAAAGAGTTCAGGTGGAAAAGGACAGGGAGATGGCAAAGGCTCTAGCTGCTGAACTGAATGAAGCTTATCAACTGAGTCTGGCAACTGAAATTGCACAGAAGAAAGCTGCAACTATGAAGAAATCAGTGGTGAAAACAGTTGTAAAGAAGAGACAACCCTCAAAGACTTTCCTAGGTACCCAAGAGAGAAACAAGATGATTATATTTCTCAAAGGTGCTGTAGGAGTCAAAAAGGAGATGTTCTCAAAGATGTCTTTTGAGAAGATTAAAGAGCTATATGATTCAGAGATGAGAAAGCTTCAGGGAAATGGAACTGCTAGGGTGGAGATGGAGAAGAGGATGAAAGAATGTAATGACTTTGATTTTCAAAAGCCGTTTCCAGATGAGCAAGAAACACCCCCTAAGAAAGAGGCCACTCTGGGAGAAAGTCTAAGGACTTTAAAGAGAACAAAGATGATGGCTAGGAGAAAGTAAATCAAGAAGCCTAGAATAGCTGAAGGAGAGGCTGAGAAGGTTGCTGAAGAAGAAGGGGCACATGAGTCATCTAAACAGAAAGAGCCATCAAACATAGACGATGTACATTTGTATATGGTTGTGATGGACAAAGTTCCTGAACCAATTTCAGCAGAACCTGTTGGTATAAAGCCTCCTGAGGTCATTCACTGGGATACATTGACAGTGGATGGAAAGGAATATATAAGGATGAAAAGGAAGGATGAAAAGTATGAAGTGTTCAACACTTGGGCGAAAATTGTCAGAACATGCTCTAGGTCAGATCTTGAAGAGATGTTTGAGATAGGAATGAAGTTGTATGCAGATATAATGAAAGCTCCAGAGATTTCAATTACAAAACTGGTAATGGAGTATCTGTGTATGATGTTCAAACCTGAAGAAGTAGAGCATGTGATCAAGAATGTCTTCAAGTCAGTCAACAGTTGGACTCTATATGAAACTAGTGGAGTATATACAGTGACTTTGGATCTGAATCATACTGAATACTTCCTAGTGGATAGAGTGTATAATCATAGCAGATTGAAGCTTCATGCCATGCTGAAGAAAAAGCTAGGGTGTATTCTAGATTCAGAGATGGCTAAATACTTGATCCAAAGAACCATCAATCAGAGTTTGGGATTGGATGCAAATACTGGAATGTAGGCCATTATGAAGTTTTGGGAGCATCTTGAAAAGCATCTTGAAGATTAATTCTGAAGAACTTGACTTCTTGTCCTAAAAGTCAAGTTAGGGGGAGATTGTTGGGAACTGAAGAATTTATCAAGTATGGTTAATGCTGCTGGTTCAGAGTTAATACTGCTAGAAGACTTCAAGGTTAATACTGCTGAGTATTACTACTGCTATTAATTAATACTGCTAGTCAAAGTTAGTGCTGCTTGAACAAAGTTAGTACTGCTTAGCTAGTTAGTACTGCTAGTAGTTAGTGCTGCTTAGTAGTTAATGCTGCTGAAGATTAATACTGCTTATATGATAAAGATTCACATTAAAGGACAACAGCTGGATGGACTGAAGATTATGGAAGGCTTAGAGATATACATGGAAGATATGCTGAAGATATGTTTATTTTATTGTAATTATCTTTTTGATTAGTATATGTATAGAAGATACAGAATAGTTTTAGAGGAGATTAATTCCAAGTTTAAGAGAGAAATCAACCTCAAGGCATAGATCCTAATTCTAGAGAAGTAGAAATCGTATTGGTGAGTCTGTTCATCAATATTGAGGTTGAGTGTGTAATCTTGTAACTTCAAAGCATTCAATACAAGTTTACAGTTTGTTCTTCATATTTACTGTGTTGATTTACTGTTTCATTGAATATCAAAGTGTTATTCCGCAAACTTCTTTGATATTGTTTCTGAGAATTAATTCTTGTTGAGAATTCGATCCTGACACTGCCCATTCAGAAAGGCTGACTTGACGTCCATTTGATATACTTTGAAACCTCTGTGGGCTGCGAAAGCAAGAAAGATCCTTATAGCTTCTAGTCGTGACACAGGGGCAAAGGTTTCTTCATAATCAATGCCTTCTTCTTGACAGTATCCCTTGGCCACTAGTCTTGCTTTGTTCCTGACCACCACACCATCTTCATCCTTTTTGTTCCTGAAGACCCATTTGGTCCCTATAGCCGTTTTGCCTTTTGGCAGAGGCACTAGGGTCCATACTTCGTTTCTCTCAAACGGAAGAAGCTCCTCTTGCATAGCTTCTACCCAGTTTGGGTCTTCAAGAGCTTCAGATATCTTTTTCGGTTCGATGATACTCAAAAAATTTGTATAGTAACAAAAATTTGCAGTACTCGATCGAGTTTGGACCTTGTCAGATGGGTCACCAATAATTTGGCTCTGTGGATGACTCTTGGTCCACTTTGTCATGCGAGGCAGGTGATCATTGGAACCTTCTATGGCTAACTCAGGAGCACGTTCATCTTGATGTAGATCATTCTCTTATGAGGGAAATTGATCGTTCGTACTTGCCACATGACTTAGTTGTTCATCATGAGTTGAAGTAGAGAGCTCTGCGGAGCCTTGATCTGGTGTTGACCCTTCAGAGGTATTTTGAAGATGACTATGATTTTGATTGAGCTTGGGGCCTTGATTCGTATTGTCCTCTGAGTGTTCCCCCTCGATATGTGCACCTACAACAGTAGTGGAAGAGGGTAAAGCATCACTAGGACCAGTGAGAGAAGTACATGTTTGGTCCTCAGAGGGTTCGGCTTCAGAGGCTCTGCGGTCACCTACAGAGGGTCCATCATCATTGAACATCTCTTCAAATAGATGATGAAGATCATTTTTTCTTGATGAACTACCAGAATCTTCATCTTGAAGTTTGAGTCCTGAGTTGATTTGCTCAGAAGTCACCTGAA
This sequence comes from Arctium lappa, assembly GCA_023525745.1. Lineage (NCBI taxonomy): Eukaryota > Viridiplantae > Streptophyta > Magnoliopsida > Asterales > Asteraceae > Arctium > Arctium lappa. Next base: position 59,785,323 of record CM042058.1, on the reverse strand, counting down.
AAGAATCATCAAATGAAACATTAATACTTTCAAGTATATGTTTAGATTTGAGTACATAGACCCTGTATGCCTTGGAGTTTGATGAATAACCAACAAATTTGGCTTCATCGGCTTTTCGACTGAATTTCCCTATCTACTCTCTGTCGTTCAGCACAAAGCATCTGCAGCCGAAGACATGGAAGTACTTGATGTTCGGCTTCCTATGGTGTAGTAAGTGGTATGGTGTTTTTGCATGCCTCTTCACTATCAAAGATCGATTTTGGGTGAAGCATGCGGTTAAAATGGCTTCTTCCCAGAAAGAAATAGAGAGCCCTGAAGCAGTGAGCGTAGTTCTTGCGACTTCCACTAGTGTTCTGTTCTTTCGTTCAACAACACCGTTTTGTTGTGGAGTCCTTACAGTAGAGAAGTTTTGTGATATGCCTTCTGTCGAAAGATAGGCTTCAATGGTTGAATTGTTAAACTCTGTGCCATTATCACTTCGGATTCTCTGTACCCTGCAGTCATAAAGAACTTGTATTCTCTTGATAAGATTGATTAGTACTTCAGGAACATCTGATTTCTTTCGAACGAATTCAACCCAAGTATATCTAGAGAATTCATCTATGAGTACAAGGATGTACTTCTTGCCACCAAGACTCTGCACAGATATAAGACCACAGAGGTCAACATGAAGCATCTGCAGAGGTCTGGTGCAAGACATGTCAGACTTAGTTTTGTGGGCAGCCCTTTTAAGTTTGCCCATCTCACAAGCAGAGCATAGATGATCCTTGTCGAATCTAATACTTGGTAGACCACTTACCAGGTCTAGTTTCACAAGTTTGTCAAGTGTGTGAAAGTTTAGATGACAGAACCTGTTGTGCTAGAGGCAAGCTTCTTCATTCTTACTTGAGACTAAGCAGAGCTTTTCTTCTTTGTTAGTTGATTTGAAGTCCATGAGGTATAGATTGCCTCGTCTTTTGGCTCACAAAAGCTCTGTGGTGGTATCTTCTTTCAACAGAGAGCAGTACTGTCTTTTAAACATCACATCAAGTCCATTGTCACAGAGTTGACTTACACTCAGTATGTTGTGCTTGAGGCCATCCACATAGGCAACTCTGTTGACATCGATGTTGTCACACCCCGCTAAAGCGGAAACACGGGGCATAACAGCTCAATACGCATAGCACAAGATTAAAGTTCATACCACCATACAATTTAATTATTTAAAACATTGCAATAAAAAAAATATTTATCATCGTTTACAATTCCCAAAATCTTAAACATAACGGAATATATTCGTAAAGGTAAGCTTGCTTCAAAACATTATTCATGTAGCTTAAACATCGATGTCTACCTTCTTGACTTCCTGAAAAGCATGTATAAAACAAGGTCAACTACAAAGAGTTGGTGAGTTCACAGGTTTTAAATATGCACAAATCATTTTTATATGCAAGTTGTCATTTGTAAAACATACGTATAAACCAAACTTCAATTCTTTGATTCATGAGTACCACAATTTAATTTCTTTATGATAAGAGTATGCAAGGATAATACTACGTTGAGCCACTACTAATCCGTCCCTGACCAATTTCAACGCCCCCGTTGACTAACTCAGAGGTGGTCTATGCCACATGGATAGTCAACTTCTCTAGTATAGTGCACCCCTGCTCGTCAGCATAAGGTGGACTTGTCACACCAAATAGAGCTATCCACTAATACTATAGGCCCAATTTTTTTTGGGTTAATAGTAGTGCTTATGGGGTCTTAATCTTTAGAAACTCAACACATCAAGAGCATACATATCATATAGCTTATAATTCCAAACGCTTTTAACAAAGGCTTATAAATTGTCAATTCGCAATACTTTAAAACCATTCTCATGAATCTTTAAATACGCAATTTAAACATGCTTTCCACCCCAAAATCAATTAAACGATAAAAGTGGGGCTGTGAATACTCACTTTCAGCGTAAAGTATACATACCATAGTGCATAAACAATTTAATTCAAAATTCGACAATTTTAACGAACAATCATTCAGTAGAAACAATTTGTAAATTCACATGCTTTCCACCCCAAAACGTATAAAAACTGTAAAAGAGGGGCTGTGAATACTCACCTTTTGGAGAAAGTGCGAAGATTTTGGGATAGTGATCACCGAAGGTCGTTACTCCCTATATTTCCTATAACGAAAGATGCCACAAGGAAAATACGTCATTACTCGTCCCTAAGTCCAAATAATCCTTCCGAGTGATTTATGAAATGCCAATAAGTGTATATTTTAAAGTTATAAAGTTATAAAGTTATAAAGTTATAAAGTCCAGAAATCCCCTTTTTAACAAATCTGACTCTTCACTTAAGCTGTCAGAATTTTTTGCCTACTTTTAATGATATTATAACCATTTTCCATATGTTATTATTTTACCAAATTTTTATAGTGTTTAATTTACTGCCTTGGTGAACTTTTGGAATAGGTAACACTCTTTTTGGAGTTGATTAGATAGGTCAATGATGTTCTTAAAGTTCATTGGTCACAGGGATCCATGCAGAGTACACCTTCTGCTTGTCTCGATCATTTGAAGGGTCAAAACTTACTCTTTTCTGGTGATTCAAGTTGGGTTTTGTTCCTTACTCAAAGAAGAAACTTCCAGAAAACGATTCATCTTATTTGGACCAATAATGAGTGAGTTACATCCGTTTTAAGACAAGTGTCCCAATCTGACAGAAAGTTGCTTTTTGCACACTCAACTTGTTAATGATGGTTGAGTACTCAAATCTTTATATTTTCAAGTGAATCAAATTATGTTTGGTTCCCAGCTCATTAAAGTTACTTCCAGAAAAAGAATCATTATTTTTTATGGTTTTGCATGATGGTTATGGTTGATTGATTGAAAGCTTTTGTCCAGCCGGATTTTGATTGCACCATAAACTTTAGAGGTAAGGTTGAGGGGTCAAAACTCAATATTTTTGAGTGATACCAATGGGGTTTGATTGGTATTTCATTATAATAAATTCCAGAAGAAGATTCATAGCATTTGAGTCCATATGTTTCAAGTTATATCCGAAATACTAACATGCAATAAATCTAACAGAAACTAAAAATGAAATAACTTAATTTTATGAACTTTTTATCACTTTTTGGCCCATAAATTGGGGTTTCTTGATTGAAAACGTTTTTATCTTCCATTTTACATAAGTTTTAGTAAAAATTATCATTTAACTTTTTGAAACACATGTATGGACTCTAATATGTTTAGATTGTAAGAAAAATGGACATGCATGTCATCCAAACTTCATTTTCTTGAGTTTTAGAGGTATGGGTCATGGGTTATCACCATGGCTTGACATTTAACATGTCATTGGTGTATAACCTACCATTTAGGGACTTTACAAAGCCCTAAATTCCAGAAAACCTTCAAGAAGATGAAGAAAAAAAAAGAAGGAAAAATGATGAAAACTTGATTTTTATGAAGATTTAAAGGTAAGATTCATGAAATACAAGAGTAGAATGTTACCTTGATGATGAGGAGTTGTTTTGATCTTCAAAAATTATGATTTGGAAGGAGGTTTGGGGCTGGAGTTTAGAGGGAAATGAAGAGAGAAATGATGCTAGAGAGAGAGAAATGAGAGAAATGAGGGAAATGAGAGAATGTGATGGAGTGTTGGTGGTTTTGAAGAAGAAAAGAAAAACAAAAGTGGGGATATAGGGGGGGGGGGGGGCGGCCACATGGCCATTTCTTCAAAAAAAAATATTTTTTTTAAATTTAAGTTTTATATATATAATGTAATTTTTATAAAAAGATAGGTTATGGGTAGGTAAATTCTCAATTATTTGCTTAAATTTTTGTTTTGATTGCTTAAAATTTAGAATTTATATTTGGTTAATTAAATTTTTATAATTAACCCACTCATTATTATTACTATTAATAAAATAAAATGTTAATTTTATCGGATTGGCATTTTATAAGACAGTGTATCCCGTTACGTGCAGTAACCGGGTATTCTAAGCGCACTGCCGGGAACCTTAGGAAACTAAAGCCCTTGTCTATAAAATTAGGTCGTAATAGGGTGTTCCTATATATTTAATCGTGATTTACACAGCTCGGGTGCTAACCTGGAGGTTCCGGAAGGCAGATGTCACAGTCTCCCCTCCTTAAAAGAATTTCGTCCCGAAATTAATGATTGCTATCTCTGGACTAATCCTTTGTGAAGAGGTGGGGATACTTGAGTTTCATATGATCTTTCGGCTCCCAGGTGTACTCGGGTCCATGCCTCAAGTTCCAACGAATTTTCAAGATTGGAATTTTACTACGCCTCAGGCGTTTGACTTCCCGGTCAACGATTTCAATTGGTTTTTCTACGAAGCTCAAACGCTCGACAATCTGAACCTCTTCAGGATTTATAACCAATGATTCATCAGATAAACATTTCTTTAAATTTGACTCATGAAAAGTGTCTTGTATAGCACTCAGCTCTTGTGGTAATTTGAGTTTATAAGCTACTGGTCCAATTCTTTCTAGTATCTCGAATGGGCCAATATATCCTGGACTCAATTTACCTCTTTTCCCAAATCGAACCAATCCTTTCCAAGGTGACACTTTCAGAAGGACTTTATCACCCGATTGGAATTCTAACGACTTTCTACGGCTATCTGCATAACTTTTCTAACGGTCTCTTGCAGCTTTGAGTCTATCCCGGATAGTAGATATCTTATCAGTGGTTTCTTGTATAATATCAGGCCCGATCAATTGACTATCACTTTTTCCATCCAACTGAGTGGGGATCTACACTAACGTCCGTATAAAGCTTCATATGGCGCACATTGGATACTGGTGCAGCTCCTGGAATTAAATCTATGCGGATATCAACTTGTCTTGGTGGGGGTAATCCGGGTAATTCATCAGGAAATACTTCGGGAAAATCCCGGACTATAGGAAAATCTTGAATGCATTTTTCTTAGTCTCTTTATTTACTACATGCGCCAGAAATGCAATGTACTCTTTCCTCATATAATTCTGCATCTTCATACATGATACCATCTTTAAATTCCTTTTGGGCTTCTCTACATGTACAAAAAGTACTTCTCCTTTTGATAATGGAATTCGAAGAGTTTTCTCAGAACAACATATTTCCGCTTGCTTTTTAGACAACCAATCCATGCCCATATTATGTCAAAACTTCCTAACTTAATTGGAATTAAGCCTATACTAAATTCCTTTTCAGCTAGGTTTCGGGTACAGTTCGAAATTACATCCTTGACCCTAACTTCTTGTCCATTAGCAAATTCGATGACATAAATTTCTTTTAACTTTTGGGGTTTTCGATTAATTTTTTATCTAAAATTTAGTGATACAAAACTTCTATTGTTGGGAACTGAATAATTTACCAAGTATAGTTAATGCTGCTAGTTCATCATGGTTACTACTTCTGTGGTTAATGCTGCTAGTAGAAGTTAATGCTGCTGGAACAAAGTTAATACTGCTCTTCATTATTAATACTGCTAGGAGTTACTACAGGAGTTACTACTGCTGAGTATGGTTAGTGCTGTTGAACTTACTACTGCTCAGAATATTAATGCTGCTTATGATTAGTACTGCTTATGAGATGGAGATCTGTATGGAAAGGATGACAGCTGGATAAACTGAAGATATTCAAGGAAGCTTATAGAGATAATGATGGAAGATATTCTGAAGATATTTTATTTATTGTAATTATCTTTTGTTCAGTTTATATATAGATTGTATAGAATAGTTTAAAATATACAGAATTAATTCTAAGTTTTTGTTTTTTAGAGAGAATCAACCTCAAGGCATAGATCCTAATTCTAGAGAAGTAGAATTCGTATTGGTGAGCCTTTTCATCAATATTGAGGTTGTGTGTTTAATCTTGTAACTTCAAGCATTCAATACAAGTTTACAAGTTGTTGATCATATACTGTTTTGATTACTGTTACATTGAATATCAAAGTGTTATTCCACAACTTCTTTGATATTGTTTCTGAGACTTTATTCTTGTTAAGAAATCGATCCTGACAAGTGGTATCAGAGCCTGTTCTCTCAGAAATATCTATTCATTCATCATGGAAAACTTTGCAGAATCAAACAGTACTCTGGTCTCAAAGGTTCCAATGCTCAGACCCAATGAATTCGATATGTGGAAGATCAGAATCAAGCAGTACATACTCCTCACTGACTATTTTATGTGGGATATCATAGAGAATGGTCCTTCTGAAGCAGGAAAGAATGGTGCAGATGGAAAGAGAACTCCACCAAAAACTGATGCTGAAAGAAAGATTAGACAGACAGAGATGAAAGCCTTGAGCACTTTGCTCTTGGCTATTCCCAATGAATATCAACATCAGTTCTGCAACTGCACTGATGCAGAGATGCTCTGGAATGCTCTAGAGAAGAGATTCTCAGGTACCAAAAGTACCAAGAGAAATCAGAAAGCTATTCTGAAGCAACAATATGAGAACTTTATGTCAACCAAGAATGAGTCTATGACTCAAACTTTTGACAGGTTCAACAAGCTTATTGGTGAACTAGCTACAGTGGGAGTACAAATTGATCAAGATGATCTGAACAGAAAGTTTCTAAGATCACTGAGTGATGAATGGACCATGTATACTGTGTCTTTCAGACAGAATGATCAACTGGAAGAAAAGGAACTTGATGATCTATATAATGATCTAAGAGTTTTTGAATCTGAGATAGAGGATAAGAGGAGGCCTTCTGGGTATGTTCACAATGCTGCACTCCTTTCAGCATCAACTGATTCTACTTCCAACCCTGAATCAGTTAGTGTTGCCAATGGAGCAAATCAAGAGAAAGGCAATGAAACTGTATTTGAAGCCTTTCTGGCAAGTCATGGAAACTCTTCTCTCATTAATGATGACTTGGAACAACTCCATCCAGATGACCTTGAAGAGATGGACATTAAATGGCAGATGGCCATGCTCTCTATGAGAGTTAAGAAGTTCATCAAAAGAACTGGAAGAAATAACTTCTCTCAAAGCAGAGAAGATGGAGCAGGTTTTGACAAGTCTAAGGTGGAATGCTATAAATGCCATCAAAAGGGACACTTTGCTAGGGAATGCAGAAGTGGAGTGTCTCACAACAACAATCATCAGCAGGCACAATCTGGAAGTATCAATAATCACAGAAACTCTGCTCAAGCCCTAGTCTCTCAACAAGGCATGGGGTATGATTGGAGTGATCAAGCTGAAGAGGCCATCCAAAACCAAGCTCTTATGGCAGAGATGTCTGATCTCCCAACAGAGGTAACTTCCAATCTTTGTTCTCCAAATTGCATTAACATTGTTAAAAGGTATAGGGATCACAATCAGAACATGAGTGATGACCTTAAGAGATTGGAAAAGGACATAAAAGATTATGTGAGGATTGTTGAGAGATTTGAAGAGCAGATTAAGGGTTTTCAAGCTAATGAGCTTCAACACTCTTATGACACAAACTACTGGAAGTGGGAAAAGAATGACTTAGAACTTCAACTGACCAGATCCAAAGAAGAGAGTGAAAGGCTAAGAGGAGAGCTAGCTAAAGTCAAACTAGATGTAGAAAAGTTTTCCAATGCTTCCAAAGCAATGGATTCTTTGCTACAAACTCAGATTCATGATAAACTGAGAAGAGGAATAGGGTACAATACCACACCACCACCCTATAACAACAGCTACATCCCTCCTAGCTCAGATTTTTTAGAAACAAAGGATAGGAAGGACCTACCTAAGGGAGCCACTGAGATAGATCCCTTAGATGAAGTAGTTGTTAAGGATAAAACTGAAAAAGAAGTTGTCAAAGATAAAGACAACACTGTAAGTGGTGAGATTCCTATAGAAAACCACATAATCACCAATGAGGGATGTGGAAAGCATTGGATCAAGTCCAATGAGATAGAGAAGACAGAGGGAAAGAACAAGAAGGTTCACTATAAGCAGACCACTGTTGTGAACCCTATCCCTTGCAAGCAGTGTGCATGCATTAAATTTGAGCTCCAAAAACATGATAAACCAAGGGGAAATCAGAGAAACTGGAATAACCAATGGGCACAAAAACAAGGCATTGATCTGAGTAAAATCAATAGACCAAAGCCTTGTTTCATTTGTGGAAAGTTAAACCATTTGGCTAAGTATTGTTTCTTTAACCCTATTAACCAACAGATGAACTTTCAAAGATTTGTGCAAAAACCTGTTGGCTATAGGAAGGCTGAAAAGAAACATGTGATGAAGAAATCTGTTGAAACTAAAGGCCCCATGAAGAAAAAGGTTTTAAAAGAAAGTATTAAAATGTGGGTGCCTAGAAGCACTAAAACTGTTAGTACTGCTGACAGAGATAGTGCTGCTAGAAGTATTACTGCTGCTACCAGTGTTAGTACTGCTGAAAATTTTAATGCTGCTAATACTGTTAGTACCTCTTCAAAGATTACTACTGCTAACACAGTTACTACTTCTAACAAGGTTAGTACTGCTAAGCATGCAAGTGCTGCTAATGCAGTTAGTACTTCTAAAAACAGTACTACTTCTAGCAAGTGTGTTTCCAAACCAATAATTGTGACAAAGTACTCCAGAAATGAGGAGTCAAAGTTTAAAAATCTTGTCAAGAAAGAATATAAATATTTTGATGAGAAAGGGGTACCCAAGACCACTTTGGCTTGGGTTCCTAATTCATACTAACTGATTTATCTTATGTGCAGTGCAACCAACAACTCAAAGGGAAGAGCATATGGCATATTGATAGTGGTTGCTCTAGGCACATGACAGGCAACATGTCATGCCTTCAGGATTTCAAGCATATCAATGGAGGACATGTTGCTTTTGAAAATAATCTTACTGGTGGTAAAATAAGTGGAAAAGGTAATGTCACCAAAGGTAAGATGACATTTGAGGATGTCTACTATGTTGATCAATTGAAATACAACTTGTTAAGTGTATCACAGGTTTGTGACAAGCAACATAGCATATTATTTACTAATACAGAGTGTATGATCCTTGCTCCAGGGTTCAAAGTAGTTGATGAAAGCATGATACTACTTAGAACTCCAAGGAAGGACAATGTTTATTGTCTAGATATGGACAATGTTTCTAGTGATTCATCCCTGAACTGTCTTGTTTCAAAAGCTTCTATGGATGAATACTCTCTTTGGCACAAAAGGATGTGTCATATGAACTTCAAGACTATGAACAAACTTGTTAAAAACAACCTTGTAAGAGATTTACCATCAAAAGTCTTTTCATGTGATGATCATTGTGTTGCTTGTCTTAAAGGCAAACAACACAAAACTTCTCATAAGACCAAAGAGTTAAACACAATTTCTTCCTGTCTCCTGTTATTGCATATGGATCTGTTTGGTCCTACAAATGTTATGAGTATAGGCAAGAAATCTTACTGCTTGGTTATTGTTGATGATTACTCTAGATTTACCTAGGTATATTTTTTAAGGACCAAGGATGAGACAAGTGGACTGATCAAATCCTTTATCCTAAGAATTGAAAACCAAACTAATCAAAAAGTAAAAGTCATTAGATCAGACAATGGGACTGAATTTAAAAATCTTGATCTAAACACCTTTTGTGAAGAAAAAGGCATTGAGAGACAATATAGTGCTCCTAGGACTCCTCAACAGAATGGAGTTGCTGAGAGGAGAAATAGGACACTAATAGAGGCTGCTAGATCTCTGTTGGCTGATTCAAAACTGCCAATTACCTTCTGGGCTGAAGCAGTTAATACTGCCTGTTATGTCCAAAACAGAGTCCTAGTGGTCAAGCCAAAGAACAAGACCCCATATGAGCTTTTAAATAGAAGAAAACCCTTTATTGGATTTTTCAAACCATTTGGGTGTCCTTGTACTATTCTCAATACCAAATCTCACTTAGGTAAGTTTGATAGCAAAGTAGATGATGGATTTCTTGTTGGTTACTCATCTCAGAGTAAGGCCTATAGATTTTTTAACTCTTCTTCTAGAATAATTGAAGAAAGTGACAATGTCAAATGCAATGAGAACACACCAAATCCTATTGGGTTTGGTCCTCAGTGGCTATTTGACATTGATTCAGGGAGTGGAGGATCAGGAACTACCCAAGTCAAAGACAGTTTATCTCAATCTGTGATATTTCCCATACCCACAGTGGATCCTGTTAAAGACTGTGAAAAGGAATCATCTACTGGACCAAGTCAGAGTGAAGAAGAAAGTAGAGATGAGGAGACTCAAGACAATAAAGAATCAGAAGTAGCTGCTGAAAGCACCTCAGTTGAGTTGAATGACTCCAATCTAGAGGTGGGACTTAATGAAGTACCTAATCATCACACCAAAATTCAAAAGAATCATACTCCACAGCTGGTAATAGGACATATGTCCTCTCCTCTGATGACTAGAAATCAAAGCAGGCTGCAAGAAATGCAAGACCAACAGCATATAGTGCTCTCTTGTTTTTTATCCCAGCTTGAGCCTAAAAAGGCACATGATGCTATGAAAGAGTCCCGTTGGATAGAAGTCATGCAAGAAGAGCTACTGCAGTTCAAGCTGCAAGATGTTTGGGATCTGGTAGATCTTCCTAAAGGCCAAAGAGCAATAGGAACAAAATGGGTCTTCAGGAATAAGAGAGATGACAGAGGAATAGTCATAAGGAACAAAGCAAGGTTGGTGGCTCAAGGATATACACAAGAAGAAGGAATAGACTATGAAGAAGTATTTGCACCTGTGGCTAGGATAGAAGCAATTAGATTATTCCTAGCTTATGCTTCTTATATGAAATTCAAAGTCTATCAAATGGATGTCAAAAGTGCATTTCTTTATGGCTCAATTGAAGAAGAAGTATATGTCTGTCAACCACCAGAGTTTGAAAACCCAAGCTATCCAGACAGGGTGTACAAATTGAAGAAAGCACTTTATGGACTACATCAAGCTCCAAGAGCATGGTATGACACTCTGTCATCCTATCTCTTGGAAAATGGCTTTGAAAGAGGAGTCATTGATAAGACTCTATTCATCAAGAGAAAGAAGAAGGATATCTTGCTGGTCCAAATATATGTTGATGATATTATCTTTGGATCAACAAGAGATAATATGTGCAAGGAATTTGAGGAACTAATGCATCAAAGGTTCAAGATGAGTTCCATGGGGGAACTTACTTTCTTCCTTGGAATCCAAGTTCAATAGAAGTCAGATGCAATCTTTATCTGTCAGTCCAAGTATGTGCAGGACATTCTAACCAAGTTTGGTTTCTCAGATTCAAAACCTGCCAGCACACCTATGGACACACACAAGTACATAACAGCAGATCTTGAGGGGGAGGATATGGATGTTCATCATTATAGATCCATGATTGGCTCTCTAATGTATCTTACAACCTCTAGGCCAGATATAATGTTTCCAGTCTGTGTATGTGCAAGATTCCAAGTTAGGACAAAGCAATCTCACTATCAGGTTGTTAAGAGGATATTCAGATATCTCAAAGGGCAACCCAGATTGGGACTTTGGTATCCTCATGACTCATCCTTTGACCTACTTGCATACTCAGATAGTGATCTAGGTGGAGCAAACTTGGACAGAAAATCTACTTCTGGAGGATGTTAGTTTTTGGGTGCAAGACTAGTTTCATGGCAGTGCAAGAAACAAACCACAGTGTCCACATCTACAACAGAGGCAGAGTACATAGCAGCTGCAAGTTGCTGTTCTCAAGTCTTATGGATTCAGAATCAAATGCTGGACTATGGGGTAACCTTTCTACACACTCCAATTTTTATTGATAATAGCAGTGCTATTAGCATTGTGAATAATCCTGTCAAACACTCAAAGACAAAGCACATTGAGATCAGGTATCACTTCATAAGAGACTGTAATGAAAAGAAACTTATTCAAGTTGTAAAGGTTCATACTGACAACCAGTTTGCTGATCTATTTACCAAAGCCTTTGATGTGGGTAGATTCACTTTCTTGGTAACAAGTGTGGGAATGATCAACTCTGAATAAGTCCCTTCTCAAAAAGTGGTTAAATATCTGTATATTATTTTTGTTTGGTGTTCTAATATTCTTTTTCAGGATATGTATAGCAGTACTCAGTGTATCACAAGCTTAAAAGAGTAAGTATGGTTAATACTGCCAGTACAGTTTTAATACTGCCAGTGCTCAGTTAATACTGCTAGTAGTTAATACTGCTTGTTAGTTAATACTGCTAGTAGTTAATACTGCTCGCCGTTAATACTGCTTGTTAGTTAATACTGCTAGTAGTTAATACTGCTAGTAGTTAATACTGCTTTCAGTTAATACTGCTTTCAGTTAATACTGCTTTTAGTTAATACTGCTTGTCGTTAATACTGCTTTCAGTTAATACTGCTTTCAGTTAATACTGCTCTAGGTTAATACTACTTATGTCCCGAGTACTATAAATACTCTTTGCCCGCCTAAAACGTTCATAACGACTCTTTGCATACTGTTCACTTGCGCTCTAAACCCTTTCTCTCTCAAGTTCAAAGTTTTCAGGCAAGAACCTTCAAGATCAATGGCATCAATGGCATTCATAGACGAGCACAATGAAATCGCGATGCTACAGAAGCCCAAACAGGCCGCCGGTTTCCACCAGATTGTGGATTTCCTAAAGACAACCCACATTGCTCATGCTCTCACTGTCTCGCCATCAATCTTTATCGAGCATCAAAGGCAATTCTGGGCACATGCCACCATTGTTACTGAAAATGGTGTGCAAATGATCAAGACAAAGGTGTGTGGAAAGCCATTGACAGTTACTGAAGAGGTAATTCGCATCAGTCTACGTCTAGACGATGCCTCTGGTATAACTTCTATCTCTAATGATGAACTGTTTTCCACTCTTTCAAAATTGGGGTATGGAGGCCCATTGGGTGTTTTTAAGTTCTCAAAAGCTAAATTCTCACCCCAGTGGCGTTTTCTTGTTCATACCTTGATGCACTGCATTTCTAAAAAGACTACTGGATGGAGTGAGTTCAGCAGTTCCATTGCTTATGCTTTGGTCTGTTTGGCCACTGCCAGAAGGTATAATTTTTCTCAAATGATTTTTAATGATCTTGTCTCAAATCTGGGAAGTAAAAAGAGTTTTTATATGTACCCCAGGTTTGTCCAAGAAGTTATCACCCACGAATTGATGGATATGCCTCATATTGATGGGGTATATATACCTAAACCCCCTAAAGGCAAGGTTTTCTCAAATATGAGACGATCTGCTGGGGACTCGGAAGGAGTTGACACCCCATTGTTCTCTACAATGATGGTGGTGTCACAAACTGATGAAGGTATGGTAGCAGGGTCAAGGCCCCCATTAGACCAACCCACTGCTAGCCAATCCCAACCTTCCCACCCTAAATCAATTCCCTAGTCTCTTCTTGATAAACCAACTTCACCAATCACCCAAACATACAAAAGGAAACAGGTAAAGAAGGATCCTTCCCTTCTTGTACCAACAACCCCTAAGCCTTTAAGCCCTCTAAGGGAGGATTCTCCCTTAGAGAATATCTACAGGGAAACCACAAGGGTGTCTCCCAACCCAAAGGAGGTGCTCTCTGAGGAGGAGGTTGAGCATATGGGTGCTGAGGCTGCCACTACTCCTGCTAGCACAGATGAGGACAGTGGTAACATAAATAAGACATCCCCCATGGCAACTTTGAATGAGCAATCATTCAAAGGTCCCCGGTGCCAAGAAACCAAGGGGGTGGACAGTGCTTCTGCTAGGCAGAAGACTTCCATTACAAAAAGATCCTATGATCCTTCAATAGGGGGTAACACTCCTGGAGAAGGTGAGGACAGATATAACTACTATGAATTGATGGAAACAATGGGCAACATCAACCAAGATGTTCTTAAACAAGGAAAAGAAATTGAAGAGATGAAGCTAGTAATCCTGTCACAACAAGTACAGATTGCTAAGTTGAAGAAGATGGTGACCAGGCTTGTGCAGAAGAAGAGGAGAAAGCAATTTGAACTAAGAAGAAGGAAATCTGGGAATGATGCTCCCAAAAAGGGGGAGATCAACATGGAAGAAGCTACAAAAGAGGGGGAGCTTGATGGGATGAAATATGGTGGTGAGGAGGAGAGATTTGATGTTGAGGGGGAGCAGGAAGCAGAAACAGAAAGAGAATCAGTGCAAGTAGAAATCAAAGAACAAGCAGAAACAGTGAAAGAAGTTATAACAGAGCTGGAGATTGCAGAAACCTTACTCAAAGCCAAGCATGATACTCCCAAGGTCTCCTCAAAGACCAAAGGAGTAGTCATCAAAGAACAAGGGGAAGTGCTCAAGAAAATAAATGTAGAAAAGAAGGTGATGAGCAAAGAAAAAGGCAAAGATAAGCTAGTAGAATCTGATCAACCAATCAAAAGGCAAATGTTGGTTGAATCAGATGAAGCTTTGGCCAGAAAGATACAAGCTGATATTGAGAAAGAAGAGAGGGTTCAAGTAGACAAAGACAGGGAGATGGCTAAGGCTCTAGCTGCTGAACTGAATGAAGCTTATCAACAAAGCCTGGCAACTGAAATTGCACAGAAGAAAGCTGCAACTCTGAAGAAATCAGTGGTGGTAAAAACAGCTGCAAAGAAGAGACAACCCTCAAAGACATTCCTAGGTACCCAAGAGAGAAACAAGATGATTATTTTTCTCATGGGTGCTGTAGGAGTCAGAAAGGAGATGTTCTCCAAGATGACATTTGAGCAGATCAAGGAGCTGTACAATTCTGAAATGACCAAGCTTCAAGGGAATGAAACTGCAAGGGTGGAGATGGAGAAGAGGATGAAAGAAAGTAATGACTTTCTGATACAAAAGCCCTTTCCAGATGAGCAAGAAACACCACCAAAGAAAGAAGCAACTCTTGGTGAAAGTCTAAGGAATTTAAAAAGAACCAAGATGATGGCAAGAAGAAAGTTTATAAAGAAGCCTAGAATAGTGGAAGTAGAGGCTGAAAAGGTTGCTGAAGAAGAAGAGGCACCTGGATCATCTAAAATGCAAGAACCTGCAAGAACTGAGAATGTCAGAATGTACATGGTAGTGATGGACAAAGTGCCTGAACCAATTTCAGCAGAACCTGTAGGAGTTAAACCTCCTGAAGTCATTCACTGGGATGTCATGGAGGTGGATGGCAAGGAGTACATCAGACTGAAGAGAAAAGATGAAAAATATGAAGTATACAACACTTGGAATAAGATTGTCAGAACTTGTTCAAGGTCTGATATTGAAGAAATGTTTGAAATAGGGATGAAGTTATATGCAGATGAACTGAAAGCTCTAGTGATTTCAATTAAAAAGCTGGTAATGGAGTATCTTTGTATGATGTTCAAGCCTGATAAAGTAGAGGGAGTAATAAGAAATGCCTTTCAAACAGTGAATAAGTGGACTCTATATGAAACTAGTGGAGTATATGTAGTGACTTTAGATTTAAATCACATTGAGTACTTCCTAGTGGATAAAGTGTACAACCATAGCAGATTGAAGCTTCATGCCATGCTGAAAAAGAAGCTAGGGTGTATTCCAGATTCAGAAATGGCTAAATATTTGATCCAAAGAACAATTAATCAGAGTTTGGGGTTGGATGCAAATACTGGAATTTAGGCCATTATGGAGTTTTGGGAGCATCTTGAAGATCAAATCTGAAGAACTTGACTTATTTTCCTAAAAGTCAAGTTAGGGGGAGATTGTTGGGAACTGAAGAATTTACCAAGTATGGTTAATGCTGCTAGTTCATCATGGTTACTACTTCTGTGGTTAATGCTGCTAGTAGAAGTTAATGCTGCTGGAACAAAGTTAATGCTGCTCTTCATTATTAATACCGCTAAGAGTTACTACAGGAGTTACTACTGCTAAGAGATTAATACTGCTGAGTATGGTTAGTGCTGCTGAACTTACTACTGCTCAGAATATTAATGCTGCTTATGATTAGTACTGCTTATGAGATGGAGATCTGTATGGAAAGGATGACAGCTGGATAAACTGAAGATATTCAAGGAAGCTTATAGAGATAATGATGGAAGATATTCTGAAGATATTTTATTTATTGTAATTATCTTTTGTTCAGTTTATATATAGATTGTATAGAATAGTTTAAAATATACAGAATTAATTCTAAGTTTTTGTTTTTTAGAGAGAATCAACCTCAAGGCATAGATCCTAATTCTAGAGAAGTAGAATTCGTATTGGTGAGCCTGTTCATCAATATTGAGGTTGTGTGTTTAATCTTGTAACTTCAAGCATTCAATACAAGTTTACAAGTTGTTGATCATATACTGTTTTGATTACTGTTACATTGAATATCAAAGCGTTATTCCGCAACTTCTTTGATATTGTTTCTGAGACTTTATTCTTGTTAAGAAATCGATCCTAACATCTATCTGCCCCGGAATTAAATAATACAGATGATGGGATGATTATTTAAGAGAAACGTACCTGTGATCACATCACATCTAGGTTTTGCCTTGCTTCCTCTGCCCCAATTTCAAATACCCGACCCCGTGCCTGACCTCTTTGATTCCCTTGGTTGGCCGGTTGAGCCTGATTAAGATTCAGCCTTCTGTTCATCTTGGGACAGGTGTTGCTTATGTGATCTGGACTTCACACTCAAAACAAACTCGTCTTCTCCCAATCTTACAATCCTTCGCATAATGACCCCCTCTGTTGCATTTGTGACAAATAATACAATTCCCAGTGTGATGATTGTTACACTTGTCACATTTTGGATACGTTCCTTTTCCTTTTACAGTTGCCTGAGCTTGGCTTCCATAATTCCCCACTATTCTTTGCTTCTTTCCTCTGCTCCTGTCAAACTGTCTCCCTGAAGTTTCTTCAATCTTCCTCTTTCCCTTAGCTCTGTCATTAGTGAAAAGTCCCGAACGGTTGGCATTGTTGGTAAGTTTGGTTGCTAAGTTTACTGCTTCTTGGAGGGTTTTTGGATTGCCCGAAGTCACATCCCCTCGGATTAATTGAGCTAAACCCCAGATATATTTGTCCACTCGATTCTCCTCTGGTGTTACCAAATGTGGTACCATCTTTGCCAATTCATGAAATCGTGCTGTGTATGCATCTATATCATTTCCCTTCATTTCGTGATCCCACAACTCCGCTTGTAACTTTTGCATTTCACTCCTCGGGCAATATTCCTCTTTAAGCGTCTCCTTAAATTCATCCCATGTGACTTTGTTAGCAGCATCCCGTCCTCGTGTTTGAACCTGAGTATTCCACCATGTCAGCGCTCTCCCTTGCAGTAGACAAGTTGCAAACGCCACCTTTTTTGCTTCTGTACACTTACTATTATGGAGTACGGACTCCATTCCTTCAATCCAAGTTAATAATCCAACAGTTCCTTCAGTACCATGGAATTCTTTCGGGTTACAAGATCTAAAGGTCTTATATGTACATTCTTTATCTCCGTTTGTACCGACCCTTGGATTGTCAACTTGGTTAGCATTCAAACCTGCCGCTACCTGACTAACTATATTAGGAAGTGCAGCTAAGATTTGTTCAGACACGAGTCGCGTAATTTCGGGGTTTTCCCTTCTTGGAGGCATAATTCTAAGGCAAAGTTTCAAATTAAAATCTAATCATCATCTATTACTATATCCGTACTCATTTTATATCTATTCTAAGTTCTTAATACAATATATATTCATTGCAATTGATTAAACATACATTCGATACATCATATATTAACAACATATATTTCAAAACCACATGTTGTAAGTAATCATAATCAGCATTTCATAGACATTTTCAAAATTATAAAGATACCACATCAAAAGTTTAATATCCAACCAAAAGTAGTAGCCATGCAAAAAGTAATTATTCAAAACAACGGACTACATGCTACCAAAAGAAAGTTTAACATCCCAAATATCTTTTATCAAACTAGACTACCGATGCATGAAAAACATCATCAACCATGCGATCACAACCACCACAAATCCCATCCCTAAGGATAAACATGCGTACAGCCTCCTCACCGCCGCCCTAGTATCAACCAGCCCACCCATAATTCCATTCACCATCTGGTCACTCATGCTCATCATCGATATAACCCCATCCACAATCTGATCATTCGAATTCAACATAGACAGGAGTGCGTCAATGGAATGCCCATGATGCTCTAATTCCATCCTAAACAGCTCCATGTCTCGGGACATGCCCGAAAACCAATAGCTCTCAGCTGCTGTCATACCAGCTGGACGTGGCACCGGTATCCCAACACATGAGGGTGGCGATACTCTCCTTCCTCTCGGTCGGGAGGACCCAGTTTCATCCCTACGTAGGATGGTAAAGGTCTCCCGAACGGGTGGCCGCACACTCATCCGAGCGGTGGCCCGGGCTCTCACTCTTAGTGCAGACTGTGTAGGTGAATCGGTCGAAGGTGTGACGGATCTCTCAGGAGACTGGCCAGACTCTGAAAAACCGTGCTCATATGGGTCAAAGTCCTCACTCCTAGAAGTATCCCCTCTAGGTATGTGAGTAAAATAGCCTGACTCGTCAGGTGACTGCTCTCGGTGAGGTGGTGTCCGTGACATAATGACTGCGATAATTAACAAAGTTTAATTTGTTAAAACATGCTAAAATATTTATCAAAACCCAAAAATACCATGCAAACTCACATAACAGCCATGCTTTTCATTTTCATGAACAAAAGTTTCTATTTTTAGTAACCCCTAGCATAACCGGCTAGGGGTTCCACAGAGGCTGGAACAAACTCTGGTGCTTCAGAGGACAATTCCTTTTCAGGAGTCATCATGCATACAAAAGCCATTTGAGTTTGTGTCTCTGGTATCATCTCAGATACCTGAGTTTCTATTTTTAGTAACCCCTAGCATAACCGGTCCATGTCCCCATTATATACATCTAACTTAAACGAGGGTGATCAAGCTTCATTTAAGTTAGATATAATAATATGAAACAAATTCTAGTCATACTAGTAGTATACTCGAATTCGTAATTTTATTTGTAAAACAATTTTTGAAAATAGAGGTTATAGTGTATGGTTTTTAAAGTAAACCCGGTATTTTCTATAACCTGTGGCTCTGATACCAAATCTGTCACACCCCGCTAAAGCGTAAACACGAGGCATAACAGCTCAATACGCATAGCACAAGATTAAAGTTCATACCACCATACAATTTAATTATTTAAAACATTACAATAAAAAAATATTTATCATCGTTTACAATTCCCAAAATCTTAAACATAACGGAATATATTCGTAAAGGTAAGCTTGCTTCATAACATTATTCATGTAGCTTAAACATCGATGTCTACCTTCTTGACTTCCTGAAAAGCATGTATAAAACAAGGTCAACTACAAAGAGTTGGTGAGTTCACAGGTTTTAAATATGCACAAATCATTTTTATATGCAAGTTGTCATTTGTAAAACATACGTATAAACCAAACTTCAATTCTTTGATTCATGAGTACCACAATTTAATTTCTTTATGATAAGAGTATGCAAAGATAATATTACGTTGAGCCACTAATAATCTGTCCTTGACCAATTTCAATGCCCCCGTTGACTAACTCAGAGGTGGTCTATGCCACATGGATAGTCAACTTCTCTAGTATAGTGCACCCCTGCTCGTCAGCATAAGGTGGGCTTGTCACACCAAATAGCGCTATCCACTAATACTATAGGCCCAATTTTCTTTGGGTTAATAGTAGTGCTTACGGGGTCTTAATCTTTAGAAACTCAACACATCAAGAGCATACATATCATATAGCTTATAATTCCAAACGCTTTTAACCATTCGCAATACTTTAAAACCATTCTCATGAATCTTTAAATACGCAATTTAAACATGATTTCCACCCCAAAATCAATTAAACGATAAAAGTGGGGCTGTGAATACTCACTTGCAGCGTAAAGTATACATACCGTAGTGCATAAATAATTTAATTCAAAATTCGACAATTTTAACGAACAATCATTCAGTAGAAACAATTTGTAAATTCACATGCTTTCCACCCCAAAACGTATAAAAACTGTAAAAGAGGGGCTGTGAATACTCACCTTTTGGAGAAAGTGCGAAGATTTTGAGATAGTGATCACCGAAGGTCGTTACTCCCTAGATTTCCTATAACGAAAGATGCCACAAGGAAAATACGTCATTACTCGTCCCTAAGTCCAAATAATCCTTCCGAGTGATTTATGAAATGCCAATAAGTGTATATTTTAGTCCAAAATCATTCAATTAGTTGTTTTAGTCTATTTACTAAATTATATACTATAATGTGATTTCAAGTACATATATATAAATCTTTGAATAAATTATAAAGTTATAAAGTCCAAAAATCCCTTTTTTAACAAATCTGACCCTTGACTTAAGCTGTCAGAATTTTATGCCTACTTTTACTAATATTATAACCATTTTCCATATGTTATTATTTTACCAATTTTTTATAGTGTTTACTTTACTGCCTTGGTGAACCTTTGGCATAGGTAACACCCTTTTTGGAGTTGATTAGATAGGGAAATGATGTTCTTAAAGTTCATTGGTCAGAGGGATCCATGCAGAGTACACCTTCTGCTTGTCTCGATCATTTGAAGGGTCAAAACTTACTCTTTTCTGGTGATTCAAGTTGGGTTTTGTTCCTTACTCAAAGAAGAAACTTCCAGAAAACGATTCATCTTATTTGGACCAATAATGAGTGAGTTACATCCGTTTTAAGACAAGTGTCCGAATCTGACAGAAAGTTGTTTTTTGCACGCTCAACTTTTTAATGATGGTTGAGTACTCAAATCTTTATATTTTCAAGTGAATCAAATTTTGTTTGGTTCCCAGCTCATTAAAGTTACTTCCAGAAAAAGTATCATTAATTTTTAAGGTTTTGCATGATGCTTATGGTTGATTGATTGAAAGCTTTTGTCCAACCGGATTCTGATTGCACCATAAACTTTAGAGGTAAGGTTGAGGGGTCAAAACTCAATATTTTTGACTGATACCAATAGGGTTTGATTGGTATTTCATTATATTAAATTCCATAAGAAGATTCATAGCATTTGAGTCCATATGTTTCAAGTTATACCCGAAATACTAACATGCAATAAATCTAACAGAAACTAAAAATGAAATAACTTAATTTTATGAACTTTTTATCACTTTTTGGCCCATAAATTGGGGTTTCTTGATTGAAAACGCTTTTATCTTCCATTTTACATAAGTTTTAGTAAAAATCATTCTTTAACTTTTTGAAACACGTGTATGGACTCTAAAATCTTTAGATTGTAAGAAAAATGGACATGCATGTCATCCAAACTTCATTTTCTTGAGTTTTAGAGGTATGGGTCATGGGTTATCACCATTCCTTGACATTCAACATGTCATTGGTGTATAACCTACCATTTAGGGACTTTACAAAGCCCTAAATTCCAGAAAACCTTCAAGAAGATGAAGAAAAAAAAAGAAGGAAAAACGATGAAAACTTGATTTTTATGAAGATTTAAAGGTAAGATTCATGAAATACAAGAGTAGAATGTTACCTTGATGATGAGGAGTTGTTTTGATCTTCAAAAATTATGATTTGGAAGGAGGTTTGGGGCTGGAGTTTAGAGGGAAATGAAGAGAGAAATGATGCTAGAGAGAGAGAAATAAGAGAAATTAGAGAATGTGATGGAGTGTTGGTGGTTTTGAAGAAGAAAAGAAAAACAAAAGTGGGGATATAGGGGGGAGGGGGCCGGCCACATGGCCATTTCTTCAAAAAAAAAAAAAATTTTAATCTAAGTTTTATACATATATAATGTAATTTTTATTAAAAGATAGGTTATGGGTAGATAAATTCGCAATTATTTGCTTAAATTTTTGTTTTGATTGCTTAAATTTAGAATTTATATTTGGTTAATTAAATTTTTATAATTAACCCACTCATTATTATTACTATTAATAAAATAAAATGTTAATTTTATCGGATGGGCATTTTATAAGACAGTGTATCCCGTTAAGCGCAGTAACCGGATATTCTAAGCGCACTGCCGGGAACCTTAGGAAATTAAATCCCTTGCCTATAAAATTAGGTCGTAATAGGGTGTTCCTATATATTTAATCGTGATTTACACAACTCGGGTGCTAACCTGGAGGTTCCGGAAGGCAGATGTCACAGATGTCTCCTTTGGCAATGACCCCATAGCCTTTTATTTGTCCTTTCTTGTTATCTCCAAAAGTCACAGATCCTCCTCCATGTTTTTCTTTATAAGAGGAAAGCAACCCTCTGTCGCCAGTCATATGTCTTGAGCACCCGGAGTCTAGGTACCAGATGGGCACATGTTGTTTCTTCTGTGGGCAGATTAGAGAGTTTTAGGTACCCATTGTCAAATGGGTCCATTTTTGTTTGGAGGCTGTGAAGATTCCTTAGCACCTTTCGTTTTGGGTTTATCCTCATTGGCATAGGTACCAGATAGTCTCTTTTCACCCTTGAATTTTGCATTCTTGGATTTGGGGTGAGATATAAGACAAGAGGGCCTCGAGAAATGTTGATTTAAAGCATGCATAAGATCAAGAATTTACAATAAGGAACATTAGAGGCAAACTTCTTGAAAATTTCATTAAAATTGTCAAAGGAGGGTACAGAGCAAATTATACTACAACCCATTTTAGATTTGGGTTTCTTTTTACAGAAAGCTTTGTCTAATCTAGGTTGAGTTTTTTCAAAACCTCCTCTTGAATGGCTCTGAGATTGTACTCTCCCTTGATCTTCTTTCCTTGCTTCTACTGCAACAGAAGCATCAAGTTTATCAATTTTGGGCCATTTACCCTTCTGTTGCCAAGTGAGTTTTTCCTGAAATGGTTTTAATGGTTTTGGAGCTTTTGAAACATGAGAGATCTTGTCCTTTTCAGTTTTACATTTTTCAAGCTCAAGAGAAGTCTTTGCTTGCAAGCACATGTCCAAGAAGTCAGGACAGATCGGTATACCTGTGGTTTTCCTTTTGGGAAGAACTGTTCTATTAAGAATGCCAGAGGTAAGTTTACTTTTCTCTGGACCACAGGGGACTATCTCAAGTTCCACAGAACTTGTCTCTTTGTCAACATAGGACTTGATTCTGACTCAGAGTCTGAATCGAGAAAGTCTCTGTGAGTGAGAGCCTGACCTTCTGTAGGTGCCTTGCTTTGTTCATTGGTGTCCTCTGAAATATTTATCTCTTTTGAAAGGCATGGTGTTATTTTAGGAACACTTAGACAACTTAGAAGATCTTGCTCAAAGATTTCTTTTACTTCAGGGATAAGATCAGGATGACAAAAAAAGTGATTTTCATAGGTCTTTCTCAATTCGTTTTCCAGAAATCTTTTAAAAAGGTTTTCTTCCACAGAGGCTGGAACAAACTCTGGTGCTTCAGAGGACAATTCCTTTTCAGGAGTCATCATGCATACAAAAGCCATTTGAGTTTGTGCCTCTGGTACCATCTGAACCTTCTATGAGCTACATATCATCTCAGGTATCTATCTCCATAAATCCCTCTCTGCCTGAAGCTGAGAGAAGTCGCGTTGTTGATGTGCTGACGATTGACCTTTATAATGCTCTAAACGACAAAACTCAAGCTGAGAATAAAAATATTCATTTAACTCAAGAGCTAGAGAAATGTCATGAAAAGATCAGAGAACTAAATCTTTTAGAAGAAAAGTTGAAAGATCAAGTCATTATAAATGAAATCATTAGCATTGAACGCGAATAAGCCATCGTTGCTCTAAAAGCAGAAAAGGCTCATGTTGAAAAATGGTGCAAATCATCAACAAAGATCTCTGAGATAATAAATGCTCAAACTCCTGAAAGTGATAAAACTGGTCTTGGCTTTTGGACACCACAGGATGAGCCTAAAGAAGAAAGTTCCTCGCTTAAGTTTGGAATGTTTGTCACTTCTTTCTTTGACACTTCTTATAATCAATTCTATCCCTGTTCTTCTTCTAATTCTATCCCTGAGGAAAAATCCAAAGACACTAAGTTTGCGGATAAAGGAAAATCCATTCTTCGTCCTCAAAAGGCTACCAAGAAAGCAAAACTGAAAGTTCCTTCTAAACCTTCAGTGAATCAATCCTCTAGCTCTATGATAGAAATCTTCGATCTCTGTCCTCCAAAGCTAAAGATTGATCTTAAACCCATGAAATCTGAAGAAATGAAAATTCCTCCCGGATCTCATGAGAAAAGTCTTTTTGGACCTGGTCCTACTCATCTTAAACTTGCAAAATCTACTTCTGGTCCTAAAACCGTTTTCAAATACAGAAAATGTTATCACTGTGGTTTTACTGATCATATTGCAAGCAAATGTACAACTGCTACTAAAGCTGATAAAACAGCTAAAGTGAAGAAAAATGCCTCTAAAGCTGAGAAGGTCACCAAAGTTGAAAAATCGACCAAGGTGAAGAATACCACTAAGGTTAAGAAATTAACCAAAGTGAAGATCACCACTGAAGCTGAATCTTCATCAGCTGAGAAGGGGGTATCAAATAACGCTTAATCTTTCTTATGTGTGCAGGGATCAAAGGGCATCTGGTATCTCGACAGTGGATGTTCTCGTCATATGACTGGACAAAAAGACCTGCTCACTGAATACAAGGAAAAGAAAGGTCCCTCTGTGACCTTCGGTGGAAATGGAAAAGGATATACCCGAGGGTTTGGTGTCCTCGGCAATGGGAAAACTACCTTTAGAAGAGTCGCTTATGTAGATGGACTGAAGCACAACCTTCTAAGCATCAGTCAGCTATGTGACAAAGACTACGAAGTTCACTTTTCTAAGAAAGCATGTTCAATGGTGGATGAGAAAGGAAAACTTGCTCTCAGTGGTTATCACAGAGAAAATGTCTATGTAATAGATATGGACTCTATTATCACTAAAAACTTATGTTTTCTCTCTAAGGCCTCTTCTGATGTCAACTAGCTATGGCATAAAAGGCTCTCTCATCTAAACTTCAAAACCCTAAATTCTCTCTCATCTAAGGAACTAGTTTCTGGTCTTCCTCAGCACTCATATGCTAAAGAATCTCTCTGTTCAGCATGTGAAAAAGGAAAACAAACAAAAGCTAGTTTCAAGTCTAAACAAGTTTCCTTAGTGACAAGTCCTCTTCAGCTCTTGCATATGGATCTGTTTGGCCCTATCAACATCCAATCAATAGCTGGAAAGAAATATACGTTTGTCATTGTAGATGAATTCTCTCGTTATACCTGGGTTATCTTTATTCGCTGTAAGAGTGATACTCCAGAAGAACAAATATCTTTTGTTAAAAAGATGGAAGTGCTGAATAATCTTACTGTTCGTTCAATAAGAAGTGATCATGGAACTGAATTCAAAAACAGTTCCCTAAACAATTTCTTTGAGAACAAGGGAATTTCTCATAACTTCTCTTCAGTAAGAACACCTCAGCAAAACGGAGTCGCTGAAAGAAGAAATAGAACAATCATTGAAGATGCTCGATCAATGCTCAGCAATTCTCATCTCCCTACTCAATTTTGGGCAGAAGCTGTAAAAACTGCATGTTTTACTCATACAGATCGCTGATAGTAAAGCGATTTGGGAGAACAACTTATGAACTTTTTCATGGAAGAAAGCCTTCTATCAGTTTTCTTCATATCTTTGGTTGTCAGTGTTATATCTTAAACAACAGAGATCAACTTGGGAAGTTCGACCCAAAAGCTGATGATGGAATATTTCTAGGATATTCCTCCATCTCCAAAGCCTACAGAGTTTTCAACAAGAGAAGACAATCTGTGGAAGAAACAATTCATGTCACATTTGATGAAACTCGCTCAGCGAACTCTAAACCAATCACTGACAATGAAGAGTTAAATGCTTGGATGTTCTCTCACTACAAAGAAACTGAACCCTTCTTCTCAAACCATCAGCATTCAGATCCTCCAGCCGCTGATGATGATCCAAACATTATACCTCCTGGCGCTGAATCCAACTCATGGGTTTCAGCTGAACCTCTAAACACCTTGCTACCATCAGATCTACCTTTGTCTGAAAACCTCTCTGATAACAACTGTCTGTCCACTACTCAACAGTTAATTGCTGATGAACCTCAAACCTCCTCATTAGTAAACATCCCAATTGTTGATTCAACCTCTGAGTTGAGCGATCATGCTCCTGCTCAACGATGGACCAGAGATCATCTAATATATCAAATTCTTGGTGATCCAGATGTATGTATTCAGACACGACGAATTTCAGGTAATATATGTCTCTTTGTCAACTTTCTTTCTTTAATAGAACCAAAGAACACTGATGATGCCCTCAGAGATCCAAACTGGGTCAGCGCTATGCAAGAAGATCTGACTGAATTCTCTCGAAACAAAGTTTGGAATCTCATTCCTAGACCATCTGATAAAACTGTTATAGGCACCAAATGGGTGTTTAGAAACAAGTTAGATGAACATGGAACTGTAACATGCAACAAGGCTCGACTTGTTGCTCAGGGATACAGACAAGAGGAAGGTATAGACTATGATGAAACCTTTGCCCCTGTGGCTAGACTCGAAGCAATTCGACTATTCTTAGCTTATGCAGTCTATAAAGATTTCATCGTCTATCAAATGGATGTAAAATCAGCGTTCCTAAATGGAAAGTTGAATGAAGAAGTCTATGTAGAACAACCTCCAGGGTTCTATGACCCTAAGTATCCAAGTTATGTTTATAAATTGGATAAGTCTCTCTATGGTCTTAAACAAGCCCCTCGTGCTTGGTATGACACTCTATCATCATTTCTTATCTCTGAAAATTTTGAACGTGGCAAGATTGATAATACGTTATTTTTCAGAAAGATAAAAGGTCATATAATTCTTGTACAAATATATGTCGATGACATAATATTTGGTTCTACTAACCCATCTCTATGTACTCGCTTCGCTGAAAGAATGAAGAAAGAATATAAAATGAGTATGATGGGTGAGCTGACATATTTTCTTGGTCTTCAGATTAAACCATCTGACAAAGGTATTTTTATCAGCCAAGGTAAGTATGTTAAAGATATGCTGAAGAAGTTTGATCTTACTCAAACTTCAGTAATGAAAACTCCTATGGCACCACCCCTGACACTTAACAAAGATCCTTCTGGAAAACCTGTTAATGTCACTGCCTACAGAGGAATGATAGGCTCCCTGTTGTATCTTACAGCGAGCCGACCTGACATTATGTACTCAACTTGTTTATGTGCACGCTATCAATCTGAACCCAAAGAATCCCATCTGAAGGGAACTCATAACCTCGGTCTTTGGTATCCCAAAGACTCAGGGTTCAATCTAACTGGTTATTCTGATAGTGATTTTGCAGGCTGTAAACTTGACAGAAAGAGTACCACTGGTGGATGTCAACTCTTGGGAGGAAAGTTGGTAAGTTGGACAAGCAAAAAGCAAAACTCAGTGTCCACTTCCACAGCTGAAGCTGAATACGTAGCTGCTGGAAGCTGTTGTTCTCAGATCTTATGGATGAGAAATCAACTATTAGACTATGACCTTCAGCTATCAAAGATTCCTATCTATTGCGACAGCACTAGTGCTATCGCTATAGCAAATAATCCAGTGATACATTCAAAGACGAAACACATAGAGATCAGATATCACTTTATCAGAGATCATGTGATGAATGGTGATATTGAACTTCACTTTATCCCTACTGACTTTCAGCTTGCTGATTTATTCACCAAACCTCTTGATGAGACAAGTTTCAACTTTCTCATCAGTGAGCTTGGAATGCTGAATCTCGAAGAATAAATCTTCAGCGTTCATACATTGTGTCAGTAATCATAAGTTCCCCTTTTATCACTCTCTCTGATAAACATTCTGACTCTCAGGTATGTTTTCTCAATCCCTACAACTGAATCTTCATTCAGTTAAGATGTTTTTAAAAATATAAACTTTAATCAGTGAAACTTTCTTCAAATGATTAAAAGCTTTTTGAAAAATAAATTTTATCACTGATATTTCTAGTCAGTGATCCTTTTAAAAGAAAATCTATCCCTTTCTTTACCATCAGGGATACTTTCAAAAAGAAAAATCTATCGCTGACTTTTCTTCAGCGATAATTTTAAAACGGACAAATGAACAGTCTCTATCTTCTATGACGTCATTTGAACCGACAATCCACGACATGCCTTTATCTGACACGTTCGTCCGTTGCTCTTCTATCCAATCAACTTCGTGGGACGTGTCCATGTCATGATGAGCATTTGCTTTCCTGCCTCTCACATTCTCTCTCCTCTCTCACACGTATAAAAGGAATGTTTTTCCATTCTTATCATTTTACGCTTTCTGGAAATACTTTCAAAGGAAGAATACTCTCTCAAGCATTCTAGCATTCTCAAGCATTTGCATCGTCCTCTTCAAAGACCAACAGGTTATTCTTGATCTTTTTCTAATTCTTATCTTAAATCTTTTTACATAAACCTCCATATATGGGTTTATAAGATTCTAATCACATAAAATCATTTTCATTTTTGATTTTATTCTTTAAAAACCATTTTATTTTGATTTTCTTCATTCAAAATCCTTGGTTTTTCTTCTTGTTCTTGTATCTTATATTAAGAACATCTTTTTAATCTTCAAATTTGTTGATTTTCTATGTTTCTTTCCCAAAATAGAAACTAGACAAATCTTCTTTATTTTTAGACTAAAACCTTTTCTTCTACTCTTTTATCTACTCATATTCAGAATGGCTCAATCTGCACTTGTCGCCTCTAAGAACGTCAAGTTCGCCATCACTGAATCGGAGCTTCCAAAGAACAATCATCTCGCTCGCCTCGATTTTGACGGTGTTAAGTATCCACATCTGAAGGAAGCTGCAATGTTTCTAAAGTAATCCTGCATTGCTTATGCTATCACTGTGGATCCCACACCCTCCAAAGCTCTTCTCTAGCAATTCTGGTTTACTGCTGATGAAACCTCTATCACCAACAAAAAGGGTGAACAGGTTCCTGCTATCTCATTCAGCACTTAACTTGGCTCATGGATGATGACTTCCCTAGGCCTGAGGAAAGATCTGCGTTTTCCTGAAAAACCCAGGAATGGATTCGACGCCTTGCCAACTGACTCTGAACTCATCCAATTCCTGGATGCCATGGAATATGCTTGGGAAACCAAGGCAAGGACAACTATTCCAAACAAGAAGTTAAATCTTGTGAAGAAGGCACTGATGCCTTCCCAGCTAAACTACCTCTTCTCACACTTCATTCAGTGTATGAGTGGGAAGAGTGGGTCACTGGACCAAGCCAGCAAGATTCAGGTCCAGATGGCTTACTCAGTGATCGTTGGACGAAACTTCGACTACGCAACAGCTATCTTTGACGACCTGAAGTCAAAAATAGAGAAGACCGAGAGGGATCCCAAAGTTCCCTACGTACGCTTTATCTGCGCATACCTGAAGTTCCTCTACCCTACTACTTACCCCCACCAACTTGGATGCATCTTTTCCGAAAGTGGGTCAGCGCTCCCTGGAAGTCAAGACGCTCCCCACCGAGGTAAGTATCTCTGAACTTCGCTCCCGACTCTCTCTCCTCATTTCTTCTACTTTAGCGGCCACGCAGGAGGTTCCTTCTTCTGCTATCCCTGCCGCTACCCCTTCCAAATGACCATCAACTGGCTCCCTTGGTCCTTCGAAGAAGGCCAAGGTGACCAAGGAGAAAGCTACCTCTATCTCTATACCTAAGGATGTTTCTCTACAAACTTCCTTGGATGCTTTTGTGGGTCTCTCCTCCACATCCTCAGCGATAACCACTTCAACCGTGCCAGCGATCTCGGTCGCTGTCACAACAACAGTGACGCAACCTACACTCTCAGTTCAACAACCTGAGGTAACTACCCCTATCCCTACATCTTCTATCCCCATCTCTAGTCCTTCTATTTCTTTGATCTCTAACCCTCCATCTATCTCTACTCCATAGTTTGGACCCATAGGACCTGAACATCAATCTTTTGAGGAATCTTTACAATTATACAAAATGTTTGATAATTCAGGTATCCCTATAACCTTAAACACTTCTCCCAACTCACCATATAAGCCTGTTTCTCAAAAACTAACTTATATTTCAGGTCCTAGTTTGGCGACTGTTGACACCAATGTCAACAATCTGAGTGCAAAGGTGGAATCTATGACTGCCTCTCTCAACAACACCACCAACCCTGTTCAATCAGCTGGTGAAGCACTGAAGACGCTGACAGCCACCTGTGCCTCCAAAGCTGACGTTTCTCAACTCGCTACTCTCCAAGACGCGATTGACAAAGTCAGGGAAGACTCACAGCAACAGTTTGCAGCTCTATCTACAAAGGTTGATTCCTGTGAAGTCCTTCTTCAGCAAATGCTGTCTCACCTGAAGGCACCAGCTCCGACTCCTACTCCCTCATTCACAGAGAACGGTCGAACATCGCTGAACCTTGCCGTGGAATTTATTCATCAGGCTACGTCTGATCTTCCTGCGTTTGAAGGTCGTCTAGACTGTTTGGAGGCTGAAGTTCAGCTGTTGGCCGCTGCAAAAGCTTCATCTCCTTCCAAAGATCTCTCTCTCAATGATATTGACAAAGAGGGGGAGAAAGCAGCTGAAGAAAATATGGAGTTTGAAGTAGCTGCTGAGGTCCATCAGAAAGAAACTCCTTCTCAGGTTGAGGGGGAGATAGATTCTGAGAAATCCCCTCCTACCATCGCTGATCTAGTCGATGATGATGAAGAAGAAGAAGACGATGATGATGAAGACCTTGATCTTGAAGATCAAGAAGAAGATTCTCATCAAGATGATGATGATGACGATGAAGATCAATCTCTATGGTGTTCTTCAGCCGTCACTTCATCAGCGATAGCTTCGAAAGAAGTTATCAAAGCAGGGGGGGAGTCAAGAGACACCTTCAGGAACCCCTTCCCAAAGC
This sequence comes from Arctium lappa, assembly GCA_023525745.1. Lineage (NCBI taxonomy): Eukaryota > Viridiplantae > Streptophyta > Magnoliopsida > Asterales > Asteraceae > Arctium > Arctium lappa. The sequence goes on along the minus strand of CM042058.1, from coordinate 59,754,515 downwards.
AAAGGTGCAACTGCTGAGGGAAACCTAAAGATGATTTCACTACCTGAGGAGAATCCTTCTCAGGTATGCCTTACTCTTGTTCGTTTATCCTTCTATAAAAATCCCACCCCTGTTTCTTTCTAGCCTTTATCTCTCTCCTTCCCTAAAAATAAATCTAACCTTTTTCTTTTTCTGACCAGACAGTTATCTCCCCTGCTTAAGGGTAAAGAGCTTCAAATAATACCAGCTGCTGAAGCTGATGACCAAATAATCCTAATCTCTGTCAGAGAGATTGATGAAGAGGATGAAGAAAAAGAAGAGTCCCTGCAACATCATGGAAGGCCCTCTAGACCATCTCACTAGTCAGAGGAAGAGAGAAAGAAAAGAACAGAGATGATCTCTCATCTGGAGAGTCAACGACGAAAGGTCCCCTCTCAATCATCAGATCTGGAGTTTCTGACTGAAGCTGAAATTGAAGAATCCGTCAGGGCTGAGAAGTTGATTGCTGACTGTCAAAGAGATGCCTCTTTGGCTCTCAAAATTCAGTCTTCTCAAGTCAAAGACAAGAAGCTGAAAAGCAAACCAGTGGAAGTCCAGGCAGCTCTTTTGAAAGAGATTGAAGAGGAACGCTCCAAAGAAAAGGCGGTCAGCGATAATTCTGTCAATTGGTGCAAGCACAAAATTGACTATCGCTCTGATCCAATGAAGATCGTAGCTGTTGCTATCTATGGAAGAAAGAAGAAGGATAAACTCTCTGTCACCATGGAGATTACCAGAGAGGATGGAAGCTGCAAGGCTATGTTCATTTCAAAGCTGGAAGATCTTGGCTACATGGAGTGGCTTGAGTTCAAAGATGCGCTGAAGAAATCAAAGTCTACATACAGAGGCTATGTTGAAAGGGTAAATGATGCCCTCATCAACAGAGTCGCTGCTATACTAAAGGTGTCATCTACTCTTCCTCCAAAGTCCAAGCAAATCAAGAGAAAGCCTATATCCTCCTCATCTGATAATGTCGCAGTGATCAGGAATGAAACCTCCATCAAATTCTCAAGAGAAGCTATGTTCGGTCCTCCTCCTGATCTTTCAGTTCTGGATCTATCTCTACCTCCTGGCGAACCATATGCTGTGGGGCAAGTTCTTGAAGAACCTTTTGGAATCTTCTTCAGAGATGACGAGGAACAACTCAGATTTCAAAGGGTCTCTGAAATCCCTATCTGTCCCCTCGCTCTACTCAAAGATCTCATGTGGCTATGGTGTACTCTCTCTCTCCTGCAGCTGAGCCAATCATAGCGATCATCTGCAAAGAATCTTTAGAGCGAAGACAAAAAGGAGAAGAAATACCTGAGTATTTGATCAATCCTCCTAAACCCTCTTTAGATAGTTGATAGATTAGTTTCCTTTCTTGTAATCTATTAGTTTAACTTACAGTAGTTAGTACATCACTTGTACTTGTAATTTTCATTCCTTGTAATTCTTTTCTTGGATTAATGAGAATTTCAGTGAAGTACTTAACTCTATCAGTACTGTAAAAGATCCCTCAAAATAGTAATTGGGACATGTATGTTATGAGTCCTGGTTATTCCATCATTTTGAGTTATAAAGTATTTTTCTTCAGTTACTTTGTCATTATCAAATAGGGGGAGATTGTTGATCCAAACTCTCTCAGTGATTTGATAACGACCCTTTTCTATACTTGGTGAAAATTATGTTTTAATATGTATCAGTGTTTCACCATCAGCGATCAGACTGAGTCTGTTCAGTTATCGTTGATAGTCTTCTTATAAACATCTAGTATGTATTAGTGTTTCACTATCAGTGATCAAACTGATCCTGTTCAGTATCGCTGATAGTTTCTGATGTAAACAATAACGTAATCCCTGAAGACAAGTTTCGCGTCAACAGATGTTCATAGCTGAATCGAAGACGAAGCTGCTGAACAAAGACAAGTCTACTAGTGACCTGATGCGGATATCAGTGAAGCAAAGACGAATCTACTTATACGCGAAGGAACATGAGGAAAAGCTTCAGCGATCGCTGAACTCTTGATATCTCTGAAGAAAGAGATACTCAGCGATCGAATGATCACTTAGCTTATGTCTCAAGTTTCCTTTTGTCTCTACTTGCACAACTTAGTATGATATGTCAGAACGGACATGTCTCTGCCACAATTCGTACAACACCTCTGTCATCTACACTGTTCACTGTCCGGCCGAAAGCATGTCTCCCAAAAGTCAGACTCCCAAAGCCAATCAGTGAATGCCACGTGTAAAGTGCCCTGCCATGCATTTAATGCATAGGGTATAAATAGGAAGATCACCCCCTTCATCTGAAGTGTGCTCAATCCTTTAACCCCAAATAGAAACCCTTGTTTTCTATATCTCTTAATCCCTCATTCTCTGAATTTCTTGTGCAACCATCTTAGTGTTTCTTAAGTTTGTTTAGATTGAGTCTGTCTTAATCTTATTCTGCAACAAATTTGTAAATTGTATTTGATTTATCAATAAACAATTTATTAAACTTTAATTCTTGTGTTTGTATTCAACCCCCCCCCCCCTTCTACAAACTTGTTAAGCACCTTAGGGACCCACAGGTCTACCAGCCAAAGTATTTTCTCAACCTCCAACATTCCTTGCATCAAATCCCGAAGCCTCCATTGAAGACCACTTCAGATACATCTATTGTGAGTTCAGTTTGTCAGACACTCTAGTCATCCCTCTGAATCCAAGGATCAGGGAGGACATGCCGGACTATGAGAGAATATTCGTCAGAGATAAAACCAGACCAAGAGCACAGGTCCTTTAAGATGATCCAATCATCAAGATCAACAAAATCTCTGAGAAGACTTTTGCTTACAACAAGATAGTCTACAGGCACTATGTGGTAACTCGATCTGATCAGAAGATTTATGAGTTCAATGATAATGATCTCGTAAATATAAATCCATATGATTTACCACATTTATATGCCTACTGCTCTGCCAGGTATGATCATGGAAGAAGAGAAATCAAAATGGGCATGGTTGAAGTCAGACAGGCAATGGAAGCCTATGTCAAACACAGAGCAAAACGTGACTTCCAAATTGCTCTAAACCTGGGAGAAGAGAAGTTGGATGTAACTGAACCTGTGGAGTCGATCGATAAACTTGAGGAACAGAAGACTGGATCAATTATAGCAGAACCTCTGGGTTTCGTATACAGAGTCAATCAAGTGAAGAAGATCTTTCTTGCCTCAGAAGTATCGAAGTACTTTGATGACACATTAAGGGGAATATAGAAAATGATCCATGTGAAGGAAAAAAGGTACATAGCAGATCTACTGGCGAAACTTGACTTGAAGATTGGGTCGATGATCAACTTCAGAGCTCGGATCATGAAGTTCCATGGAATCTGTTCAAGTGACAAATTTTAGTGTGTTTCTTTATTTTTGATAATTACTTTCTCTGTAATTAATTTTCAAATATTTTGAGTAATATTTAAGAGGATGATTTTTCTCCTCTATGCTTTCTAGTTTAAGTTTTTTGTTCTCTGCTATTCTTGCATCGTTTATTTTCAACACTTAGGGAGAGATTGTTAGCTCCAAATCTTCATTTGTTAAAGTGTTGAAAATATCCAACTCCTACTTCAGAGGACTTCCAGAGACAGACTTCAGATAACAAAGATTTCAGAGGACGAAGACTTCAGAGGACATACCTGCCTCTGAAGTACACATCAGAGATGAACACCTTCAGCAGAAGACATCAGATATGGCTTCATCAGAGGCTCTGAAGACTACATCAGAGCTCTAAAGACATTCTCTCTAAAGAAGGCGTTGGACATTTTCCTGAAGTATCAGAACAGATAACCAATCACTTAGTGATAAGATTTACTTTATAGAGTAGGTTACTGTTCAAGCATGTCTTGAGCTTACCTTTTAGGCAAGACACTGTTCAAGCACGCTTTTATTTGTCAGAATAGTACACTGTTCACTTTATGGTCCTATAAATAGGACCATCACTCCTTTGACAAAAGTGTGCTTTTTGATATCTTGTATTAGAAGAATCAACTGAATATATCTTGAGAAGATCTTGTTCTTACTGCTTATCTTATTATATGAACTGTGATATTTGAATCTGCTTTTGATATTAAACTATATTGCTTCCGCTGTTATTACTCTTGTTGTTTATATCATTATTATCGTAAGATTAAATCTGGGTTCCAACAGGAATCTAAGTATTTTTGAAAAAAATCAGTTTTACAAATTAAAAAACCGAAAATGGGCGGTTTTCTTACAAAACCACTTTGAACATCACCCTTTCATCTCCTTCACATTCATTGACACCCAAAGCAACAACCCACTGCTTTTTTCTCTGTCAATGGCGATGGATTAGAAGAAGAAAGGCCAAGACATACCAAGCAAAGGTAACTCAGTCATATACAACAGAAGAAAGCTTTGATCCTCTGCTGTTGAAAAACCGAAAGCAAGGGAGAAAAAAAAGCAAATGGAGTGGTTATTCACTCGCCGGAATACACGCCGACAGTGACCCCTAAGACAAAGAAGAAAGAAGCCCAAGGCAAAGGAAAAGGTGAGGCCATTGTTGCACCCCCTCATTCCTCATCTAAAGACACCACTGAACCCCCTGTGATCAAACCACTGTCGTTGAACCTACAACAACCTCTTCTCGTGGTGATGTCTATAATCTGGACAAAAACACGAGGAGGCCATTAGACTTGAACATCATAAACCCAAACACCCCTGTGAATCAAGAGGATGACTCATCTCCTCATAATGATGGGTTTGATATGAACCTATTATCCTCACAACAAGCCTAAAGCCTACCTTTCACTACAAACACAACCATGTAAACAGTTCCTACAACCCATTCCCCTGTTTCTGTGCTAGACACATCTGTGTTGAGCATAAGTGTACCTACTGCCATTACCATGAACATCCTTGTGTCTCAACATGATACTGTGACAACTACTATACCCCCATCACCACCAAGAACCCATAAGGTTTTCAGAGATGAGGTATTGGATGATCTTCTCAACACCTCAGAAAACACCAGCTCGGACTTATGGGTGCAAGATGAGAACCAAGGAGAAGAAGGGGTTGTTGATGGTGAAAACAATGAGTTAGAAGGGGAGAGACATGCTGATAAGGAAATAGCAGAAGAAGAGCCTTTGGAGGAACCTGTTGTGTTGAAGAAAAAGAAAGGTAAGAAGAGACAGAAGGTAGAGAAACCATAGAGAGGTCAACTAGAAGGACCACTAGGGCTGCCAAAGCCAAGGCAACCTGTTAGCTCCAAATCTTATGTTTGTTAAAGTGTTGAAAATACCCAAGTCCTATTTTGGAGGACTTTCAAAGATAGACTTCAGAGGACGAAGACTTCAAAGGACAAACCTGCCTCTGAAGTACTTATCAGAGATTGCAACCTTCAACAGAAGACATCAGAGATGGATTCATCAGAGGCTCTGAAGACAACGTCAGAGCTCTGAAGACATTCTCTCTGAAGATGACGCTGAAGACTCCTGAAGTATCAGAACAGATAACTAATCACTTAGTGATAAGATTTACTTTATAGAGTAGGTTACTTTTCAAGCATGTCTTAAGCTTACCTATTAGGTAAGACACTGTTCAAGCATGCTTCTATTTGTCAGAATAGTACACTGTTTACTTTATGGTCCTATAAATAGGACCATCACTCCTCTGACAAAAGTGTGCTTTTTGATATCTTGTATAAGAAGAATCAACTGAATATATCTCACGAATATCTTGTTCTTTCTACTTGCTTTATATATGAACTGTGATATTTGAATCTGCTTTTGATATTAAACTATATTGCTTCCGCTGTTTATACTCTTGTTGTTTATATCATTATTGTTACAAGATTAAATCTGGGATCCAACAATTGGTATCAGAGCCTCCTTTGCTTTCTAAACAAAGAAATATCATATATGCATACTCGGATAGATTTAATTCGTACTGATTCAAGCTTTTATAATTTGTCCATGTTTGTGTAAACCCTGGTTTATTAAACTTCATATGCTCCAGATTTAAAAGTAAATCACAGTTACTTCATTTAAATAGAAAGATCTTCATAGAAAAGCATCAGTTCTTCAAATATTCATCTTTTCTTCACAAAAATGGCAAACTCAAACATAAGTGCCATTTATACAGCCGGATCATTAACCAAACCTCCTACACTTCTAAGGGATGAATGTCCTCAATGGAAGATAAGGATGGTAAATTTCTTAGAAGGCATGAACAGGGATCTCTTAAGATCAGTGAACGATGGACCTCACCAATCAATGGTGTTGGTACCAAGAGTTCCAGCAACAGCAGATACTGCTGAAATCCCTGCTTACTATGAAAAGAAAACTTCAAACTTTACAAATGAAGAAACTAACATGATGGATAATGATTCAAAAGCTGTTAGATTACTTATAATGGCCATTCCCAATGATATCTTCCAAGAACTTGATTGTTGCATGACTACAAAAGAGATATGGGATCAGTTGTTAAATCAACTTGAAGTAGGCCTACAAACTCAAAAGAACAGGAGAAATCTTTGTATCAATGAATATCATGATTTTCATGCATTACCCGAAGAAACCTTACATCAAACATACTCAAGGAAATTGTTCAAAAAGGGAATCTAAAAGAAAATCCAAAAAGGTTCTGATGTCTGAAGAAGTTGAACACTCAGATTCTGACTCAGATGATGACATCAATGCCTTTGCCAAATCTCTTGCATTAATCACCCATCAATTTAACAAGAAATTTGGCAAGAAAATCTTTGAAGGAAGAAGAGATGATGAAGAAAGACGAGGAAATCCAGAAAGAAGATTTCAGAAAACTGAATATCAACAAGAGCCCAGATCTACTCTGCATAGTGATCAAAAGGGCGTTCATTTCACCAATCATAATTCTACTCAACAATCAAGATCTCAACAATCATTTCAGCCGAGGTATCCTCAACCTCAGAGGTACTTCAAGCCACAACCACAAGTACAAGCACAAAAGACAGAATCAAACACTTCTCTTCCATCAAACCAAAACGATGGAAGATGTTTTAGATGTGGAAAGCTAGGCCATTACTCTGCCAACTGCAGAGGTAGACTCATCAAGGATGAAGACAACTACAAAAACAAGTACAAATACAATGTCAAAGAAAGAGTACTTGTAGCAGAGATGGAAGACTGGCTGTCAGACTCAACAAGCGATGGAGAGGAAGAACCCACCAATCTCTGTGGTATGGCATTCACAGATGATCAAAGTGACGGATCATCAGAGGACTAATCTGAAAAGGTAAACTCTCCTTCCACCTCTGAAAGTGATCTTGAATTGGATGTTATTAAACTAACAGATGAATTTCAAATCCTAAAGCAAAATCTTGTTGAGGAAAAAGCAAAAGCAAAACAAATGACAAAAGATCTTAATTTCTACAAAAGGGAAAAAGATCTTCTTGAATCAGAAAAGAGAGATATTTTTGTTGAAAATCTGATCTTGAAAAAGCTCAGAAACAAAAGGAAAAATCATTTTCAGAAAAATTCAAAGAACTTGAGAAAGTTTTAAAAGTTAAAGAAGAAGAAGTAAAAAAATCTGATTATGAAAGACTCAATTCTGTTGCCTTAACCAATTTTTTTCCAAAAATAAAGATAAATCTTACATCAATCTCTGGAAAGGAAAGAACTTCAAATCAAAAGTTATCTTGATGCTCAGAATGTTCATATAAAGATAAACTCTCAAATGGATACTCAAGGGCTTGGATTCAATGAATGGGATCCATTCACTGGATTGAAGAAAACTTCACTTTCTTCCACTTTCTGTAAAGGAAAGGTCCAGAGCTCTGACTGTCCATCTCTGAACAATTTCAAGAGAATAAAAACCTCAGAGAGATCAAAAACTAGGGCTCTGAACTTTAAAAATGTTGCATACTCTGAAGTTCAAAACTTTCCAAATTCTATCTTAAAAATAGAAAAAGAAACTTCAGAGGTATTTTTCATAAAACCTCAGAGCAATGATCCTAAAGAGATTTTCAAGTTCAATGCATTTATCAAAGATGAGTCAGAGACATCTGAACAAAGTACCTCTGAAGCAAGTACTTCTGAAGATGAACCTCAGAGTTCACTTAATCCAGATGCCCCTCTGTATTCACCCTTCTCTGATGAATGTCTCAGAACTACATTTGCGGATGACATCAAGAAAATAAATGAAGAAAACATCATAGCTGATTTAGAGAAGAAAGAAAGCATGAAAAGAATCATCAAAGTCTCCAGACCAAAGAAAATTGAGAAACCATCAGAGGTAGTTATCGCTGGTAAGACTGAACGAGACTTTCTTGACTCTGATTCTGAATCTGATCCAGACGTAGATGAACAGATTTTCTACAAACCAGAGAAAGTAATTCATAAAAAGATATATACTGTTGGTTCTGGAATTTTGAACATTCCTATTTCGATTTTAAAAATTAAACCCAGAATACCAATATGTCCTGACTTTGCAGAAATGTGTCTGCAAGCAAAAACTTCTCTGGAACTTGAAAAAGAATTACAAGAAAAGGCAAAGAATAAAACTATCACTTATTGTTACACTTATAAACCAATCAAGTTTACTCCTGGACAAAAAGGAAAATGGCAAGAAATTAACCATTCTGATCCTGTTTGTGCAGTGAGCAACAAAGAGAAGAGGATGTTTCTGAACAAGAGAAGGCAAATTGAAAAGAAGGTTGTCTCTCAAGCTAAAAGAAAAGAAGTAGTTAGGAATACTTGTAATATTCCTAATACTAATTCAAAAAGGAATCATAATGTATCGAATGCATTTAATGAAATGAAATCCTTTGCTTCTACTTCTTCTTGTTCTGTAAAGTGCAATTGCATCCAACTCTTGATGAAACTAAAAAATCACTTTAAAGGTTCTCACTGTTCTCTTAATCAATCTCAGAATAACAATTCAGAGACAACGCCTCAAAAGAAAAAGGACAATTCTGCCAAAACATCCAAAGATAAGAAGGAAAAATTTCAAAAAGATAATCAGAAGTCTAACAAAATAGGACCCATAATGAAATGGGTACCTAAGAAAATCTATTCTGTCTTGCAGAAACAGTCAATGCTGATCTGGTACTTAGATTCTGGATGTTCAAGGCATATGACTGGAAATAAAAAGTACCTATCCTCTTTCAAAGCTAAATCTGGAGGAGCAGTAACTTTTGGAGACAATATGCAAGGACATATTAAGGGTTATGGTGAGCTTACAAGAGGTAATGTTTCAGTATCAAAAGTTGCTTATGTTGATGGGTTAAAGCATAACTTGATCAGCATAAGTCAACTTTGTGACCATGGTTTTGATGTGATATTTCAAGAAAAACATTGTTCACTACTTCACTCAAAAACAGGTCAAGAAATGCTCAGAGCTGACAGAAAGGGAAATTTATACAGAATGAATTTTTCCAAACACATAAAAACTACCTCAGAGAAACTCTGTCTAGTATCTCTGAACAATGAAGATGTTTGGCTCTGGCATAAAAAGTTCTCACATCTGAACTTTTCTTCACTTGATAAATTGGTCAAACTAAATCTGGTTAAGGGATTGCCATCTCTGAAGTTTAACAAAGATCATCTTTGTTCTGCTTGTGAAATGGGAAAAATGAAAAGATCTTCCCACAAGACCAAAAGTGATAATAATTGTCCAAAACCTCTGCATATGCTTCATGTGGACCTCTGTGGTCCTATCTTTGTACAGAGCTTGTCAGGTAAAAAGTATATCCTCGTTTTGATTGACGAATACTCTAGATATACTTGGATAGAATTCATCAGAGCCAAGTCTGATGTCCCTGAAATTTTAATAAGATTGTTAAAAAGATTGCAGGTTCTGTTTGATACCATAGTTCAGAAACTGAGAAGTGATAATGGAACAGAGTTCAGAAATGCAAAAATCAACTCATATCTTTCAGAGGAAGGCATAACTCCTAACTTCTCTGCAACTAGAACACCTCAACAAAATGGTGTTGTTGAGAGGAAAAACAGAACACGGGTTGAAGCTGCAAGAACTATGCTTGCAGGATCAGAACTTCCCACAAACTTTTGGGCAGAGGCAGTGGCAACAACCTGTTTCACACAAAACAGAGCTACAATTGTCAAAAGATTCAAGAAAACATCTTATGAACTCATTAACAACAGGAAACCTAATGTTAAATATTTCCATGTTTTTGGATGCAGATGTTATATTCTAAATGATAGAGAGTCTCTTGGAAAATTTGACAAGAAAGCAGACGAAGGCAAATTCATTGGCTATTCTTTAGTCTCAAAAGCTTTCAGAGTGTTCAATCAACGAACCAGAACAATCCAAGAGAGTATCAATGTGTCTTTTGATGATGACAAAAGTCTGGCCAGCAAAGATATCAATCAAATTGCCAAAAATATCTCTGAATCATCAAAGATAAGAGAATCCGAACTCAACAAAATTTTCGAAGATTTCTTTGATGATGAAAATGCAGAGTTTCTTTTCCGAGATATTCATAGAGCAACTTCAGAGGAACCGCAAACGTCAGGTACAAATCTCTCTGGTCCCTCTGAAGTTACAACTTCTGCTTCCTTGAATGCAGGTCCAAGAAATGAATCAACTTCAGAGCCTCTAGAATCAACATCAGAGCCTCTGCTCAGCACAACAGAGATGTCTCCAACTGTCATCTCTGAAGCTCAAACTCCACCTCATGTACATGTTCCGCTCACAAGATGGACAAAGGATCATCCCCATGATCAGATCATTAGATCACCTTCAGAGGGTGTCAAAACCAGATCAGCCACAATCAATGAATGCTTTTTTGTAAATTTTTTAAGCATCATTGAACCAAAGAAGGTAAATGAAGCTCTTGAAGATCCTCATTGGATCTCTGCAATGCAGGATGAGCTTCAAGAGTTTGAAAGAAACAAAGTCTGGACTTTAGATCCCCTTCCTAAAGGAAAATTTGCAATTGGAAATAAGTGGGTCTTCAGAAATAAAACGGATAAAGATGGCATTATAATCAGAAACAAAGCTAGGTTGGTTGCTAAGGGATATTGCCAAGAAGAGGGCATTGATTATGATGAAACCTTTGCACCTATGGCTAGGCTAGAAGCAATAAGAATCTTCTTAGCCTATGCTGCACATAAAGGGTTCAAAGTGTATCAGATGGATGTTGATGAGAACCAAGATGAGAACCAAGGAGAAGGGGTTGTTGATGGTGAAAACAATGAGTTAGAAGGGGAGAGACATGCTGATAAGGAAATAGCAGAAGAAGAGCCTTTGGAGGAACCTGTTGTGTTGAAGAAAAAGAAAGGTAAGAAGAGACAGAGGGTAGAGAAACCATAGAGAGGTCAATAAGAAGGACCACTAGGGCTGCCAAAGCCAAGGCAGCCTGTTAGCTCCAAATCTTATGTTTGTTAAAGTGTTGAAAATACCCAAGTCCTATTTTAGAGGACTTTAAAAGATAGACTTCAGAGGACGAAGACTTCAGAGGACAAACCTGCCTCTGAAGTACTTATCAGAGATTGCAACCTTCAGCAGAAGACATCAGAGATGGCTTCATGAGAGGCTCTGAAGACAACGTCAGAGCTCTAAAGACATTCTGTCTGAAGATAACGCTGAAGACTCTTGAAGTATCAGAACAGATAACCAATCACTTAGTGATAAGATTTACTTTATAGAGTAGGTTACTGTTCAAGCATGTCTTAAGCTTACCTATTAGGTAAGACAATGTTCAAGCATGCTTCTATTTGTCAGAATAGTACACTGTTTACTTTATGGTCCTATAAATTGGACCATCACTCCTTTAACAAAAGTGTGCTTTTTGTTATCTTGTATAAGAAGAATCAACTGAATATATCTCACGAAGATCTTGTTCTTTCTACTTTCTTTATATATGAACTGTGATATTTGAATCTGCTTTTGATATTAAACTATATTGCTTCCGCTGTTTATACTTTTGTTGTTTATATCATTATTGTTACAAGATTAAATCTGGGATCCAACACAACCTCTTCTAGAGCTGAGGAAAGATAGGAAGAGCATATTGAGGAGAATGAGTTGGATGAAGATAAGGTCCATGAAGAAGAAGCACGAACTGAAGAGGAGGATCAGTCTGAAGAAAAGGAGTTTGATCAGGAACCTACTGGTAGATTTGGCAAACATTTCAGTTGTTTGAATGCAAAAGACAAGTATGAGAAATTTATGAACAAGCAAGGCTATTTGGAAAAATGATTTAGTCCAAGAGTGATTGAGACCACCTCATTCATCCGAAAAGTAGTTGAAGCCTTGGGATGGGAAGAATTATGCAAGGTCCCTACCACCCATAACATTGATTGGGTGAGGGAATTCTTCACAGAGGCTGCAGTTTCAAAGGAAGATGATGTGACAATTAAAGGAAGGAAGGTATCATTCTCAACCCCAAGAATAAATTCTTTGTTTAAACTGACCTCACCTATAGATTCAGTGTATAGGAAGCTCACGAGAAGGGCATATCCTGCTAATGCAAAAAGAATGTTGGAAGTAATAGAAAAAACAGGAGCCAATTGGAAGGACCAGAAGGAAGGAGGAAGAGTCTTGGAAACCCACTACCTGAAGCCACAAGCCAATGTATGGTTCCATTTGGTTAGGCACACCATTCTGCCCACTTCTCACGACACAAGTGTGGCATTTGAAAGGTGTGTCCTAATCTACTGCATTATGGAGAGTAAGCCCTTTGATGTTGGGCATGTCATCAACAAAAGTATCAAGGCATGTGCTAAAAAGCCAAGGGGTGGATTATGGCATCCTTCCTTAATCCACACCCTTATGAGGAAGGCTAGAGTAGAGAAGATGGAAGATGATGAGTTAGGGACTAAGAAGACTGCTATGGATACAATAGCCATTGAGAGGATCCCAAGGAACCAAGCCAAGAAAAAGAGCAAGAAATCCAATTTACCAAGGACCATCACTGAAGGCTATGCTACAACATCTGAGCCTAGTTCCAGTACACTGAACACTAATGTTGTGGCTCTTCTTGTAAAGATGATTGAAGAGAACCAACTGAAGATAATGGCAAGACTGGAGGATCAGGAGAGCTTTTGTGAGGAGAAGTTGAATACCCAAAGAGATGACCTCATGGCTGATTTTAAAGAAAGGGAGATTATGTTAGGAAGAAGAATCCAGAGACAAGAGAGAGAGAGAGAGAGAGAGTTAGAGAAGCTGAGAAGGGAGCTGGCCTTGCATAGGCAATGGGAGAAAAAGAAAGATGATGTGATGATGTGTGTTTGGGAAGAGCAACACATGGAAGCTACTATTGGATTGCCCATCTACCCACAGGAGCTGATTGACAGTGATGAGAGGCTGTTGAGGACTAGTACAAAACCTATTCATTCTGAGTAGGCAGGTTGATTCTAATTCCTTAGCTCCATTGTAGATTTTGCATTTTGTTTTTTTCCATTTTTAGTCCATAAGAGTCTGGGAACTTTTTTTTTATTGTGATAGTTGGTTGGTTAGATGGTCAAAGATGGCATAGCCCAAATAATTTGATTGTTGCATGTTCACTTTCATTTGTACATATTAGAACCAAGCCATGACCACCTGGGAAGCAACTAGGCAACTGTTTTGGACTTTAGGAAAGGATTTAGGCCATCTTTCTCATACACTAAGCCTGGCAACCACCTACCCTTGCACCCTTCGACCATAGTACCTAACATGTTCTTTTTAACAATGAGGACATTGTTTCTTTCAAGTGTGGAGTTGGGGTCTGTGTGGTCTGTGTCCAAACAGATTAGGTATGTAGGGCATAGTCCTTCTATCTTGTCCAATAAAAAGAGAAACACTTCTGTGATATTGGCATCACTGGCTCAGTCAAACCCTTGTGATATTGGCATCATAGGATCAATCAACCCCTCCTGATATTGGCACCCATGGCTCAATTATGTACCCTTTCCTCTGTGATATTGTTACAATAGGCTCAATCAAACCTTTTTAGGCCAACCTAAAAAATTTCAAAATTTTGGCAGAAGACATATGTTGCAGCATCTCTTGCAGCATGGGCACAGAATGCAAGGAAAGTGAGAGAAAATGAGTAAATCCCTGAGTTTCCAAACCCAAAAAGTCCTAATGATCCTTAGTCTAGAATCTATTTTTGCCTGACAATAGGAACATGTGCCTTGGCATATGGTGGTGCATTGTGGAAGTTGAATAAACCTTGATTTATGAAAGGCTATGTCAAATGTTTGATTCATTGTTCACTAGCTTCTGTCACATTTTATTTTATATTTCACCCTTCAAATTGAGTCTTTGTATTTGTCTTTTTCATTGCTTGGGGACAAGCAACAGTTCAAGTGTGGAGTTGTGATAAGTGCATAACTTGTCACATTCTAAGCACTTATTTATTTTACATTTGCTCTTATTTTTAGTCTCCCAATCACCAAATTTGAGTCTTTTAGTCTATTTTTATGCTTTATTGTAGTTTGGAGCTAAGTAAGAGGAATGTCCTATGTTTGTGATGATTTTTAGAAGAATGTAATAGTTTGCTTTGTTGCAGCAGGAGGCTACAGCATGATCGCATTTTTAGCAAGTACAAGACATCACATCATAAACTTTTTGTTGGGGAATCTTTTTGGTGCCACCTGGACCCATTTTGCAAGTTCGAGCTGAAGGCATCATTTGGAGAATATCATCATATTAAGTGGTGTTGGTAAGGAAGGCATCTTATAAACCTTTTGTATTTTGGGTAATGACCATTGGATAAAAGAATCTTTGTACCCTTTGTATTTGACATTAGATGCTCTCCCCTTGTATAAATAGGGGCTTCATTTGCAGTAGTTGGACACACAAAATTAGCTTGCTTTTGCAAGTTAACTTTAGCTTTAATATTTTACCTTACTTGTTATAGTTGTAGTTATTCTAACTATTTAGTAGCTATTGTCATCTTTTAATTGCTTTAATCTGAGAAACCTTTTGGTACTTTATTATTCATGTCTTTACATTTCGCATTTAATATTATGTCGTTTTTATTTTAAAGCGATGATGGGCTAATGCCCCTAGCTTGGGTGTAAGTAAAGGTTCGGAGATAACGGCCTTTGTGGTAGTGGAAGATTGCTTTCGCTATTGGCTATCCTCCTTACTATTCACCCCTTGTTTCTAAGTTTCATCTAAGTATTTCTGGACAAAGTGACGAGTGTTGTTCTACTTAGATGAGTTGAAGCCAATGTAAGCTTTAGAACACTGAAGTGTTGTAGTTGTTATGATGGACCGTAGCAATCCTAACGGATTGTGAACTATATAAAAATAACAGGAAGATTTTCACGACATTGGGTTACCCGAATGCGTGGTACTGCCAGTACATGGTCTCATCTGAACCTTGAAAGAGGACTGCTCAATTCAGTAATAAGGTCGAGAACCAATGTTGCAGCTTCATGTTGTAGCAATCTACCTAAACACACTGTAGCTAAACTCCAGCCTGAACTTACACCCATGCATTTTCGTTACTTTTTTAAATCCATTTCAAATTTGTCAACTCACTTAAAGATGAAATCACCTTTTAAGTTGAAATCACCTTTAAGTTGACCTGGATTAATTGCTTGCTTTAATTGTCTCTGTGGGATTGATATTCGGTACTTTGTACCACTTTATTACTTGTTTTCAAAATGATACTGGTTTGGCATGTTTACTTGTGTGCTATTCCTTTATTGAAAAATTGGGATACATTTCCTTAGAGACCAATGAGGGTCCCTGATGTTGAATTGTCGCACCATATGTATAGAAGATCATTTAGGTGTACAAGAGGGCAGAGAAGGATCTCTGAGGATCTTTGAAACCTGATGATTTCATCATCATCGCGGAAGACTACACCAAGGGGTGCACTTATCACCTGTCCATCCATAAATGGTCCACCAAAGGGTAGGGATAGGTTGGTGCTGAAAGGTCCACCAAAGCGCTGCTTGAACATTCACCAGATTCTCTTTCAGCTTTTTGTCCTTGACCAGGGTTGATTGAACTTTAAGGGCTAGAGAAGCCTCCTTTTGGCATTCAACATAGAGTCGTTCAGCCCTGATAGATTCTTCTATTTCTTCAGGTGACAGGAAATCAAGCTCTTTAGAGGAAGCTTGAGGAGAGATCTTCAGCCTTTGACTCTCAAGATGACGAATCATCTCTTACTGCCTTTGGATTTCATCCTCTATCATTTTGATAAGTCGATAGGGTCTTCTTGGGTGGCTTAGTGAGTCCTTTTCTTCATCTTCTTCATTAGTCTCTCTAACAGAGACTGGGATTATTTGTTCTTTAGTCGGGGTAGCTGGAATTATTTGCAAGGGAGCTCCCTTAAGCAGGGGAGAGAACTAACTGAACAAAAATAAAGGAGAGTCAGTGTATGGATTTAAGAAGAAGAAAGATAAAGGCTAGAAGTGAGATATAGGTTTTTGGTGAGAAAAGAAGGAAAGGGGAACAATAGATAGACATACCTGAGAAGGTAGCTCCCCCTCAAATTGTGATACAATCGTCAGGTTTCTTTCAGCAACAATCCCCTTTTGCTTACCTTTGGAAGAAGGATTTGAAGGTTTCTCTTTACTCACCCCTACTTCTTTGATGACAACACCCTTCTGCGCTGGAGCAGGAACGCTGATATTGGCAGGAGTGAACCGTAGAGAAGGATCATCTTCATCATCATCGTCGTCAGCGGCGTCATCTTTGCAGCCTTGATCTTCTAGATCAATCTCCTCTTCATCTTCCTCTTTCTCCTCCTCATCTTCAACACTAGCATCTTCCACGATCACTAAGGAGGAGGGAGGTGCTTTCTCTTCAGCTGATTTTTCTTCAGTTGTCTTCTCCCCCTTAACATGAGGAGGAGGGTCTTCCACGACGACCACTGCATCTTCTTCAGTATTCTTCTCCCCCTCTTTGTCATCATCATTGGGGGAGGTCTCAGTAGCAACAATATCAATAGCAGCGGTCTTGCGGGCATCAGCCACCAATGCCTTTAAGTGATCTTCTATCTCTAGAATGAAAGGAGTTGCCCCGAAAACGAAATCATCAACTAGATTCAGGGACAACCGATCATCATCAGTGAAGGAAGGCTGAGGTTTTGGAGTTGGTTCCCTCAATTTTTCCAAAATATCAGTGAGAAGCTGATTTGTTGTCTTCAACTCGCAAGTCAGCCTATCAACATGGTCATTCAAGAAATGAAGCTGGGTGGTGTTGGAAGCCACGTCGGTCTTCAGAGCTTGGACGTCCGCCTGTAGAGCTGATAGCTGAGAGGCTTCAGCTTTGGTCGAGATGGTGGAGGAGATCCTTTTCAATTCCTCACCAGCAGTGTTAACTGCTGATGTATTGGAGCTAACGATTGATGAAAGAGACTCCACCTTCTTTGTAACCTCACTGAGGGAGGCATCAACAGTGGCCAAACTAGGACCTGTAAAACATATTAGTGTTTGAGCAAGGGATTGCTCAGGATTATTTAGTAGGTGGGGAAAAGTGTTTTAGGTTTTGAGGAATACTTGATGTATCAAATAAACTGTAGAAGGTCATGTCCCTTCCAAAGAGAATTGGGACACGAGTATTTGATGTGAACCTCTGAGAGGGAGGCCATCGGGTCCTAGTTGAACATTTGTGGTCTCGGGCAACTGTAAAATAGTAGGGTTAGAGACAAAAGAAGAAGAAGAAGAAGAAGAAGAAGAAGAAGAAGAAGAAGAAGAAGAAGAAGAAGAAGAAGAAGAAAAAGGGAGGGATGAGTGATGCTCGAAGTTACCTTAGTAGTGCTTGAAGGCACTGAGACAACTTGGGCTTTGGTTGTGGAGGAGCGCCCCACGAATGAGTCCAGGATTGTTTGTTGAGAAACAAACCCTGTAGATAGCGGTTGAGAAACTGGCTCCGTATTCTTCTTGGTCTTTTTAGAAGTACCATGAAAAGTTGAAGACTTGCGTTTGGAGGGAGTGATGGTAGCAGTGGGGATAGCCGAAGAAGGAACCGCCAGTGTAGCTGCTGAAGCCGAAGAAGTTGAGGAGAGGAGAGTGCGTAGAGTAAGAAGACTTACCTCATTTGCAGCGCATTTGACGTAGAGAATTTTGCTGCCAACCTTGGAGAGCTGGAAGTCAGCTTCTTTGGGGTAGAGGTCATTCAGCACGAACTTGAGTATTGCTGAGATAAACCTGACGTAGAGAATTTTGATCTCCCTCTCAATCTTCTCGACCTTTGACATCACGTCGTCAAAGATAAGGGCATCGTAATCGATGTATCTCCCAACTATTACAGAGAAACCCATCTGGAGTTAAACCTTGATGGATAGATCTAGCGACCCCATTTTCCCACTCATGCACTGAATTATGTAGGAAAATACATAGTTCAGTTCATAAGGCATCTTCGCCTTCAAAATTTTGGTCAGCCTCTTGTCAGGGATGGTGGTTTTGGGATTCATGTCCCATTAGTACTCCATCAGGTATAGGAACCTGATCAACTCCTCATCAGTAGGGAGTGCTTCAAAACCTTCAGAGGTCTTGGAGGGGAACTAAAGAGAGGTGCGAATGGTAAGTGGTGTGATGGGCCCTGCACCATGTTGCGTCTGGAAAGTGATAGCAGAAATGGGCTTTCCTTGTTTGTTCAGGACCTGACCCTTCTTAGCAGTATACCAGAACTGCTGTAGTAGAACTTTGGAGGGAGGTGGAGCAAAATTTCTAGCATAGGCCAAAGGAGAGGCCTTCCGGAAGTCAGCAACGTATTGGAGATGGGGGGAAGGTTTCTTCTTTGGGAATTCTAGCAGTGCCAATTAGTTGTTGCTTGAAATTTGAGAGGCAGTGAGGTCAAACTTGACGTTCTTGGATTTGATGAGTGTTGTTTGAGATGCCATTTCTGAAATAGAAAATAGAATAATAGAACAAAGGTTTTAGAAAGAAATGAATATTGAAAGTTTTACTAGTTTCCTTTTTAAGAAGGAAACTTGTAAAATAAGTTTTCCAATATTTTTGAAGAGGAAAAGAAAATGTTCAGTTTCCTTTTTAAGAAGGAAAGACGAACAATCTTAAAAAAAGGTTTAAATCTTAAAAACCAAAAGGTTTTTTTTTAGTGAAAATCATGAAGAAAATGATTTAAAATGATAAACAAGTTTTGATCAATAAAAAGAGGTTTTAAAGATCAAACAAAACGTTTTTAAGAAGAAATAAGGATGAAAATGAACTTGTTCTTGAATTTTTGAAGGAGCTGAAACTTGGTGTTCTTGAGTTCTTTGAAAGCTCGAGTGCAGAAAGTTGTTTTTGCCTTTTAGAGAATTATGTGCGCATAAAAGGTAAAATTATGAATGTGAGAGGTTTATATATGAGAGAGTGAGGAGAGAGAAAGAATGTTGAGCAGGAAAAGATGCTATTCATGACACAGACACGTCCATTGAATTTGATCGGTCAAGAAGTGCGGCGGACGAACGTGCCAGAAAGAAAAGCATGCCATGGATTGTTGTACAAATGACGTCACACTAAAAATTATCTTTTCATTTTTTAAGAGTATCTCTGATAGAAATTCAGGAATATCTTTTATTTTTTAAGAATCACTGATGGAAAATATCAGTGGAGTTTTATTTTCAAAAAACATTTAATCACTTGAAGAAAGTCAGTGATTGAGTTTTGAAAATCTTCCTCGCTGAATAAGATTCAGTGAAGAGAGGTTAGAGAATTCATACCTGAATATCATAGATACTTCATTCAGAGATTAAGGGATGAATATGATAGAATTTTATTGCTGACTTAATGCATGAACGCTGGAGAATTAATCTTCAAGGTTCAGCATTCCAAGCTCGCTGGGGAGAAAGTTGAATCTCGTCTCATCAAGAGGTTTGGTAAAGAGATCAGCTAGCTGATAGTCAGTAGGAATAAAATGAAGTTCTATGTCACCATTCATCACATGATCTCTGATAAAATGATATATGATATTGATGTGTTTCGCCTATGAGTGT
Source organism: Arctium lappa (assembly GCA_023525745.1). NCBI lineage: Eukaryota > Viridiplantae > Streptophyta > Magnoliopsida > Asterales > Asteraceae > Arctium > Arctium lappa. The sequence continues at coordinate 59,734,633 of CM042058.1, read as the reverse complement.
AGCACTGGATTGTTTTCTATTGTGATGGCACTACTGCTGTTGCAATAGATTGGAATTTTGGAGAGCTGAAGGTCATAGTCTAATAGCTAATTTCTCATCCATAAGACCTGAGCACAACAACTTCCAGCGACTACATACTCAGCTTCAGCTGTGGAAGTGGACACTGAGTTCTGCTTTTTGCTTGTCTAACTTACCAGCTTTCCACCTAAGAGTTGACATCCTCCAGTGGTGCTTTTTCTATCCAGTTTGCAACCTGCAAAATCACTATCTGAATAGCAGTTAGATCGAACCCTGAGTCTTTGGGGTACCAAAGACCTAGGTTAGGAGTTCCTTTCAGATATCTGAAAGTTCGCTTGACAGCGATCAGAAGGGATTCCTTGGGTTCTGATTGATATCGTACACAAAGACAAGTAGAATACATGATATCACGTCGGCTCGCTGTAAGATACAACAGGGAGCCTATCATTCCTCTATAGGCAGTGACATTTACTGGTTTTTAGAGGGATCCTTGTTTAATGTCAGCGGGGGTGCCATAGGAGTTTTCATCGCTGAAGTTTGAGTGAGATTAAACTTTTTCAGCATATCTTTAGCATACTTACCCTGATGAATAAACGTTCCCTTATTAGATTGTTTGATATGGAGTCCAAGGAAGTAAGTTAGCTCACCCATTCATTCTTTCAGCGAATCGAGTACACAGAGATGGGTTAGTAGAACCAAATATAATTTCATCAACATATATTTGAACAAGAATAATATGTTCTTTTATCTTTCTGAAAAGTAGAGTGTTATCAATTTTGCCATGCTCAAATTTTTCAGAGATAAGGAAAGACGAGAGAGTGTCATACTAAGCACGAGGGGCTTGTTTTAACCCATAGAGAGCCTTATCCAACTTATAGACAAAGTGTGGATGTTTAGGGTAAGAGAACCCTAGGGGTTGTGAACTGCGTAGGAATGATGACTTAACATCCATTTGATATATTATGAAGTCCTTGTGAACTGCATAGGCTAAGAATAGTCAAATTGCTTCGATCCTAGACACATAGGCAAAGGTTTCATCATAGTCTATGCCTTCCTCTTGTCTGTATCCCTGAGCAACTAGTCTAGCTTTGTTGCGGGTTACAGTCCCATTTTATCTAACTTGTTTCAATACACCAATTTGGTGCCTATAACAGTTTTGTCAAATGGTCAGGGAACGAGATTCCAAACTTTGTTTCTTTCAAACTCAGTCAGCTCTTCTTGCATAGCGCTGACCCAGTTTGTGTAACACTCTAAATTTCAGAGTAAATTAAAACATTTAAAACCTGACAAATGACAAAGGTAAATTCATTAACTTCCCTTAAATGGGGTCAGTCCTTAAGACTATACAATTCAATACAAGGGTTTCATCAAAAGAATGGGACTTAACAATGCCCAACACCAATACTAAAACATCTCCAAAAACCTCGAGACTCAAAACTCGTCTCTCCCAAAAACCCCGACACCCATCGCTAATGGAAACCTGTTATACACATCATTTGAGAAAAAGTGTCAGACTATAAAGCCTGGTGAGAACATACAGTTTATAAAGCTCAAAAGATATAAACATCAATATCATAAAGAAATCTTTCCATAAAGGTTTAGTTCGTAAAGATAACATTTCGCCACAACCGGGCCTCTTCGGTCCAAAACTCTTAAACGGTGATAAAAGGACCATTTTACCAAGGAGAGTGGTGTAACACAAAGTAGACCACAAATCCGAGTTATGAGCTAAACACTTAGAGTCCTCAGCAATGAACCCAGAGTCCGTGCTACGAGGTGAGATCGTGCTCCCAAGGGAAACCAGTGTATACTCCTTTACTAGGATCACCATGAACCATGGCTAGTAACCGGCCTCACATAACCGTACCATAAACTCATCATGGAACATGTGACCCATAGCTACAATTTGGGGAATATAGCCTCCCAAAAAAATAGTCTACTCCAAAACCTAGGGATCCACTATAAATGGTAAGGACTCGTCACAACAACATATGTGACCAACCATAAATAAACATATGGATACAAGTACATTTTATAAACAAAATGCTACTTCCAGTTCAACTTCTGGTAAGAATGAAAATCATTAAAATGAGTTCATAAACATTCTTTTTACATAATCACGTAATGTGTAAGTAAAACATCATTTTACTTCAATAGGGCAAAACCCGTCATTTTGGTCAAAACTGACCGGGAACCCCGAGATTCACCAAAAACTTCATTTATAACAAAATGTAGAGATCATAAAATCATACCGTAGAAATACTTTAGATTTCGCAAATAAGCGTTTTGACATGTATAAAGTGTGTAAAATGAGAGTAGGAACTCACCGGTAGGTTTTCAGAATAAAACCCGGAAAACCAGATAATGACCACGACGTAGAGGTGAAGCTTAAAACACCGACCCCTCGCTAGAAACACCGAAAACTAGCAACCAAACGAACCTTGAAGATTGAAAGAGAAAAAGAGAGAAAAGAAGAGAGAGAGAGAGAAAATAATCTGGGTTTACAAAGAATCAACCCAAATTGAGATATTTCAGCAAGGCTTTGCACAACTCCCAACACAGCGCACGGCCCGTGCGTTTTCCAAAGGGAAGGGCGCACGGCCCGTGCGTTTTCCACTGACTCGTGCACTGTTTCATGCGCACGACCCGTGCGCATTTCCTGAAGGATGGCGCACGACCCGTGCGCCCTGTAGACAGAACCATCCTCTTCTTTTCTTCTTTTCAAACTCTCAAAACCAAAAAAAAATTCGGGGTGTTACAATCCTCCCCAACTTGGGAATGATTTCGTCCCCGAAATCCCAACTACTCAAAAAGGTGAGGATATCTTCGCTTCATATCCTCTTCGGCTTCCCACGTCACATTTGCTCCTCGGTGATGCTTCCACTTCACCTTGACCAAAGTGACTTCTTTATGACGTAACTTCTTAGACTTTCTCTCTAAGATGGCGTCGGGTTCTTCCACACAACGGTTTCCTTCGTCAACCCTTAACTCTGAAAGGGGAATGACGCTGTCTTCCACCGCCAAACATTTGCAGAGGTAGCAAACATGGAACGTGTTGTGTATTCTGCTCAACTCTGGTGGCAGTTCCAACTGGTAGGCTTGCAAACCTACCCGTTTAAGCACTTTGAAAGGTCCGAGGAAACGGGGACTCAACTTCCCACGTTTTCCGAACCGTATAATGCCTTTCCACGGCGACACTTTAAGCATAACACGGTCGCCTACTTGGAATTCCATCGGCCGTCTCTTCTTATCGGCATAACTCTTCTGGCGATCTTGAGCCGCTTTCATTCTTTCACGACTGCACTTGACATTATCGGCAGTCTCTTGCACGATTTCAGGTCCGGCAAACTGCTTTTCTCCCGCTTTAAGCCAACACACGGGTGTCCGGCACTTTCGCCCATACAAAGCCTCAAAGGGTGCCATGCCGATACTCGAGTGGTAGCTGTTGTTGTAGGAAAATTCTACCAAAGGCAGGTGAGAGTCCCAACCGCCCCCGAAATCGATGACACAAGACCTCAACATGTCTTCCAAAGTTTGGATCGTCCGCTCGCTCTGCCCGTCGGTTTGCGGATGGTAAGCCGTACTCAACTTTACTCGAGTACCAAGCTCTTTCCGAAATCCATCCCAAAAGTTCGAAGTGAACCGACTGTCGCGATCCGACACGATCGACAATGGTATGCCATATCTCGAGACCACCTCATCGATATAAAGCTTCGCTAACTTATCCATCGGTAGAGTCTCGCGCATAGCCAAGAAATGAGCGCTCTTCGTCAATCTATCAACTATCACCCAAATGGTATCGTGACCTCGAAGAGTTTTAGGCAACTTCATCACGAAGTCCATGGTGATATGCTCCCATTTCCATTCGAGAATCTCTAAAGACTGAAGACTCCCATATGGTCTCTGGTGTTCGGCCTTAACTTGCGAACACGTCACACAACGCTCAACGTAACGTGCCACATCGAGCTTCATTACCGGCCACCAATAGTGCAACTTCAAGTTCCTGTACATCTTTGTGCTTCCCGGATGTATGGAATACTTGGACTTGTGTGCATCTTCTAACAACAGCTCACGGTTACCCCCTATCTTGGGCACCCACACACGACCGCTGAACAGTTTCACTCCACGGCTATCTTCCGTTAAGAGTAAACGCTGTTTTGTCATGACTTCTTCTTTGAGATTCTCCTCTAACAGTGCTTCCACCTGTGATGCCTTGATATTCTCAACAAGACTAGATACTAGCTCGATTCTCGAATGGGTAGCTCGAATACTCCCGCTATAGTCCTTCCGACTTAGCGCATCGGCCACCATGTTTGCCTTACCTGGGTGGTAAAGCAATTCACAGTCGTAATCTTTCAGCAACTCGAGCCACCTCCTTTGCCTCATATTCAACTCTTTCTGATCAAAGACATACTTCAGGCTCTTGTGATCCGTATACAGAGTGCACTTCGTGTCGTAAAGGTAATGTCGCCAAAGCATCAAGGCGAACACCACCGCTGCTAACTCCAGATCATGGGTTGGGTAATTCTGCTCGTGTATTTTGAGCTGTCTCGAGGCATAAGTGATTACCTTACCTCGTTGCATCAACACACAACCCAATCCCATCTTTGAAGCGTCGCTGTAAACCACGAAATCCTCCGATCCTTCAGGTAATGTCAAGATCGGAGCTTCACACAACTTCTTTTGAAGGATCCGGAACGCCTTCTCTTGGGTTTCGGTCCGTGCGCCCTGTAGACAGAACCATCCTCTTCTTTTCTTCTTTTCAAACTCTCAAAACCAAACGAAAATTCGGGGTGTTACAGTTTGGATCTCTGAGGGCATCATCGGTCTTCTTAGGGTCGAGAAGAGAGAGATAGTTAACAAAAAGGCAGATGTTACCTGAGCTTCGTCGAGTCTAAATACCTTCATCTGGATCACCAAGGATTTGATCAATAGGGTGATCTTTGGTCCATCCCTGAGTGGGGGCGTGAGCATCTATGTTCGATATTGGATCAGCAATGGGAATATTCACTGAAGAAGATGATTCAACCTGAGGTTCATCAGTTAAAAACTGTTAAGGTTGAGGTTCAGGTTGAATATCATTCACTGAGAGATCTTCAAAGATGTTAGGGGATTCAGAGGTCGGAAGATCAGATGGTGGTAATGTTTTTAAAGGAACAAATGATACCAATGAAGTGGATTCAGTGTTAGGTGGTATGATGTCTGGATCATCATCAGCATTTGAGGGGTTTGCATGATGATGTGAGTTGAAAAGAGGTTCAATTTCTCCATAATGAGAAAACATCCAAGCATTGAGTTCTTCATTACCAGTGATAGGTTTAGAGTTCACTGATTTGTATTCATCGAAGGTTATGTGGATTGTTTCTTCTACAATTTATCTTCTCTTGTTGAAGACCCTGTAGGATTTGGAGATTGAGGAGTATCCAAGAAAAAATCCTTCATCAGACTTTGGATCAAACTTTCCAAGGGTATCTTTGTTGTTTAGAATAAAACACTAACAACCAAAGATATGAAAAAAGCAGATAGAGGGCTTTCTCCCATGGAAGAGTTCACAATAGTCTTGTTAAATCTTTTGACAATCAGTGACCTGTTTTGGGTAAAACATGTCGTGTTGACAACTTCTGCCCAGAATTGAGTTGGAAGATTTGAACCGCTGAGCATTGATCTTGCGACTTTAATGATCGTTCGGTTTCTTCTTTCAGCGACTCCATTTTGCTGAGGAGTTCTCAGAACAGAGAAGTTATGAGAAATTCCCTTTCTCTCAAAGAAGTTATCTAGAGAACTATTTTTGAATTCAGTTCCATGATCACTCCTTATTGAGGGAACAATTAAGTTATTCAACATTTCCAACTTTCTAACAAAAGATATAAGTTCATCTGGGGTATCACTCTTAGAATAGAGAAATATCACCCAAGTATATCGAGAGTATTCATCTACTATGACAAGAGTGTATTTCTTTCTAGCTATGGATTGGATGTTGACAAGGCCAAACAAATCCATATGCAAAAGTGGAAGAGGACTTGTCACTGATGAAACTTTCTTAGACTTGAAACTAGCTTTAGTTTGCTTTCCTTTTTCACATGCTGAGCAAAGAGATTCCTTTGCATATGGATGATGAGGTAGACCGGAGACAACTTCCTTTGAGGATAGAGTATTCAGTGTTTTGAAGTTGAGATGGGAGAGCCATTTTTGTCCATCACTAAAAATGATTTCTTAGAAAAGCATACGTCGTAGTCTTTATGACATAGTTGACTAATGCTGAGAAGATTGTGCTTTAGTCCATCTACATAAGGGACTTTTCGGAAGGTAGTTGTACCATAAATTGAGTACACCAAACCCTCTGGTATAACCTTTTCCATTTTTGTCAAAAGTCACTGAGGGACCTTTCTCTTCCTTGTATTCAGTGAGCAGGTTCTTTTGGCCAGTCATGTGTTGAGAGCATCTACTATCTAGATACTAGATACCCTTTGAGACCTGCAAACATAAGGAAGATTAAGTTTTTATTGGTACCCACTTTTCAATGGGTCCAATGGAGTTACTGGAGATGGAAGGTTCATCAATCTTCACGGCATTTGTAGATTTAGCATTAGTGGTAACCTTCACTTTAGTTAAGTTCTTAACTTTAGTGGTATTTTTCACCTTGGCAGACTTCTCACCTTTGGTGACCTTCGTAGCCTTGGAGGCATTCATCTTCACTTTGGTTCTCTTTTCAACCTTTGTGGAAATATGGTCGGTAAGTCCACAGTGATAGCATTTTCTATAGCTGAAAGTGGCTTTAAAACCAGGAGCATTAGAAAACTCGAGGTGAGTCGGGCCAGCTCCTAGAATACCCTTAGCATTAGATCTCGGAGGAACTTTCAGTTCTTCTGATTTCATAAGCTTGAAGTCACTCTTTAGCTTTGGAGTGGATCTCTAAATATTACCAGTGATCATAGATCCAGAACTAGAAGGTTGACTAGCTGAAGGTTTATAGGAGACCTTTAACTTTGCTATCTTTGTAGCCTTTTGAGGATAATGGGAAATGGATTTCCCTTTATCAGCGAGTTTAGAACTCTTTGATAAATCCTCAGGGATAGGGTTGGAAGATGAAGAGCACTGAGATGAGGAAGTGTCAGGGATAGAAAAGACAAACATTCCAAACTTAAGCATGGAACAGTCTCTGCTAGGTTGATCCTTATCAGATTTATAACCAGGACCGGTTTTATCATGAGAAGGGATCTGAGCACTTAAGATCTCAGTGACCTTAGTTGAGGATTTGCACCATCCTTCAACCGTGGATTTTTCAGCTTTGAGAATAGTGATGGCTTGTTCTCATTCAATGTTGATGATTTCATTGACGATGACTTGATCTTTTAAATTTTCTTCTAAAAGAGTTAGTTCTTTAATTCTTAGATGGAATGTTTCAAGTTGTTCAGTTAGATCAATATTTTTTTTAGCTAAGGTTTTGACATTTAATGCATTGTATAAGTCAATCGTTAGTACGTCAACAACACGACATCTCTCAGCTTCAGAAAGAGAGGGGTTAGTAGAGATTGATACTTGAGAGGAGATAAAGCTTGTGGTTGATCCTGTAGGTTCTTCTACTTCTTCTTTAATCTCATCCATAAGACAGAGATTAGAAGTATCTTCTTCATCAGAACTTGATTCTTCTGATTCTGCCCAGTCATGCTCTTCAGCGATAAGACCCTTACCCTTTCGCTTGAAGCCTTTCATCTTCTCATATTTTTCTTTCAGCTTAAGGTATTTGTTATAGTTGGACTTCTTAGATGAAGAGGGTTTAAAGCCTTTCTTTGACCTGCATTCGCTGGCAAAATGGCCAATTTTCTCGCAGTTGTAGCAGGTAACAGTTGCCTTATCAATAGGTGTTGATTTAAGCTGGTCAGATAGGGAGAGAGGCTTATTTCTTCTAAAATTGTTCTTCCTTTTAAATCTCTTAAAAGAGTTTGTCAAGAATGCTAGAGATTCATCAAACTCTAAAAGGTCATTGTCTGATAGATCCTCTGAGTCAGAATCTAACTCAGTGATAGTGAGAGTAGATCGCTGAGATGGGATAATCTCTGAAGAGACTAAAGCAACAGAAGTGCTTTTAGAGTTTTTAGAATCTTTAACAAGATTATTCTTCAGTTTATTTGATTGCTCATAGTTGAGCAAAATCATATAGAGATTACTGAGAGAAATATGATTTAAGTCTTTGGTCATTTTGAGACACATTGAATAATTGTCCTAGTCTTTAGGAAGACATTCCAAGAATTTGGTGAGGACCTTAGAATTAGAATAGGTCTTACCAATAGTCCTCAAATCAATTATTAAACAGTTAAATCTCTGGTGAACATCATATAGGGATTCATTCTTACCACAGATAAAACTGTCATACTGTCTTACTAAGTTGATCTTTCGGGTTTCTTGGATTTCAGTGGTGCCTTCATACTTAACACATATAGTTTCCTACATATCTTTAGAAGTTTTCAGATGCATGATGGAATGGAAGGCTTCATCAGGCAAAGCCACAGAGATAATGTTTTTTGCCTTTGCATCTAATCCTACTTTCTATTTGTCCTTGTCGCTCCATTGTCTCATTTCATTAGGAGTGTACCTTTCAGGGATAGCGGGTGTGGTTGAAGAGGCAGGGACTGCATCTATGATAACAAATGGTTCATAGGGTCCATTTGCTACATATTCAGGTATAGTAGGATCTACACCTTCTAGAAAGAGCATCATTCGATTTTTCCAGAGTGCAAAGTTGTCTCTGCTGAATCGAGAAGGTTTGGATAATTAACCATTATCATAGTAGTTTGAACTTGTGTTTAGTGCTATTGTTAAGAATAGCAAGGAAGAGAGTAAAGCAAGATCTTGTTTATTTATTAAACAGTCTGCTCTGATACCAGTTGTTGATCCCGAAGGTGCTTAACAAGTTTGTAGAAGGGAGGGGGGGAGGGGTTGAATACAAACATAAATTTTTATGGTTTAATAAATTGTTAATTGATAACTTAAATCACATTTTACAGTTTGCTGCGGAACAAGATTAAGTAAAACCTAATCTAAACAAACTTAAGAATCACAAAGGGGTTTGCACTTAGAACAAGAGATAAAGGTTGAGATGATATAGAAAACAAGGGTTTCTATATGTGGTTCACTAAGATAGAAGAGAGAAGGAAACACTTCAGAGTGAAGCTTAACCTTTCTATTTGAACTCTATGCATTAAATGCATGGCAAAGGTACTTTACACGTGTCACTATTTGGTTGGTTGCATGCCTCTACTTTTGGTGACATGCTTTTGGCCGAATGGTGAACAGTGTAGTCTTCAGAGTTGTTGTATGATTTGTGGTTGAGGTATATCTCTTCTGACAGTTGTACTTCTTGTGCAAAGATAAGACACAAGAAACTTGGAGAGAAAGCTTTGTGATCATCAATCGCTGAGGGATTCTTTTCTTCAGGGAGTCCGAATTAAGGTTAGCGATCGCTGAAGCTTTTCTTCATATTTCTTTGCATTTTGTGGACTTGTCTTGGTTTCACTGATATCCGCATCAGATCATGAGTAGACTTAGTCACTTGTTCATCAGCTTTGTCTTCGATGTCAGCGATGAACGTCATTGTCGCAAAAATTGTCTTCAGGGATTACATTTAACAAAATACATTAAAAATCATCAGCGATACTGAATAGACTCAGTATGTAATCCCTGATGGTGAAACACTAATACATACAGATGTTAAACATAATTTTCACCAAGTATTTTAAAGGGTCTTCATCAAATCACTAAGATAGTTTGGATCAACAAGAGTGGGAAAAGTGAGAAAAATGGCTTAAAAATCGCACCAGAGGTTCAGCTCGCCCATGCCCACTAGCCACGCCCCTTTTATTCATGTGAACTATGTCGTGACTTAGGTCGCCGAACAAGTCGCCTAACTCACTGTTTCACCTTTTCTTGTCCAGTTTGATACTTTTGTGGGTTACGCAACTTTGGCTGCGACCCAAGTCGCGTATAAAGTCGTAAGAACCCCTTTAAAGCCCAAAAAATCCTTGTTTTTGATATCCTTTTGACTCCCAAACAACCCAAGTCTAAAGGACACAATTAAACACCATTTGTCCAATAATACATCAAAAATGGCTTGATTAACCCGTAATTTCATCCACAAACAACGAAAACATAGGTGTTACAATCCTCCCAACCTTATAAAAGACTTGTCCTTAAAATCTAGCACCAAACAAGCAGCTAAGTATACCGCTTCTTCACAGCTCTATCGATCTCTGAAAACCACTTGGCCTTTTAACGCGGTACACAAACATCATCTATTCATTTTATGAGAAGCTGATAACTTATCCAAATACATGTTAACCTACTTATTCTATGCAAAACATCTTTACACCATAGAATCACAGGGAAGGGGATAAGAATGTTTTCAAACTCGGGATAAGTCCAACCATCCACTAAACATACCATTCGTCCCAGAATGGTAGACGATTCTTGTTTGGTTTATGCAACTCAAAGATTCATGTAAATAGAACTCCATGCGAGTATACCCCTTGGTCTACCTTCGTATTTTAACTAGTAATAATGGTAAAAGTACCAGATATCGATCTACATGGAAGGCTTGTGAAAGTTCTTCAAAAGTCCAATCTTTAAAAACTAATTTTAGATGGAGAATTTGAGGAAATCTTTATGAGTGTTTTTTTTGGATTATTAACTAAAAATCAGTCATAGAGAAGAAGCAGAATGTGCAAAGGTTTGTTAAGACAAAAATAAGTGATCCAGTAAAAAGATGTTATAGCACCTGGCAATCCTGTAGTACCAAGAAATGGCGTTATAGTATTGCCACATTATCAAATATCGGGTCAAATGGCCTCCTAAAGTATACATAGGCTGACATGCTATCGATAGGATATCATTTACGTTACACGTCGTGAATCCTAGCGTAACACAATGTTACCATCGTACAACGTAGGCGTATAACACTTGTCAGGTAATAAAACTATTTATAGTCTTATGATGTTATCTGTTAATGCCAAATATTACCCAAGGATAACTTAAGGTCGGTGTGGAGCTTTTAACAACTAAAGTATGGAATATATCGACAAATCGTGCGAAGAAAGATAAATAAATAATAAGACACCGAAATTTGGGTGACACGGAAAACCCCGTCTAGGTTAAAAACCATGGACAATAGCAGAGATCGTGAATTCACTATAGACGTCAAACAGGGACGTCGTCCTTTAGAAGGAGCAACCAATAGTACAATTGACAATAATACAAGTAAAAGACAAAAAAATCGTAAGATTCTGTAGTCAGACGTGAAGTGGAGCACTTCGTCGAGAGTTCTTATTTGAAGAAAAATTGCTTGAATGTCTTGCTAATGCTTGAGTATTGCATATCTCATATGTGTCCTTTTGAGCTCAGTATAACTCGTATATATATCTTTCGTGGTCATAAATGAGCTTTAAATGATCCAACGGTCCATACATTAAATGGTCTTGATGAAGATCGTCCATTATAACATTTGTCCATAAATGTGCGTTTAACCTGAAATAAAGAGTCATAAAGAGAAACGTTCGTTGGTAATAAATAAGTCATGGTTGTTATACGTCTTGCGAAGGTTGGAAGATATTTGTCGACGAGGGACTTTTGGTCATAAGTCGTGAGAAACCTACGACCATCGCCATAAGTGGCGACCAGAGTCACCGGTGTATGTGGTCTTCAAGTTAATACAAGAGTAGTCTTAAGATTGGAGACATTTGGTTTTCTTGCGTCGGTCGAGACTTGTGAAATTTTACCCAAACATTATCTCGGGTTTTTCATATTTATCTTAACTATGAAAGTTAATGCATTTTCATACATGAAATTAGTTGTCAATTAATTAAATGTAATCTTCAATGAAACATTAATCATATAAAGTAAATAGTTAGACACCAATGCTATATTTATAATACACCTCTGTACTTTAACATCGGTTTTGGTCTTCACTCTACCTTACACCCCAAGCTAAGGCGTTTAGCCCATCATTGCTCGGATTCTTCTTGCGAAAGATGTAAGGACTGAAAATATAACTAATGGAAATGGAAGATACTTCAAGTAAATTACAGAAATGCAAATAACAGGAAAATAAATTGGTAAAAAGTAAATAATGAAAATGGAAAAGACAATAAAGTAAATGGCGAGAAAATAATTGACAACAAAGTAAATTCCATATTTGGAGTGGGAATGCATTTTTGGATTTTTCTTTCTTTTGCAATGCCATGCCTTTTTCCATATGCTCACCTTTTCATCCAATGACATAATTTTTCTGCCATTTTTCTCATATTGAGGTATAGGATGGACCCATTGGTCTTTTTTGAGATTTTGGTGTCTTTGACACACTTTCATGCAAAGGGAATATAGCTATGCTTTTTGGAATTTTTATTTGGTGCTTTGCATGTCTTTCTATAATGATGCACAAGTGAGATTGGGATTTTGTTGTTTAAGGCTGAACGTACCTCCCCCAGACTTGGTACAGATAATGTCCCCATTGGATCATTAAAGAGGAGGTGTACAAAAAAAATGGGATGATGAATTATGAATGAATGTCCAAACAAAAGGATTATCCCTATGATGACTCAACTTAGTAGTTTAGTAAAGTGTTAGTTAGTCCACTATGGCAATCTATTATTGAAGTTACATCACATGAGAGTACTATGGCTATAAGATCAATTTAAGCATGCATAAAAATAACCTATGAGTTATGGAATTCTGGTGCATACATAGCTATAAGTAAAACAAGCTCATTAAATCAGTTCCAAGTCTATTGAAACATAAAACCAAAGATGAGGATGAAATAAAAGACTCAAAGACTCAAAGACCTAATATCATGATTTAATAGTCAAAGCACAACTTCAGGACATAAAACAACAAAGATTCTAGATAAATCAAACAAGTATTGACTAATTATGGAATTAAATAATGCAAACTGACTCAATCGGCCTCTAGGACATAGACTCAAACAGTTTAGCATGGACTCAAAAACTAAAAGAAAGTTAGAAATATAAGCTAAGACTTAAGACTCATATTAAACAAGTATATTAAAAAGAAGAAGGTCAGAATGGCAGAACCTATCTTACTCTGGTTGAGTAAGAAATGCATGATGTTGTAGGACAAGTCTGGGAGGAGGTGGCATCTTCATAAGCTTCATGGATTTTCCATGCTTCCAAGCCTTCTCGATTTGCAGTTTTTGTTGCTCACACTCCACCCACTGCACCTATCCTTATTTAGAATATCAACCTCATCTTGTAAAATCTTGATCTGCCTCACCAGCTTCTTTGTCTTCTTCTTGAGTATGTGATAACGCCATTTTTGGCGTTATTTTAGTGCCACTTTCCGGGTATAATTGCTTGGATTCCAAACACACAAAACGTCTTTTTACAGTTTATTCTTGAGTTTTTTTTCAGGAATTGATCTTTCGAGAATAAATTAAGAATTGGATTCAAAAGGAGCTAATTATACACGAGAATGGAGTGTCCGAAAAACTTAATGGCAAAAGCAACGAATTTCCAAGTCAAACCATGAATCAAGATACACCTTGGAGGTTTGAAACAATGACTAATGAGACTTGTAAAATTAGTTAGGATGTCAAGTAAGTTTCAGAATTTACAAGAGACAGCGCGACTTAACTAGCGCTATAACTTGCGGTAGCTGCTGTAAATCGTTTTTTAGCCTCTTTTCAGCTAGGGTTTGCGACATTCTACATTCTATCCTCTTGAGCGGTGGCTAGGGGTGATTTTGGGCAACTTAGATTGGTTTTTCTACAAAGATTGGAGACAATTAACGCAAGGAAATCGTCACGGAGCGTGATATTGATAGAGATCAAGGCATCATTCGTGGGTATTGTAATTCAAAAGGGAGTTTTTCACTTCTAGATATTTTGTTCAAGAGACCAATGTTTAGTTTTATTTTCCTTCTTTTTGATTTGTGTTTTAACACTCCCAACATGAACTAATCTTTAGATGGTGAGGGTTGGATGAACTTTGGTTTACCAGCTTTTCTAATTAATGAAGCAAATGAATTTGATTTAATGCTTTTGTGAGTCTGATCATCTTTGAAATGGTTTATTTGCTATAAACTAGATTCGCAAGACAACTATTTTATAACTTGAATTAATTTGAATCCCTAAGGTGAGAAATTGGTTAGAGATATACCAAGTAAACCTTGGTACTATTTTGCAATCTTATTCTTAATAAATTTCTAAACACATGTGTTGAGATCGAGAGATAAAACTTGCAGTTTCTAGAGATGACTTTGTTGTTGCTCGAGAATAACAGTTTAATTGGAGATTGTGTATTCAATTAATTGGAATTGGTTGGTAACTGTCATAAGTAAATGTTCTTTGTGAAACCATTGGGATTTCAACCCTCAACTGCTTTTCTCCCGAAAAAGTTCTCAACTTTGTTCTTTGTTTCTACTCCAGAGTTTATTTTATTAATTTAGTTATTAATTAATTATCAACAATTCATCAGTTGGATCGTCCAGTTAATAATGGCTATAGTTATTGTGATACTCAATTCCTAATTCCCTGAGTTCGATACTCGTACTTCCAGTACATATTAATTGATTCGATATGCACACTTGCAATTCGATTTAGGGGAGGGGTGTAAATTCATCTATCAAGTTTTTGGCGCCGTTGTCGAGGAACGAGTTTGCACTGATAGCACTACTAGCTATAGACATTATTACATTGGATAATTTTATTTTTATTATTATTGTATGTTATTAGGTCACTAATCATTTGTGTTATGCACTACAAGTACCTCCTGGTTTATGCCAAGAAGAACCCGGGGCAGCATTGTAGAACCTATTGATCTAGAAATGAAAGGGTTGCACGCCAACTGAGGAAAGCAACTAAGATTTGAAAACAAAGATAGATGGGAGACGCAATTCCAAGGAATGAGGATGTACCCCCACCACCACCCATTCCTCCAGCAATGCCGATGAGAACTTTTGCCAACTCGAATGTGGCGAACAGTAATTCCGGAGTGCAAGCCCCAACAATAGCTGCAAACAATTTTGAGATCAAGTATGGCACTATCCAGTTACTATAGCAAAATCAGTTTAGGGGAGAAGCAACAAAAGATCCTCAAGGACACATTCGAGCATTCGAAAATATTTTCAACACATTCAAAATTAACAGAGTGTCAGATGATGCCATCAAGCTGAGGTTACTCAACTTCTCACTTAAGAGAAGGGCATAAATATGGGAAGAAGGCCAACCTACTAGTCATATTACTACATGGGTAGAAACAGTTACATCATTCCTTCAGACATTTTTTCCACTGGGTAGGACTACTTAATTAATGGCTAAGGTCACTCATTTTTCTTAGTGGGACCAAGAGAAACTCTACGAGGCATGGGAGAGGTACAAGGACATGCTGAAGAAGTGCCCACACCATGGTCTACATGGTTAGGTGATCATCCAGACCTTCTTTGGTGGACTGCGTCCGCAATATATGAATGACATCACGTCCGCAATGGTTGGTGCATTAATGAATAAAATCTATTAAGAGGCAATTGAGCTGATTGAGAACCTGACTGAACATAGCTAAGACACTCCACAATTTTCTATCAGAAGGGTAGCTAATGTTCAAGAATTTGGAGAATTGAAATCCATCAAAGCTCAACCGGCAACCATTACCAATCAACTGAAGGGAGTTTTATTAATTCCCAAATTGCAAGTATGATCAAGATTAACAATTACAAATCACAAATTCACTTTGTCATTGATGAATTCCAACGATTACAACTTCTCTCTCTACTTTCTCTCTATACAAATCTCTCTAAATGTTCTCAATGGTTAGTTCAATAATATGTCTAGCTACAAGATTAACAAAGGAAAAAACTATTTAAACCTACATGCTAAAACAAGCAAACTAACAAAACTAACAAATACATTGACTTTGACATTGACTTCTATTTAAATGAGTTGACCTTGACTTTAGCAAATGAGGTTTTGACTTAGGCTTTATTTTCATTCTCAACGGGATCCGAGTGAATCAGAGGCGGAAGATGATGACAGTGATGTTGATCCAGAGCTTCACGACATCAAAGAAGCGATGTTGTTTCAAACCAAGGCCGTACAGAAAAAGTTCTTCAAGCACTCCACTCCCAACAATCAGTGGTACGCCACAGGGGGTAAACATCATGAGTACAAAGAGAAGTATGAAGGAAAGAAAGGGTTTGATACAAAAAGACCAACTGAGACTAAACTGGAGATTAAGGGAGCTGACGAACCACCTAAGTGCTACAACTGTGGTAAGACAGGTCATTTTTCTCGTGAATGTCGGAAACCAGTTGTCAAGAATGTTGAGTACTATAAGAATAAGTTACTTCTAGCCAAGAAAAAGGAAGCCGGAAAATCACTACTAGCAGAAGATGCTCGCTGGTTGAATCTCACCGATGATGAAGAAGACGAAGAAGAAGAAGATGCAGATGCCTACCTATGTTTCATGGCTAAGAATTCTGAGGCATACAAATCCGACAATGATGATCGCGCCTCACAATCGTCAGATGATGCCTCTGAGGTATGTTCTTCTACTTATACTGCCTTATTAGATCAAATGCAAATAATGATGCTCAAGCTACAAGATCTAACTGATAGATTAAAAAGTGAACAAGCTCTTGTCGCCAAAATAGAAGCACGTTTACTGAATAATGAAAAAGTTCTTACTCAAGTAAACGGTGAATGTGCTGATAATCATAGTTGGTCAAAGAGCTTGCAAGAGGAAAAATCCAAACTTGCTGAAACTAACAAGGCTTTAAATGAACATATTTCTGATTTGTGAAGTAAGCTTAAAAAGTCTGAACGTGAGACTGAGGATTACATGTATAAGTATGAGTTTGCTTTAGTTCAAAAGAATGATTTACTTGATAAGCTGAAAGCCCTTAAACTTAAATTGTACAAACTTGGACAATCAGATCACACCATTCACTTGATCACATCTAAAGAATTCAGGGATTACAAAGATAAGTCAGGTTTGGGATATGAAAATCCTTACTACCTTACCAAGGCTTTGTCAAAAACACCTACTCTCTACAAACTTGAATATCTGGATCTTGGTCCGGAATATCAAATAGAGTTTATGGAATCTTCTGAAGAGGTTGAAGCACAGGAAGATTTAAATAAGAAAATGATTGACAACGTGCAACTTCCCTTTGTTTATGATGAACTCAATGCAAGTTATCGTACGAGAGAACTAACACTCTAGACCGACTACTTTCATAGTTACTCCAATGAAGAGATCCATTCCAAACTTGTTGAACCAAAGATTTATGTACCACCTTTGGTTTTAGAAAAGAAATTGGTTCAACTTGAAAACAATTTTGAAAATGAAAGAAAGTTGTTCAATAATGAAATTAACAAGTTGTCAAAACAGTTATCCAGTTTAACAGCTGAAATTTTACAAGAACAGCAAGACAAAACTAATCTTCAAATGGATCTGGAAGTGGCTATGAGTTCTTTTGACAAGGAATAGGGGTTTCTAATTTCTAAAATTGAGGATCTTCAATTACAAACCCCAGCTAAGTGTACGGATACTTCTATTTCTAAAGGTAGTCATTCTGAAAATCAGTCAATGAAATCAAAAGCATCCTCTTGCAAAGCGTTCATAGGGGTAACTGATAATTGTTTCGATATGCCCCCAAATTCTTGTGACTCGCCAAATCTAGGAGAGGACATACAGTCTGACGAAGATTTCTTTTCTGCCTTAATGAATTCTAAGGAATGTCTGAATGATGATGTGAACAAGTTTGACTTTGATCCTAAACTTCCAAGCCATACCAAGTTTCTTGATAAATGGAAAAACAAGATTTTCCCAGATCTCATGGATATGGGCGAAAGCTCAAAATCCACCTCTCAACGTGTCTCTGTGAAAGCCTCCCAATCTAAATCCAGTTCTAGATCCAAAAGGCGTTCACAGAAACAACGTAAATCTGGAAAAACTTAAAAATTCAAATGTATCTCAATTTCACTCTTTTGACCCTCGGTTTACTGATTTTTCAGATAATCAATTCACACAAAAGGGAGTTAAGCAAGTTTAGGTAGCAAAGCAGTCATTAAAAGACAAGAACAACAAGTCATTTCATTCCGCTTTTACTGATAGAAAAAACAATATTTCTCGTGGTGTTTTAAATAAGGATGCTATTTTTGGACATAATTTTCCATTTCCTTGCAAAGTTAATTCAATTAAGCACTTTATTAATGTTGCCTATCATAATATTGGTTGCTATTGGTGTGGATCGAATGATTTTGTTGATAAATATGTTGCATCTGATTGGTTTGGCAAGTATAATTATCATTCTAGTAATTCCCATTATAGTGCCCCTAAACTTCGAAAATGGCCTGTTTATAAGTGGGTGCCTAAATCTAACCCAAAAGGACATGACACAGCAGCAAGAACAGATCCCAATCAACCGGGAACTGCACAGGAAAGACAATCAGAAATGGCTCAGGACACTGAATCAGTACATGATACAGAGATCAATGAGGCACAGATAGAGGCTATTTCAGAGTCGAGTCATCTTCAGGCAAATTACTCAGTCACAGAATTAATCGATTGTGAAGACGGTACAGACTCACCCGTTGAGGTCAAAAATTATGATTTAATTAATCAATTTGCAGATATTGGAGAGTCAGCTGAACCGATATTCGAAAGAGCTTTAGTCGTATTCCAAGAAGGAGTCAATGAATTGTGCACATTCGACGATGTAGAATGTATGCAACAAGGAGACTATGATTGCTTATTTGAGCATATACGACTAGAGTTTCAATCTACTGAGGCACTTTCAGGCATCATCCCTCTACGACCAGTTCCTTCCGTTCCACCAGATCTCCCCGATCAGAATATGTCATAAACTCCAGTTCCTGAAGCTGTAAACGCATGACCTAGTCCACCATTGAAATGGGAAATAGTAAGGATTAATGTTCCCTTTCTTGAAGAATCTTACAAAAGAATCTTTGCTCATTGGATCTGAACATATGATAAGGTGTTTCTCTATGGTATTGGGTCATTTGACAGACAAAAACAATTCACCTATTGTTCCCTGAGAAAGAACAATAATAGACCAAGCACGGGCAGAACAAAACTTAGAATCAAATCTATCGATGAAATTGGTACTGATCGCTCCGAAGAAAAAATATGGTATCCTACTTTTCTTGTTACTAGAGAAGATGGGACACAATGGAAATTCACAAAATTTGATTTTGAGGATCTTGAGCTACAAGATTTTCTGTTTCTGCTATGTGACTTGAAGACTCGAACCATACGTTCTGGTGTAATTCAAGATGCTCTGACTGTCGTAAAGCGTTTCATGATGACCACGATGAAGTTAGCGTGTCTTGAATACTTACAGATTGGTATTGAAAGTCATCAAGCCAAGATCAATCTGCTCAAACCTGATCTGAGACTACCAAGTAACTTTAAGGATGATCCAGCCTACAGAGTGATTGAAACTATGGAACTTGGCATGACGTATCCCAACAGGAAAGGTAAAATGCGTTACTTCAGATTTAGCCAGATTTCCAGATTCTGTGATGGTACTCTGTACATCCATTTAAACAAACTTCATGATATGTTGTCTCAACACGACAAAGGCCAGAATCAGTTGGATCCGAGTTACAGAAATCTCGTGACTAGAGCCTTGAATCTGATCCTTGAAAGACTAGAGTACATAAATTCAATAAGGGTCTTCGAGATGCACTTCGGACTTCGAAAAGTACGTGTTCCGAACTAGAGAGACTACGAACTTCAATTCAAAGGGGGAGATTGTTAGGGTGTGCTTTATTTGTTGAATTGAAGTAGAGGGGTGCAAAATGTAATGTTTTATTTCTTTATTTAGTTAATGGGCTTTTCTATGTTAAATGGGTTGTGGGCCTGTTAGACTTAAGCCCTTGGTATATAATGTTTTGTTTAACCTAGTTTCTAGGTTAATGGTCATTTAGAGGTTTACGCATATCAGTTAAAATTCTCTCTATAAACCTTTGAGCTTTATCAGTTAATACAATCATATGACCAGAGTTGATGACATATATTGATCGTTCTTCAATGATTTATTGATTACACTTGCAAACTGGGATTCACAACATATTTAGCATGCCCAACTTGCTGATGAAAAAATTAAACCTACGTCCATCTAAAGCTTTTGTGAAAATATCATCAAGTTGAAGATTAGTTGGAACAAAATACATCTCTATTGTGCCTTTTTCAACATGATTTTTAAGGAAATGATACCTCACATCAATGTGTTTTGTCTTGGAATGTTGCACTAGATTAGCAAAGATGGCAATTACACTTTTGGAGTCACGCAAGATGGGAATTCTGTTGAAGTCAAAACCATAGTCTCTGAGTTGAGTTTTCATCCACATTACTTGTGAACAAAAACTAGAAGCAACAACATATTCTGCTTTTGCGGTAGAAGTTGACACACAATTTTGCTTCTTAGATGACCAACTCACTAACTTTTTTTCCCAAAAGTTGACAGCATGCAGAGGTACTTTTCCTGTCTAATTTGCATCCCGCATGATCTGCATCAATGTAAGTTGTTAGTTCAAAATCAGAGTGTTTTGGATACCAGAGACCAAGAGATGGTGTGCCTCTGAGATATCTAAGCACTCTCCTCATAGCAGATAAGTGCAATTCTTTTGGATTAGCTTGATATCTAGCATAGAGACAGGTTGCAAACATTTTATCAGGTATGTTTGCAGTTAAGTATAAGAGTGACCCTTTCATGCCTCTGTAGGTTTTGACATCCACATATTTTGCTGAAGGATCAGAGTCAAGCTTAACTCCAGTGGCAATAGAAGTTTTCATAGGAGTTGAATCATTGAGTTTGTACTTTTTCTAAATGTCAGAGACATATTTGGCTTGATTTATGAAAGTGCCCTCTGAAATTTATTTTACTTGCAGTCCTAGGAAGAATGTTAGTTCTCCAATGAGACTCATTTCAAATTCACTCTTCATCAACTCTGAAAACTTGTCGCAATACTTTTAAATTGTTGACCCAAAAATAATATCATCAACATATATCTATACCAGAAGTAGCTCATTTTTTTACTTCTTGATGAACAGAGTGGTATCCATAGTTCCTTTTTTAAAACCATTTTCAATCAAAAAAGTTAAGAAAGTTGCAAACCATGCTCTAGGAGCTTGTTTAAGGCCATACAAAGCTTTATCAAGATATTATACATGGTCTGGGAACTCTAAGCTTTCAAATACAGGTGTTTGTTGGACATATACTTCTTCATTGAGTTTACCATTAAGAAAGGCAGATTTGACATCCATTTGATATACTCTGAAACCTTTGTGTGCAGCATAGGTTAAAAAGATTCTAATTGCTTCTAGCCTAGCCACAGGTGCAAATGTTTCATCATAATCAATTCCTTTTTCTTGGAAATATCCCTTAGCAACCAATTTGGCTTTGTGTCTGATTATCATGCCATCTTTATCCTTTTGTTTCTGAAAACCCATTTGGTTCTGTGTGTCCCAATATGTAATCATTCAATCAAGTAAACAAATAATCAACACAATAATGCAAACCTGATATTGATTAATCAAATGATTCAACGAGTTACAAGTTCTTGAAATCGATATATCTCTCTCTCTCTGTTTCTCTCTTCACGGCGCACCACCACCAACACAGCCTCCTCTCAATAATATTAATTCTCAATTAAGATCCTTAACCCTAATTACCACTAACCTAATATTATTTATACATAGGCCATAAGCCTAATGGGCTTGACAAGGTTTAGGCCCAACAACTAAAACTAAACTTATTTAACTTAAAACTAATAAATAAAATACGTAAACAAACTTTGACTATTTATTACAAAAGGACCCTAGACTATTTGTTGAGACGACTTTATCAGCTTTGACTTCAATCTTCTATATTCAGATAATTATGATCTTGAATCCAATAAATATATGCATTAACAATCTCCCCCTTTGGATCAAGATCATTCTTTAAGCTCGGAAAATGTAATTGTGTGTTCCAGATTCTAATTTCTAATCAATATTAAACAAACACAACAAGATTAACAAACAATTACCTGTTTGATTACTTTCTCAAATCACAATTACAAAGATCTCTCTCTAGAACTCTCTTTCTCTCTCTCTACGTATTCTTTCTCTCTAACTTCTATCTCTTGTAACTCAACTTCTTAATGAAAATACGAAAAGAAATACTATTTATACTACCTTCTAAAACAAGGAAACAACAAATACAAATACATTGACTTTTATTAATAGACTTTGACTTTTAATGAGGTTTGACTTTAGCAGCTTTGACTTTCTCAACTTTGACCTTCAGTAAGCTTGATCTTGTATCCAACATATTTATGCTCTAACAATCTCCCCCTTTGGATTCAAGATCATTATTGAAAGATCTAGTAATTCAGTCTTCACTTTAAGCTCTGTCAAATTAATCTCCCCCTTTTTTTATTGTCAGTATTCTTTCCAATAGTATCTTCAAATGATGAACAATCTCCCCAAAGCTTTCACAGAATACTTTCAGACTTTGGAAATAAATTATCTTCAGAATCAGCTCGAATGCTTTAGCAAATAATCTTCAAAGAAAATTTCCTCAAAATCTTCAGAAATTCTTTGAACTTTATCAAATCTTCAAATCTTTACTTTGAACTTTTCTGACTTGGACATTTCATCTTCCCCAAACTCCAAAACTTTAACATTTCTTGTATCATGATCTCCCCCTTTTTGATGATTTGAGCATCAACATTATGAAAACTTTCATCAAGAAATGTCTTTGACCATTCTGATCTGAACCTCTGATTCTTTGCGAATTCGAAAAATATATTTATCTAGATCTTTTCAAATCCGGACAAAATAAGAATGTAACACCTGAATCAACAAATGAATCAGTTAAAATGCCTGTCAGTAACACAAAGTCACTGTGTGTAACGAATACACAATATAAAGGAGCTTTTTGATGTTCACTCCCCCAGGGCTTCCATCCAATCATCGAAATACCACAAAGGCAATTTCTATGAATGTTATGACAAAGAAACGAATTCTTTGTGTGCTCGTGCATGTGTAGAAAGAATTAAGCACGAAAATTGCTTTTATAATAAGGCTCAACATTGTGTAAACCACTGAGACAACAGTAGATAAACACAGACTCTAAGTGCATGATTGAAGTGAGAAGGTGGGGTAGACTCCCTTCTTTTTCAATATCCAGATTTTCCAAATGAAAACCAGATAGATTATATGCTGCGTCCCCTTGAAAATGTGAAACATTTTCTTTTTGAGAAGAAAATGAGTGGCTGGTGGGGTTTAAGCAAGAGTTGGCATGGGCTATTTGCCTGTTTCAATAATATTCACCAAAGAATTGTGAAACGCTAGTAATGTGGCTGCCCGACTCAGAAAGTAGTTGGTGCAGAGTTTGATATTCTTTTACTCTGATCTCACACCCTCTTTCTTTTTAATCAATAAGCTTACTACTAACCAAACTCTCTTTTCCATTTTACCTCATCACACCCACACTCATTTCTTTTTGACTCCTCACACTCAATCACTAAAGGATTAACTTCTTGGGTAGGAAACACTGGTTAACGTGAATCCATAGAAGTTTCAATTAATTCCTAGCACAAAAAAAGAACATGTAATCCTATAAAGCATGTGTTGCTCAAATGGTTTAACTATATCAGTTAAAGCTCATATACAAATGTCAAATATAAGTATGCTTAGTGATATAATCATGAAGATATGAGCATTTTAAACCATTGAAGTATTTTCAAACAAGGAAATTGAATGAATGCAAGAAACTTGTTTGAAAATCTGACATTGTATAAAATGATCAGAAATGAATGATATAGCAATTAAAGCTTATGGTCAAGAATAATTGATATTTGTCTATACGAAACAAGATATAGACATTCTTGAAATGACCGTTTCGAAATGAAATATTGCTTAAAATTCTTTGAATACAAGCGGAGTGTCTTACCATCGAATAAAAATTGTTTCAATTTAGAGACATGGTAAGAACATGTTGAACAAAAATTCCAACCAGTGTGTATGAATACTTGAAAGTATATAGAAAAGACAATACACAAGTATTTATGTTTGGAAACACACGGTTTGTTTATCAATTACGCACAAAAATAAAATGAAAACATTTAAAATCACACTTCCAAATTATAAAATCTGTTTAAGAATTGGGAAGTAGTTTGAACATTTAAGAACATGTTCTCTATATCTGAAAGTTGTCCTTCTTTCAGATATATTTGAGATTAAGATAAGAAATTTACCTTTTCGCTTCAGTCTTAAATCTCAGAAAATCAGCTGTAGTCATGTAGATATGATCGTGCCAGCTTCTCTCATCCTGTAAGTCTCAAAGTCTAGTCAAAAAAATTTATTCACAAAATTTATTCGTAAATAAATGACATAAAGCAGTAAAACAATTAAAGAACGAGTTCTGATCAGAAGTAATCAGAAATCATTGTCTTACTCCTTGTTACTTATAAGCTCCCCCTAAAATCATGCATTGCAAAGATTTTGTCAGTTAAGCAAAATGCAGAAATTAGTTTTACTCCCCCTCAAATGAGTATAGATCATCTAACAATCTTCTCATACTCCCCCTGAGATCATGAGCAAACAATTAAAGTGCAGGTATCTTTCAGAAATAAACATAAAGAAAATGACGAAAAATAACAATTTGTAACTTTAGTAGGTAACAACCGATTATGTCTTAAGATTTAACATACCAAGCTTAGAGACAAGAAAATTAAATCTCTTTTCATCTAAGGGTTTGGTAAATAAATCTGCAAGTTGATAATCTGTTTTTACAAAATAAAGTTCAATTGTTCCTTTTTCAACATTATCTTTTATAAAATGATACCTTACATCAATGTGTTTGGTTTTGGTGTGTTGGACAGGATTAGCAGATATGGCAATCGCACTCTTCGAGTCACAATATATTGGGATTTTATCATACTTAAAGCCATAATCTCGTAGCTGTGTTCGCATCCACAAGACTTGAGAGCAGCAACTAGCAGCAGCTACATACTCCGCTTCAGCAGTCGATGTGGAAACGCATAACTGTTTCTTTGAAGCCCAACTAACGAGCTTGTCTCCAAGAAATTGTACGTGACCAGAAGTACTCTTTCTGTCCAACATGCAACCTGCATGATCTGCATCTGAATATGCAGTCAGTTGAAACCCTGTATCTTTAGGATACCACAAACCAAGGTCTGCAGTCCCCTTCAGATATCTAAAAATCCGTCTGACAGCGGCCAAATGGGATTCTTTGGGAGCAGCTTGATATCTAGAGCATAAACATGTTGAGAACATAATATCTGGTCTACTAGATGTAAGATACATTAACGATCCTATCATACCTCTGTAAGTTCTAACATCAACACTTTTACCCGAAGGATCAGTGTGGATCTTAGTACCAGGTGCCATCGGGGTTCCAATTGATTTACAATTTTCCATTTTGTACTTCCGAAGAATGTCCAAAATGTACTTAGATTGATTTATAAAAATCCCCGTAGAAAGCTGTTTAACTTGTAATCCGAGAAAGAAATTCATCTCTCCCATCATACTCATTTGAAAACGTGACACCATGAGGTTAGAAAAGTTTTTGCAATATTTTGGATTAGTAGAACCAAATATTATATCATCAACATAAATCTGAATAAGAATAATATCAGGTTTTTCCTTCTTTATGAATAAAGTTGTATCGATCTTACCTTTAGAGAAACCAGACTTGACCAAGAATTTGGATAAGACGTCATACCAGGCTCGAGGGGCTTGCTTTAATCCATAAAGAGCTTTGTCCAAGATATATACATGATCTGGCTTGTCTTGATTGACGAACCCTTCAGGTTGAGACACGTACACTTCCTCTTTAAGAATGCCATTCAGAAAGGCTGTTTTCACATCCATCTGAAAGACTGTGAAGTTCTTATGAGCAGCGTAGGCGAGAAACATTCCGATTTCCTCTATGCGCGCTACTGGAGCATACGTCTCGTCATAATCGATGCCTTCCTCTTGCCGGTAGCCTTTGGCAACAAGTCTAACTTTGTTTCTGATGACAACACCATCTTCATCCTTTTTGTTCTTGAATACCCACTTAGTGTCGATCACGGTTTTACCTTCCGGTTTAGGAATCAGTCTCCAAACTTTTAGGGCTTCAAACTGATTGATCTCTTCTTGCATAGCAGATACCCAGTCCGAATCAGCAAGAGCCTCAGATACTCGAGTTGGCTCAATCTTGCTGAGGAATGAGTCATGCATACACTGATTAAGAGTCGTTGACCTTGTCTGAACAGGCTTGTCAAAATCTCCAATTACTTGATGTAATGGATGGTCCTTGGTCCAGCGATACTCATGTGGAAGTGGAATAGATAAATTCTGAACATGATCATCATCTTGAAATCCACTTTCAAAATCTTCAGTTTGAATTACAGGAGGGGGGTTTGCAGTTGAAGACTCAGGTGCAGAAGTATCAGTTGGAACAGCAGATTCTGACTCAACTGAAACAATTACTTCTGGCTCAGCATTAACTTGTGGAACTTCAACTGTAGGAGTAACATCAGGAATGTGAGTTTCTGACTGAACTGGAGATGCTTGTTCAGTAATAACTTCTGAAGTGACTGGATGATGACAGCTTGTATCTTCAGACCTGTCAGTCACAACAGATTTAGATACATTAGTTCCAAGAAACTCATCATAAAAGAATTCAAATAACAAATCTAAATCAGTTAAATGTGAAGTAGATGTAGAAGCGTTATCCGAATTTGTCGCTGTAGACACAGGTTCTGGACTGATCTGCCCAGAAGCTAATACACCAGTGATAACGGGTTCTGAATTGATTTGATCAGAAGCCATTTCTTCATCAAATGTAACATTGACGCTCTCCACAACTGTCTTTAACTTCTTTATATAAACACGATATGCTGCAGAAGTTGAAGAATAACCGATAAAGATGCCTTCGTCCGCTTTAGCATTGAATTTGTTCAGACTCTCTCTGTCGTTAAGCACAAAACATTTACACCCAAATATATGAAAATATTTGATAGTAGGTGTTCTGTTGTTGATCAGCTCATATGGAGTCTTTTGAAAACGGCGGTGTATTATGGAACGATTTTGCGTATGGCATGCAGTCGACACAGCTTCAGCCCACAAAAATAGAGGTAGATCCGATTGACTAAGCATAGTCCGAGCGGCCTCGACTAGAGTTCGATTCCGTCTTTCTACTACTCCATTTTGTTGAGGCGTTCTAGCAGCAGAAAACTGATGTGAAATCCCAACTGATTCGAGATAATCATCAACAATCTTGTTCTTGAATTCTGTGCCATTGTCAGTTCGAAGGAACTTGACTTGTCGTTGCAGTTTCACCTGGGTCGTCTTTAATAATGAAATGAGAACTTTCGGTGTCTCATCTTTAGATCGAAGAAATTTGACCCACGTGTATCTTGAGTAATCGTCCACAATGACCAACACGTATTTCTTACCACCCAAACTCTGAGTTCTCATTGGTCCACATAAATCTATGTGTATCAGTTCTAACGAAGAACTAGTGCTTGGTTCAGGCTTCGGTTTGTGTGCGGCTCTCTTCATCTTACCCTTCTCACATGTTGCGCATAAGTGTTCTCGTTCGTATTTCAGCTCAGGAAGTCCCTTTACCAACTTCCCACGAACCAGCTTGTTGATGTAACGAAAGTTCAAGTGAGATAACCGTCTATGCTAGAGCCCACTTTGTTGTTGTGTAGCTTTTGTCAACAAGCATACCTGATTGTCAATTTGAACTTTGGACAAGTTGATGGTGTAGAGGTTTGTCTTTCTATGTCCACCCAAGAGTTCTGTTCCGTCTTCAGTACGAACTGAGCAACTCTTAGACTTGAAGTTGACCTCTAACCCTTTATCGCAGAATTGATCTATGCTGAATAAGTTGTGCCCCAAGCCTTCGACATAGCTCACTTTACTGATCGTTATCTTGTCTTGAATGATATCACCATATCCTAAGATAGGTGAAAGCTGATCGTTTCCAAATCTGACATTGCCACTGAATTTCTCTGTATAGTTAGACAATAAAGCTTTTTGCCCAGTCATATGCTTGGAACATCCACTGTCCAAGTACCACATATGTTGGGTCTGCAAGAGAAATCAGGCAATAATAGTTTTAGGTACCCATTTGAAAACGGGACCTAACAGTTTAGTACAAGATTTTGGTATCCACTTGAAAATGGACCCTCTGCTCTTTTGAAAACCTTTAAAACCATTTGATCTAGAAGAATATACATGATAAGATCCATACCAATCAGAAGAATCATGAGAATAAGCAAAGTCAGTTTTCCGATAATCATTATGAAATTTAGTAGTAATAGAAGATAATTGAATCAACTGCTTTATTGAGTAACGCTTGTAAAAAGTTACAAGGTTTTGTTTATGAAAAGCACATTGATCAACTATATCAGAATCACTACTATTAGTTTTAGTACAAGAATTATCAGTAACTGATTCAACTATCTCAGCATCCTTCTGTTTTGGTCTCCATTTGGACTGAGCTTTCTGCTTTTTCTTCCTTAAATCTGAAACATAAGATGTAGATTTATTAGGAAAAATAGATTTCTGTGACTGAGGTTTCTTTTGTGTACCAGTGTATTTATGTTTCTGTAATCGCTGCTTCTTATGTTTCTTACCATTAGCATAGTAATCAGCAGTTACAGAAACTTTGTCATTACTAACACCACTTGGTAACACTTTGTCATTTTCAAGACAAGTAGAATGATCAGGAAGTTTAGAATGAATGTCAAACATATCAGATTCTTCCATGCTACCATCATCAGAATTAAAAGAATCATTTGCAGACTCAAATAAGTCATCAGAATTATCAGAGAAAGTTTGAGGTGCCTTTGAAACTGTAGAACACTTTGTTGATTTAACTTGAAAAACAGTGTTCTTTAAAACGGTAGAAAATACATTTTGTTGAATATCCACCAAAAGTTTTTCATCAGATAAAACATTTTCAAGCTTGACTATTTTGCTTTCAAGAATAGATGTAGGAACATAAATCTTTGCAATTGCAGGTTTTGCCTTCATCTCTGAAGCGGAATAACTAACAAAATAGTCATTTGAAAGAACTTTTGGTGTTTCTGAAAGATAACTATCATTTAACTTTACATAAATAAACGGTAGTTGCATTTTCTTTTTATTCTTTCTGTTTTCAGTTTCTTTGGTCTCATCTTCTTCTGACAATTTGGTAACAAATTTGGGTTTCAAATGAGTATGTTTACCAGCACAAGCAAGAAAATCATAGTTATAAAGTGCCGGCTGTTTTCTGATGGCTTTCTTAAGATAATGGGGGTTGTTAAAACCAAGTCCCCATCTTTGCTTAACATCAACCTCATCATTAGGAGCATTAAGAAAGATGGTTTGATCTGTTTGATCTCTTTTATAAAGTTTAACTTCCAGACCATTTACCTTCTTATTCAAATTCTTGTTTTCAACCTGCAGTTTATAAATAGTTAGTGCAGATTCATTTTTCTCAAACTCATATCTATTTACTTTACCTTCAAACTCAGAAATCTTCTTTTCAAAATTATCTACTTTAGATTTAGAATCAGAATCAGATTTGCGTAAAGAATCAATTAGATCTTTGTTTGAAATAACAGAAGTATTAAGTTCAAAGATCTTCTTGTTCTTTTTAGCAACCTTTTCCTTTTCATTTTTCAGATTATTTTGTAAATTTTGTAGCTCAACCACCATAGTTTCCAACTTGGTAATAAAATCTTTTGGAGTTAAGTTTAATACCTCATTAACTTCTTCATCATCTGACTCGTCATTCTTGTCCTCTTTGCCCATGAGACAGATATGAGCATTTTCTTCTTTCTCATCACTTTCATCCTCAGAATGATCTAACCAAAACTCATCCTCGGCCATTAAAGCAACACCAGCTTCTTGTTGTCTTGCCAAAAGCAACTTGTTCTGATAATACTGAGAGTTGCGTACTTTTGGCTTCCGACAATCTTTGGCATAATGACCCAACTTGCCGCAGTTATAACATTTGATTGAATCAGTTGAAGGCTTTTCAGCAGCAGTGTAATCATTCACAAACATCTTCTTCTCATCTGGTTTCTTCTCACCATACCGTTTCTCTTCAAATCTCTTGCCTTCTACCCTCTCTCGGTGCTCGTGGTTCTTTGAACTTGATGACGAATAGCGTTGAGAATTTGATCCCGGCTTCTTATAAATTTTCTTTTGAAATGCACGGGTCAGCAATATCATGGCTTGTTTCAGACTTTCGCCATCATCACTATCAGACACAGAACCAGACTCTGAACTTGAACTCACTATCTTTTTCTTCTTCTTCTCAATCTTCTCTTTCTTTTCTTTCTTTGTTTCTCCAACCAAAGCAATCGGATCAGGAACCTTCTCAGCCTTTTTCTTTTCAGCTCTTTTCTCCTCGACCTCTTCCTCATTCTGACGTAATGTCTCATAAACTTCGTGAAGAGGGATTTCACTTAAATCTTTCATCTGCTTCATCCGACGTGTGTGTTTCTTCCATTCAGGACGTAAGATACTCAGAAATTTTACATTGTTTTCCAGCTGCTTCTTCTTGACTTTGTTCTTTGTCGGCTCATTAAGAAGCAAAGTGAATCTTTCATAAGTGTCTTCAAGACTCTCATTCTCTTTTGCCTTGAATTTCTCATAGTTATTGATGCAATTGCCCACCTTTATCTGATTCCCTATCTTTGATCCCATCATCATCTTTTCCAATTGATTCCACATCTGTTTAGCATCATGTTTGAAGCTATCTATCTTGATGTAGATATCATTTGGAATGCTTTGAAGTAAAAGAGATCTTGCTTGCTTGTCAGCTTTAAATCTACTCTTTTGTTCTTCTGAATACTGAGAGAAGTCAACTTTAACTGGTTTTGTCTTTATTTCCTTTTCTCCATCTCCATCATCACTTTCACCATCAACATTATTACCATCATGATCATCAACAGGTACATGAATTGTGATTGGTTTCATGGGACCTTCAGTGATAGATAGAAGTATATTCTCTCCATTTGAATGTCTGTCTATGAAGTCTAAAAATCTGTCCTTCCATTGTTCGTATTCGCCTTTGAACAAAACTGGAGGCTTAACATCTGTTTCGATTGAGAGTGCATCTTTGGAAGTCATCTTCTTTAACCTGTTTGATTACTTTCTCAAATCACAATTACAAAGATCTCTCTCTAGAACTCCCTTTCTCTCTCTCTACGTATTCTTTCTCTCTAACTTCTATCTCTTGTAACTCAACTTCTTAATGAAAATACAAAAAGAAAAACTATTTATACTACCTTCTAAAACAAGGAAACAACAAATACAAATACATTGACTTTTATTAATAGACTTTGACTTTTAATGAGGTTTGACTTTAGCAGCTTTGACTTTCTGAACTTTGACCTTCAGTAAGCTTGATCTTGTATCCAACATATTTATGCTCTAACAGTAATCTTCCTCTTTGTCTTCAGAATGTAACAATCTCCCCAATAGATGAGAATATCTCTTGGAAAGAAATTATCTTCAGTTTTAGCTCAGAATGCTTCAGCAAATCATCTTCAAAGAAAATTTCTTCATTTCAGTATATCTTTAGAATATCTTCCACCATTGATCTTGCAAACAGAACCACTGATTATCCGTCAATTTATTAAGATGTTCATCCAGATCTTTGCAAATTTAGACAAATTAGAAAATGAAGTGTAACACCTGAATCAACAAATGAAGCAGTTAAAAGTGCCTGTCGGTAACACAAAGTCACTGTGTGTAACGAATACACAATATAAAGGAGCTTTTATGATGTTCACTCCCCCAGGGCTTCCATTCAATCATCGAAAAACCACAAAGGTAATTTCTATGAACGTTATGACAAAGAAACATATTATCTGTGTGTTCGTGCAAGTGATATAAAGAAATAAATCATATGATGTTTTCTTATAAGGCTCAAAAAGTGTAAACCACTGAGACAAGTAGTGAAACACAGACTCAATGTGCATAAACGAAGTGTGAAGGTGGGGCAGACTTCCTTCTTTTCAATATCCAGATTTTCCAAATGAAAACAGATAGCATATGTGTTGCGTCCCCTTTGAAAATGAAGCATTTTCTTGTTGAGAAGAAAATGAGTGGCTGGTGGGGTAAAGTCAAGAGTTGGCATGGGCTAGTTGCTTGTTTCAATAATGTTCACCAAGAATTGTGAAGCATTCGAAATGTGGTTGCCCGGCTCAGAAAGTAGTTGGTGCAGAGTTTGATATTCTTTTACTCTGATCTCTCACCCTCTTTCTTTTAATCTTTAAGCTCACAACTAACCGAACTCTCTTTTGACATATTCTCTCATCACACATCCCACACTCATTTCTGTTGACTCCTCACATTTAATCACTAAAGGATTAACTTCTTGGGTAGGAAACACTGGTTATCGTGAATCCATAGAAGTTCAATTAAGTCCTAGCACACTGATCCCATGTTTTCCTATGAAGCATATGATGCTCAGGTAGTTTAACTTGATCAGTTAAAACTTAATGATGAAGCAGAAAACATTTAAAAGCACACATCCAAATCAAGAAATCTGTTTGAGAATCGGGAAGTGGTTTGAACATTTAAGAACATGTTTTTTTATGGTTGAAAGTTGTCCTTCTTTCAACCATGAGATGAAGATTAAGAATTATACCTTTTTAGTACAGTCTTACATCTCACGAAGTCAAGCTTAAAGTCATAAATATATGATCTTTGAAGCATCTCTCAACCTGTAAAGTCTAAAGATCTAGTCAAAGTAACTTTATTCACTGAAATTGAAATGACATAAAGCAGTAAAACAATTAATGTACGAGTTCTGATCAGAAATAATCAGAAGTCATCGCCATACTCCTTTGTCATGAATGCTCCCCCTAAAATCATGCATCACTAACAAATTGATCAGTAAGTACAATGCATTCAATTTTGCTCCCCCTCAAAATAACATTGACCATCTATAAGATACATCTCACACTCCCCTGAGATCATGAACAAACTATTAAAGAGCAGGTATCATGCGGAAATAATAATAAAGAAATGATAAAGAAACACAATAAGAAACTTTAATAGGTAACCACTGATTAGGTCTTAAGATTTAGCATACCAAGTCTTGAGACAAGAAAATTAAATCTCTTTTAGTCAAAAGGTTTGGTAAACAAATCTGCAAGCTGATAATCGGTTTTTACAAAGTGAAGTTCAATTGTTCCCTTTTCTACATTATCTTTTATAAAATGATACATGACATCTATGTGTTTGGTCTTAGTATGCTGAACAGGATTAGCGGTAATCGCAATAGCGCTCTTCGAATCACAATAAATCGGAATTCTATTGAAGTGAAATCCATAGTCTCGCAGTTGTGTTCTCATCCACAAGACCTGAGAACAGCAGCTAGCAGCAGCTACATATTATGCTTCGGTCGTTGATGTGGAGACACATATGGCTTCTTTGAAGCCCAACTGACAAGTTTATCTCCGAGGAATTGGATATGACGCGATCTGCTTTTCCTGTCTAACATGCAACCAGCATGATCTGCGTCTGAATAAGATGTTAGTTCAAAGCTTGTATCCTTAGGATACCACAGACCAAGATCTGTAGTCCCCTTCAGATACCTGAAAATCCGCTTTACAGCAGACAGATGGGATTCTTTAGGATTGGCCTGATATCTAACACATAAGCATGTAGAAAACATTATATCCGGCCTACTAGAAGTAAGATACATTAAGGAACCTATCATCCCTCTATATGTCCTAACATCAACAGCCTTTCCCGAAAGATCGGTGCCAATCTTAGTACCAGGTGCCATTGGGGTACCAATCGGTTTACAATTTTCCATTTTGAACTTCCGAAGAATATCCAGAATGTATTTAGATTGATTGATAAAAATCTCCGTTGAAAATTGTTTGACTTGCAATCCGAGAAAGAAATTCATCTTTCCCATCACGCTCATTTGAAAACGAGACACCATGAGGTTTGCAAAGTTCTTACAGTACTTAGGATTTGTAGAACCAAAAATAATATCATCCACATATATTTGAATAAGAATGATATCACCTTTATCCTTTTTAATGAAAAGAGTGGTATCAACCGTACCTTTTGTGAAACCTGACTTAACCAAGAATTGAGATAGAATATCATACCAGGCGCGAGGAGC
This sequence comes from Arctium lappa, assembly GCA_023525745.1. NCBI lineage: Eukaryota > Viridiplantae > Streptophyta > Magnoliopsida > Asterales > Asteraceae > Arctium > Arctium lappa. Next base: position 59,700,439 of record CM042058.1, on the reverse strand, counting down.
TTGTTTCAGTCCATAAAGAGCTTTATCCAAGATGTAAACGTGGTTCGGCTTAACTGGATTTATAAACCCTTCTGGCTAAGAAACATAGACTTCTTCCTTGAGTACTCCATTCAAAAAAGCTGTCTTCACGTCCATTTGATAGACGGTGAAGTTCTTGTGGGCTGTGTAGGCTAAGAACATCCGAATCGCCTCTATACGTGCCACTGGAGCATAAGTCTCATCGTAGTCTATTCCTTCCTCTTGCCTATATCCCTTGGCGACAAGTCATGCTTTGTTTCAAATAACGGTACCATCTTCATCTTTCTTGTTTTTGAACACCCATTTCGTGCCAATGATGGTTTTACCTTGCGGTTTGGGTACGAGTCTCCAGACTTTCAGTGCTTCAAACTGATTCAGCTCATCTTGCATCGCAGTTACCCAATCTGAATCGGAAAGAGCCTCATATACGCGAGTAGGCTCGATCTTGCTCAGAAAGGATTCATACATACATAGATTTGAAGATGCAGACCTAGTTTGCACCGGTGCAGAAGGATCTCCAATAATTTGATGTACCGGGTGCTCTTTGGTCCACTTATGTTCATGAGGGAGTGGATTAGATGCATGTTGATCATTGTCAGCATCTAGGAATCCACTGTTATCGCCTTCAGATGGTTCAGAATTAACGGGGGTTTCAGTTGAAGTAGTCGTTGCAGAAGTGGCAGTAGGTACAGCTTGGGCAGTCTGCTGATCAGTCCTTACAGTACATCCTACAGAGTCATCTACTTCTGTCTCATCAGTATTGGTCACAACTTCAACTGTCAGAGTAGGCCTTTGAACTGGAACTTCTTGCCGAATCGGGGAATTGGATTCAGTACAGATATCGAAAGTGGTCGGATGAGTAGTCATCGAGTCTTCTATCCTATCAACCACAACAGAGTTAGGCAACTTAGATCCAAGAAATTCATCATAGAACAGTTCAAATAATAAATCCAAATCAGATAATTTAGAAGTAGACGAAGAAGAGTCATCTGATTTGTTCTCATGAGGTGCAGGTCCTGGATTGGTTGGTCCAGAAGCTAATACTCCGGTAATTACGGGTTCTGAACTGATGTGCTCAGAAGCCATATCCTCATCAAATGTAACATTGATGCTCTCGATCACAGTCTTCGACTTCTTTAAGTAAACACGATACGCAGTAGATGTAGATGAATAACCAACGAAGATGCCTTCATCTGCCTTAGCACTGAACTTGTTTAGATTCTCTCGGTCGTTTAGAACATAACACGTACAACCAAAAACATTAAAATATTTAATGGTTGGTGTTCGGTTGTTGATCAACGCATACGGAGTCTTCTGAAATCTGCGGTGTATCATGGAGCGATTCTGAGTGTGACACGCAGTCGATACAGCTTCCGCCCATAAAAATAAAGGTAAGTCAGATTGGCTGAGCATTGTTCGAGCGGCCTCGACAAGTGTAAGATTACGCCTTTCGATGACTCCGTTCTGTTGAGGCGTGCGAGCAACAGAGTATTGATGTGATATCCCGACCGATTCGAGATATTCTTCAACTGTCTTGTTCTTGAACTCTGTGCCGTTGTCAGTCCTGAGAATCTTGACTTGTTTTTGCAGATTGACTTGAGTCGTCTTTAGACACGTAATGAGAACATCGGGAGTCTCATCTTTAGACCGTAGAAACTTAACCCAAGTGTATCGCAAATAGTCGTCCACGATAACCAACACATACTTCTTTCCTCCTAAGCTTTGCGTTCGCATAGGACCGCACAAGTCCATATGCAACAACTCTAAAGGAGAGCTGGTACTCGGTTCAGGCTTTGGTTTGTGTGGGGCTCTCTTCATCTTTCCCTTTTCACACGCTGCACATAGATGTTCTCTTTCATACTTCAGCTCGGGAAGTCCTTTCACTAACTTGCCACTGACCAACTTGTTGATGTACCGAAAGTTGAGGTGAGAAAGTCGTCGATGCCATAACCAGCTTTGTTGCATCGAGGCCTTTGATAGTAGATAGACCTGATTGTCAGCTTGGACCTTTGACAAGTTGATGGTGTAGAGATTCGACTTGCGAGTGCCGACCAATAGTTATTTTCCTTCTTTCGTGCATACGGAACATGTCTTGGCCTTGAAATTAACCTCTAAATCTTTGTCACAGAACTGGCCAATGCTGAACAGGTTGTGCCCTAAGCCTTCAACGTAACTCACCTTCTTGATCGTAAGATTTTCATGTACAACATCACCATATCCCAGAATAGGTGAAAACTGATCATTCCAAAACGAACTGTGCCGCAGTATTTGTCAGTATAATTAGACAACATACTCTTCTGCCCGTTCATATGTTTGGAACACCCGCTATCCAAATACCACATATGACGGGTCTGCACAAAAAAAATCAGGAAAGAAGAGGTTTAGGCACCCATTTAAAAATGGGACCTCCACTGTTAGTACTTGATTTTGGCACCCATTTAAAATTGGGCCCGCTTTTTCTTTGAAAACCATAATCATGATAGGATGAATGATAACGATAAGATGAAACATTATATGAACCATACCAAACATCAGAATATTTACGAGAAGCATAATCACATTCACCATAATCTAAAAACTTTTTAGTACTAGATGTAGCTAACTGAAATAATTGCTTTATAGAGTATTTCTTGCGAGAATCAACAAGATTATTTTTGAAAGTAGCAACATTCATACTCAAATCATCTTTACTAGAAGTCTTTTTATTCAAAATAAAACTAGAACTAGATTTAGCTTTCTCGTCTATCTTCTGTTTCGATATCCATGCAGTCTTAACTTCAACCCTTTGCTTTCTCAAATCTGAAACATTTGAAACTTTAGAGTTAGAATGATGAGAATTAAGAGAATGCTTCTTCTTTGGCTTACCAATGAGGATCGGTTTCTGTGAAAGCTGAGTTTTTTGTTTCTTACCTTTTGCTTTCTTTGATTTCACAGAAACTGATTTATCAACTTTCGTTGATGTTTCACCTTTGTCAAAAACACTGGGTAATCCAAAGAAATTAATAACACAAGATGAATGATCAGGAAGTTTAGAAAAAAATCAAACTGAGAAACACAATCATTTAAAACACCTTCAGAGTTTAAGAAATTAAGCTCATTATCAAGTGAACCAGATCTGTCATCCGAACTTAAAGCCTTGGAGAATTTAGCAAAATTAGTATTTTTGAACACTGTTGAAAATACAGTTTGTTCTAAATCCATCAAAATTCTTTCATCTGTAAGAGTATTCTCGAGTTCAGAAATTTTACTTTCTAAAACTAGAGGAGGAACGTAAAGCTTACCTTCGACTGGTTTAGCCTTCAACTCTTTTACAGAATAACTCTCAAAATAATCATTTGAAAGAAATTTCGATTTATCAGAACTATAACTGTTATTCAACTTCTCATAGCGAAATGGAAGTTGAACTTTGGCTTTGTTCTTTCTTTTATCATATTCCTTGGCTTTATCTTTTTCAGACAGACTGGTCCAAAAGGGTTTGAGTTCCTGATGTTGAGGAGCCAACAACATAAACCCAAAGTCATAAAGTGCAGGCACTTCAGATATACCCTTTTTGAGATGATGTGGGTTCTTGTAACCAAGTCCCCAAGTATCAGGTTTCTCTTTAGGTTTGTTCAAATGAATAGTGTGTTCAGTTTGACCCAAAGAATGTAATTTTTTTTCCAAAGCATTCACCTTTTCTATTAAAGATTTATTCTCTTTTGAAGTAGAAAAGTACCTTTTAGCAATCTCTCTAGATTTAAACTCACATTCTTTAAACTTTGAATCAGTTTCAGATAACTCTTTATGAATTATAGTCTTTTCTTTAGCGATGGTGTCTATATTTTTGTGCAAAGTTTCAATTAATACATTTTTCTCAGCAATATCATTACTAAGTTTGTGTATAGATTGATTTTTCTCATTTATGACACCTTTCTCTCTCTTCAGTTTAGACTCTAATTCTTGGAGTTTAGACATCATGGCATGCATTTGGTTCAGAATATCAGATTCAGTTACATTACATACCTCATCATTGTCTCCATCATCAGAATCAGCTTCAGCTTCTGACTGGTTCTTCCCCATCAAGCACAGATGTGTTGTCTCGTCCTTCTATCCTTCTTCAGATTCTTGATCCGAATGGTCGATCCAGTATTCATCCTCCGCCATTAATGCTTTTCCAGCCTCTTGTTGCTTGGCTAGAAGCATATCATTCTTGTAATATTCGGAGTTTCGGACTTTTGATTTGCGACAGTCCTTGGCAAAATGACCGAGTCTCCCACAATTGTAGCACTTAATCGGTTCTTCCTTCTTGGTCTCTTCGGCTTCATCCTTCTTCTTGTTTTCTGATCTCCTTTCTTCAACTTTCTCCTTATGCTTGTAGTTATTAGGACCAGACGAGTACCTCTGACTATTGGAGTTTGTCTTTTTATAGAACTTCTTTTGGAGAGCCTTGGTTATCAATAGCATGGCTTCCTTCAGTTCATTACAATCGTCAGAGTCAGACTTTGCCTCGCACTCAGCTTCTTCCGAATTAGATTCTATCACCTTCTTCTTCTTAGACTTCTTAACCACAAGAGCAACTGGATCAGCAGCTGCTTTGTCAGCCTTTTTCATCTCAGCCTTGATCTCTTCTACTTCTTCCTCATTTTGTCTGAGGATTTCATAAACTTCATGAAGAGGAATGTCATGCAGATCCTTCAACTGCCTCATCTGTCGGGTGAACCTCTTCCACACAGGCTGAAGATTGCTGAGAAATTTCACATTCAGCTCCACGTGAGATTTGTTGATCTTGTTCTTGCTGAGCTCGTTCAGCAATGTGACAAATCTGTCATAAGTGGCTTCGAGTGATTCTCCAGCTTTGGCTTTGAATTCTCCATAGTTATTCAAGCAGTTGGAAACTTTAAGCTGATTGCCGACTTTTGATCCAATCATCATCTTCTCCAATTGATCCCACATTTGCTTGCCGGTAGCATTGTAGCTATAAATTTTGACATATATTTCGTTCGGTATGCCTTGGAGAATAAATGATCTTGCCATCTTGTCACCCTTGTGTCTGTTCAGCTGATCTTCCGAATATTCACCAATCGGTAATTTATACACTGTCTCTTCTTCTTGACCATTTTCTCCAGCTACGGTGAGAACCTTGGTCGGAGGTGTCATGATCCCTTCTTTCAGAGATTTTCTGATTTCATCTCCCAAATCATGTCGATCAATGAAGTCCAAAAATCTATCCTTCCATTGCTCGTACTCCCCCTTGAAGAGTACTGGTGGCTTCACATGTGTTCCAATAGCAAGAGCTTCCCGAGACATCTTTACTTATATGATTAGAAATCAAACTTATCTGATATTTGAAATAATCAACTGGATGAGATCGTTAGAAGTCAAGATAAAATCACACAATACTGAAAAACTTAGAATGAAATTCAGAAAAAAATGATCATGAACAGAACTTTAGAGGCCATATTACAATTTGCAAAAATCGACCGATATGTTGACCGGGGATGTGCTTCGACCAGATAGATGTGAAGACCGGTAAGTGAAAGGACCGATATTATGTTCGACTGGGAACTTGTAAAGTCCGGTCGAGTGATTTGATCGATATAGAGTTCAACCGATATACTCTTAGACCGGTGTTACTCGACCGATATACCCTTAGACCGATAGTGTGTTGTGTGAGTACCGGTCGAATGCTAAGGACCGATATGTTCGACCGATATAATCTTCGACCGATAGAATGCAAGACCGGATGGATATTCGACCGACACTAAACAAGACTGATATGTTCGACCGATAAAATCTTAGACCGGGTGAACTGTGAGTGTATCGGTCGAATGCAATAGACCGATAGAAAAGACTTCAACCGGAAGTGCAAAGACCGATATGTTCTTGATGCAGTATCGACCCAGAAACCAAAATCAGTCCAGAAAACACTCGATACCATGAATTAAAGTACCAAACTTTGACAAAATGATCAATTTACCAACTAGAACAGATTACAATCAATTAATTTCAATAAAAACCACTTTAAGAACAAATTGATTGATGACACAGTGTCGACTTCGTGAACGAACCCAGAACAACAAATTCAACAAATTGTTAATCAAAATCGATGCAATAATCAAATCAATCAATACCCAATCACTATAATAGGTAAAACAAACACAATCCAACCAATAATAACTTGAAAGAACAATCACACAATAAAAATTATGAATCTTTTGGCAGAAAAAGCAGAACCGAAAACAAAAATTTTCAATTCAATTTGTCCTGCTCTGATACCACATGTGTGTCCCAATATGAAATCATTCAATCAAGTAAACAAATAATCAACACAATAATTCAAACCTGATATTAATTAATCAAATGATTCAACGAGTTACAAGTTCTTGAAATCGATATCTCTCTCTGTTTCTCTCTTCACGGCGCACCACCACCAACACAGCCTCCTCTCAATAATATTAATTCTCAATTAAGATCCTTAACCCTAATTACCACTAACCTAATCTTATTTATACATAGGCCATAAGCCTAATGGGCTTGACAAGGTTTAGGCCCAACAACTAAAACTAAACTTATTTAACTTAAAACTAATAAATAAAATACGTAAACAAACTTTGACTATTTATTACAAAAGGACCCTAGACTATTTATTGAGACGACTTTATCAGCTTTGACTTCAGTCTTCTATCTTCAGATAATTATGATCTTGAATCCAATAAATATATGCTTTAACAGGTTCCAATTGCAAATTTGCCTTTGGGAAGTGGAACCATGGTCCAGACCTTATTTCTTTCAAACTCTTGAAGCTCTTCTTGCATAACATTAATCCAATTTGGATCTGCAAGAGATTCATTTACCTTTTTAGGTTCAATTATGCTTAAGAAATTGACAATGAAGCATTCATTGATGGTGGCATATCCGTTTTTTACACCATCGGAGGGAGATCCTATTATTTGATCATGGGGGTGATCCTTTGTCCATCTTGATATAGGAGCATGAATGTGTGGTGGAGTTTGAGCTTCAAAGATGTCATGGTGAGGCATCTTTGTTGTGCTGTTCTGAGGCTCTGAAGAAATTTCCAGAGATGGTGATGGTGGCTCTGGAGTCTCTTCAATAGAAGTCTCTGGTTCACCTTCTTCTTCAGAAGACTCTTGTTCTTCTTCAACATTTGGTCTTGATGTATCGTTTGGACCTGCATTGTTTGAAGTAGAAGGTGCAGTATCAGAAAGACCAGAAAGATTTGTACCTGTTATCTGAGGTTCTTCTGATGTATCTTTGTGATTGTCTCTGAATATAAATTCAGAGGTATCATCATCATCAAAGAAGTCTTCAAATATTCTAGTCAATTATGACTCTCTGAGCTTTGATGAGTCAGAGGCTTCTTTGGTTTGGGAATTAGAATTTTGAAAGGCAGAGCTTCTGGACTCTTTTTCATCAAATGAGACATTGATGCTTTCTTGAATAGTCCTAGTTCTGAGATTGAACACTCTGAAGGCCTTGGAAGTCAAGAATAACCAATGAACTTTCCTTCATCATCCTTTTTGTCAAATTTGCTAAGTTGATCTCTGTCATTCAAGATAAAGCACCTGCCACCAAAAACATGAAAGTATTTGACATTTGGTCTTCTCTTGTTAATAAGTTCATATGTTTTCTTTTTGAATCTTTTAACAATAGTAGCTCTATTTTGAGTAAAGCAGGTTGTTGACACTGCTTCAGCCCAAAAATTTGTTGGAAGATCAGATCTTGCAAGCATTGTTCTTGCAGCTTCAACTAGAGTTCTATTTTTCCTCTCAATAACACCCATTTTGATGAGGTGTTATTCCTACTAAGAAGTTTGGTGTATTGCCTTCTTCTAATAGATAAGAGTTGATCTTGGTATTTCTGAATTTTGTGCCATTATCACTTCTCAACTTTTAAACCTTGTAGTTGAACATAACCTATAATATTTTTAACAAATTTATCAGAATCTCTGGGACATCAGACTTAGCTCTGATGAACTCAATCCAAGTAATCTTGAATATTCATTAATTAGTACAAGTATATACTTCTTTTCAGAAAAACTTTGCACAAATATTGGTCCACAGAGGTCAACATGAAGCATGTGCAGAGGTCTGGGACAATTGTTATAACTTTTGGTTTTGTATGATGATCTTTTCAGTTTTCCCATCTCACAAGCAGAACATAGATTGTTAGGGCAGTTTATTTGTTAAATAGAAGTTCATGGTGTAAAATGTAATTATTTGAAAGTTTAATAGCTTGTTGGGCCTAAAAGCCCATAAGCCCATCTTTGTAAAGCCTGAGTATATAAAGGTTGTTTTAGATTCATTTGAGAAGTTTAAGTCTCATAATTCAGATTACTAGTCAATAGGTTTACATACCCTTATAAGAAATTCTCTCTATAAACCTAAACCCTTTGATTGCATATTAATCATATGACTAGTAGTTGTGGTTTAAATACTGTTCATCTTTGATAATATTTGCTGTTGATTGCACTGTACTGGGATCTACAATTGGTATCAGAGCAAAGAGACTAAAGATTTTATCCAGAAAAAGGTTTGTCTAAAACCCTATAATCAATTATTTGTGTTAATCGCTTTTATGTGATTTAATTGATTATCTGTTTATGTGTTTTTATCGATCGATTTTATTGGTCTGTTAACTGGGTTATTGATCGAACAGGTCTGGAAAAAAAATTCGGTCGATCTGTTTATCGGTCGATTGGTTTGTGTCGAAATCTGCTTATCGGTCCTGTTTACTGCTATTCGACCTGCTTATTTGTTGAATAACCGATTGAATTTCTGGGTTAAATTGATCTGTTTCTGGGTCGATTTCTCTTGAAATCCATCGTGTTCTTCGGGTTGTTCTTCGAGTTTATCGGTCTTCTCTATTGTTTTTATAGGTTTATCTTCTATTTGTTAAGAATCTGTTATCGACCGATAGTACTCGAGCGGTGCATTGACATTATTGGTCTTTCATTCGACCGGTGCATTGCCACTACCGGTCCTTTGGTTCGACCGGTACTTTGTCACTATCGGTCCTTTGTTCGACCGGCACCTAGCTTCGACCGGTACCCTGCATTACCGGTCAATCCGCTTGAACCGATATTAGTTCGACCTATTTGACCGATATTTGTCCTTGACCGATACCTGGCCTTTGACCGATACTTTGTTTTATCGGTCCTTTCGTTCGACCGGTACTTTGTCAATACCGGTCCTTTGCTTGATCGGTACTTTGTCAATACCGGTCCTTTGCTTGACCGGTACATTGTCTTTACCGGTTCTTTTGCTTGACCGGTACCCTGTTCGACCGGACTCTTGTTCGACCGGTTCCTTGTTCTATTCTGCTTATTTTTATTATTGTGTTTGGATCATCCTGCTTGTCTCACGATCGTTACAGTGCTTTTAAGTTAAGAGATTTAAGATGAATTCAAGAGACGCCTTAGCTATTGGTTCGGATCAGAAGCCCCCGGTTCTCTATCGGGGGGAATATCCTTAGTGGCACGATCGCTTCATGAACTTCATTGAAGCGAAATCAAACTATGAAGCCATATACAAGTGTCTGACAGAGGGGCCGCAAGACTGTCCAATGAAAGTTGTACCGGGAAACCCAGACGAAGGTCGACCTGAACGCAGTGTTCGAAAAACTATCACTGACTTTACAACTCAAGAAAAGTCTATGTATGATGCTGAAAATCAAGCAAAGACATATCTTCTACAAAGTCTACCCAACGACATCTATGCTTGCATAGACAGTTATAAGGAGTCTGCAAAGAAAATGTGGGACCAGATTGAGAAAATGATGATGGGGAGCCACATCAACAATCAGCTGAAGGTGACAAACTGCATCACCAGATATGATGGCTTCAAAGCAAGAAAAGGGGAGACACTGACAGAAACCTATGAAAGGTTCAACATGCTTCTGAATGATCTCCAGAAAAACAAGATCACGAAGACGAACACCGAGAATAACATCAAGTTCATGAACAACCTCCAGCCTGAATGGAAACCGTTCGTCTCTCATATCCGCCATACTCAGACCCTGGAAAAGCTTTATCTACATGAACTTTATGAAATGCTGCTCCAGGATGAAGAGGAAGTTATGGAACTAATGGGGAATCAGAAAGCTGAAGAAAAGCCGGTAGTTGATCCGTGAGCACTCGTTTCTGAGAAAAGAGGTAAGTCTGTCAGCCGTTCGTTAGAAAAGAAGCCAGTGCAAAGTGAGTTTGAACCCAAAGATCCTGATAGTGATTCGGATCCAGAACTCACTAAGATGAAAGAAGCTATGGTGTTCTTGACTCAACAATTCCAGAAAAGGAAGTTCTTTAACAAGTCTTCCAACAAGCAAAGGTTTTCCACTCGTCGTGACCATCAAGAGAATTTTGAAGGTAAGAAACGTGTAGAAGATGGAAAGAAGTCTGACAAGAGACACGAAGAAAAGCCAAAAGATGAGTCGATCAAATGCTATAACTGTGGTCGGTTAGGTCATTTTGCCAAGGATTGTCGCAAGCCTGTTGTGCGCAACTCCGATTATTACAGAGCCAAGCTTCTACTGGCCAAAGAAAAGGAAGCAGGTAAGGATCTCATGGCTGAAGATGACTATTGGCTACAAGTATCTGATGAAGAACCAAAAGATGCCGAAGCACACTTGTGTTTCATGGGCAAGCATTCATCACCTTCTGACACTGATGATGAAGATCGAAACTCTCCATGTCAGGTATGTGCTCCTTATCACGAAGCTTTAATTGATCAGATGCAACTTTCTATGAATAAACTAGACTCTTTCAAGCTACTCATAAAAGAAAAAGAATAACTCATCTCATCTCTAGAAAAACGAGTTGTTGCACAGTCTGAATGTATTGAAAATCAAAAGTTTAGAAATCTCAAGCAATCTGTGCACAATTTCTAATTTAAAAGAAGAGTGTGAGGATTGTTCAAAAGATTCAAAAGAGCTAAAGACCAAAGTAGATGATCTTATCTATGAGCTACGTATGTCCGAGAATGAGAAAATTGATATTGTGACTCAAAACGTGACTTTCAAATTGAAAATCAAAGATTATCTAATCAATTAAAGGAGCTCGAACGGAAACTTTATAAATTTGGGCAATCACATCAAACGCTAAATCTAATTGCACCAAAGGAACCCAAGTATGCGAATACGGGTATCGGTTACGATAATCCATATTATCTGAAAAAGGCCCTATCCAAAGTTCCTACGATTTATGCGTCCGAATTTTTTGGATTAGACAAGACATTTCCAGAATACAAGATCAATTGGACCAAACCAATTAAGGATGAGGACTGGGAAGAGGATAAGTTGAGAAGGGAGAACTCTACTAAAATGAAACTTCCTTTTGTTTATGATTCATTAAATGCATCTTACAATGAAGAAAAACCTTGTTTCCTATCAAATGACTATTTTAGAAGTTATACTCAAGCTGAACTTGATGCTAAAATCGTTAAAACTGAGGAGGAATCACTAGATCATAAAGATTATGTTCCACCTCTACTTTTAGAAAAGAAAACTGTTCAGCTAGAAACGTCATTTGAACAGGAGAGGGACAGTTTTCAAAAGAAAAAACAAGAGCTTTTATCCCAAATTGAGTGCCTCAATTCCAATAAAGAGGAAACTGTGTCCGATAAGGAAAGAGAATACTTTCAGACAAAAATAAAGAAGTTAAACTCACAACTAGCTGCCTTGGCAGCAGATCGTCTGAAGGAGCAATTTCACAAGGCTGAGCCTCAAGCTAAGCCTACAATTCTCCAACGTGAGAAACCTACTCTGTCTGACAATTCTTATCCTGCCTCCGACACATCTTCCTGTAAAGCCTTTTTGGGTGACTCGTCACCAAATCTTTCAAATAAAGGAAAAGAGCCTCAAGTTTTAGAAATGGATCATTGTTCTGATTTTAAAAATGCTTCCGCCTATGATCCACTTCAAACAAATTCTTCCGATGTCCTAAATTCCTCAAGTGATAAGGTTCTTTCTGATGAGGAAATGGAATTTTCAGCATTCTTGAATTCCGAGGTGTGTCTAGACAGTGATTTGACCCAATTTGATTTTAATCCATCTCTACCAAGTCATGTTGATTTTCTAAACTCTTCTTGTGAGCCTCCGGTAAAATTTTATAAGGGTGAATGTTCCACATCCGCCCCACAAAAACCTTCTGTGAACGATTCCTCAAAGACAAAATCCAAAAAGCGTTCACAAAAGAAGAAAAAGACCGGTCGCTCCAAAAGACAACAATCTTCAAGTTTCACATCTTCTGACTATAAGTTTAACGGTCTTTCAGATACTTTTGGTCGGCGCAAAGAAGTTAAATATGCTTGGGTAGCTAAGAAGTCCAAGGACAACTCGGCGACACCATAATTAGTTGATCCAGTTTTAAAGTCTAGGAAAAACAATAACAATCATGATGTTTTTAATTCTACACCTTTAGTTGAATGTAATGGAACTTTACCTTTAAAAGTTTATTCTGTTCCGCATTTACTTCAACTGTCTCATGATTGTCTTTGTTGCTCTTATTGTGGATCGAATGATTTTGTTGATCGTCGTTATGCATCTGATTGGTTTGGCTCGTATCATGTTGCTAATTATCATTCTCAGTTTGATATTACCCGTCATAGAAAAAGACCCAAGTCTAAAACGGCATCCAAAACGGGTGTTAAATCTAACCCCAAAGGACCCATTTACGAATGGGTACCTAAAAAGAAATAACTTGTTTTGGAGGACGGTCACGTGTGGTATCTAGATTCAGGCTGCTCCAAGAACATGACCGGAAGAAAGGAGCTACTCACAAACTTCACCGAGAAGTTTTGTGGAAATGTAAGGTTTGGGAACGATCATTATTCTCCCATCAGGGGTTACGGAGATATCGTCAAGGATAATCTCACGATCAAGAAAGTGTCCTACGTTGAAGGACTTGGTCACAATCTCTTCAGCATCGGTCAATTCTGCGACATGGATCTAGAGGTCACCTTCAAAGCAAAAAGGTGCAGCGTTCGGACTGAAGATGGTAAAGAAATATTAGCTAGAATGCGTCGTACAAATCTTTACACGATCGACCTCTAGTCCATGAAAGCAAATAAGGAAGTCTGTTTGATGTCCAAAGCCTCTGCCGAACAAATCTGGTTATGGCATCGTCGACTCTCGCATCTGAACTTAAAGACTATCAACAAGTTGGTGCTCGGTGGACACGTCAAGGGAATGCCTGATCTTAAGTTCGAAAAAGATCATTTATGTGCTGCCTGCGAAATGGGCAAGATGAAGAAGGCTTCTCACAAGCCTAAAGTCACTCCTAGTACTTCACGATCCCTTGAACTCATTCACATGGATTTATGTGGACCGATGCGCGTTTAAAGCATTAATCACAAGAAGTATGTCCTGGTGATGGTTGACAATTTTTCTCGCTACACGTGGGTCAGATTCCTCCGTTCAAAGGATGAAACTCCCGAATTGATCATCTCTCTCCTAAAGAGTATTCAAGTCAGTCTCAACCTATCAGTCCAGACCATAAGGACGGATAACGGCACAGAGTTCAAGAATCAAGTGCTCACCGGTTACTTGACTTCAGTGGGCATAATGCATACCTTCTCAGCTGCTCGCACTCCTCAGCAAAATGGGGTAGTAGAGTGCCGGAACCGAACTCTTGTCGAAGCAGCTCGCACGATGTTATCTCAGTCCAAGCTACCGCTATTTTTATGGGCAGAAGCAGTTGCGACCGCTTGCTACACTCAAAACCGCACTATCATCAACAAGCGGTTCAACAAGACAGCGTACGAGATCATCAACAAACGCATCCCCAATATCAACTATTTTCATGCATTCGGGTGCACATGCTTCGTACTGAATGACAAGGATGATTTCAGCAAATTCAGCCCCAAAGCGGATGAAGGAGTGTTCATTGGATATTCCCAGCAAGCCAAAGCTTACCGTGTCTACAACAAACGGACAAAGACCGTCGTTGAGAGTGTGAACATAACTTTTGACGAGGCCGCTGATATGGCTTCTGAACACCTCAGTTCAGAACCCTCTATAACTGGTGTGTTAGCTTCTGGACAATTACGTTCAGGAGCTACACAATCTCCAATAGATCCAAATCAAGCGTCTACGTCAAGAGCAGATCTTTCTGATTTGGATTTACTTTTTGAGCACTTCTATGATGATTTATTTAACACTACGCTTAATGCTCTATCTTCTAACAGGAATGCAGCTCAATTACCGGAAGTGACTCAAGTCACTGGACCATCCGACTCCGGTATTCCTACATCACCTGATGTTTCCCCCGCTACAGTCTGCGTTTCAGCGTCATCAAGCTCGAGTGAATCCACTCCGATCGTCCAAGATCCTACTGTTGCACCGGAAATAGTAGGACCTCCTGAACCGACACCTGTTGAAGGCACTTCTGAAGTTCCCATTCCGGCAATCCCGGATCCTGCATTAAATGCATCTCCTGCTGAGTCGTCCTCTGCTGCACTCTCGACTCCAACTAAGGAACTACCACCTAACGGGTCGTCAACACTCGAAGCAGTTCAGGATTTACCCCCTGGTGGTTATGTGGACCCCATTACTTCTCAACAGACATATCAACCTCTTCCACAGGCCACCAAGTGGACTCGAGCTCACCCCTTCATCATATCATTGGTGATCCCAAGACACCTATTCAGACTCGATCTACTACTGCGAACGACTGCTTATTTTCTTCGTTCCTCAGCCGTATTGAACCTTCCACCGTCTCGAAAGAGTTGAATGATCCAGACTGGGTGATCGCCATGCAAGAGGAACTCAACCAATTTGAGAGCCTCAAAGTGTGGCGCCTTGTTCCCCGGCCAAAGAACAAGACGGTGATTGGGACGAAATGGATTTTCAAGAACAAGAAGGATGAAAATGGAATAATTGTCCGGAACAAAGCACTTCTAGTGGCTAAAAGATATCGCCAGCAAGAAGGTATAGATTACGAGGAGACGTTTGCACCGGTTGCCCGCATTGAGGCGATACGCATGTTCCTCGCCTACGCCGCACACAAGAATTTCATCGTCTTTCAAATGGATATGAAATCTGCGTTCTTAAACGGCGTTCTCAAGGAGGAAGTATAAGTTTCGCAACCCGAAGGCTTCGTGAGCTCAGAAAACCCTAATTACGTCTATTTTCTTGACAAGGCCCTATACGGTCTTAAGCAAGCGCCACGAGCCTGGTATGATGCTCTCTCATCCTTCTTAGTTAAATCTGGTTTCTCTAAACGTAAGATTGACACTACCCTATTTATTAAAAGAGAAAAGAAAGATATCATTCTTGTACAAATTTATGTTGATGACATAATCTTTGGCTCCAAAAACCCCAAGTACTGTCAGAACTTTTCAGCCTTAATGAGTAAACATTTTCAAATGAGCATGATGGGGCAAATGAATTTTTTCCTGGGTCTTCAAGTAAAACAATTAGCAACGGGAATTTTCATTAATCAATCTAAGTACATCTCGGATATTCTTCGGAAATACCAGATGGAAAAATCCTCACCTATGAAAACCCCCATGTCTACAAGCATAAAGCTACACTCCGATCCTGACGGAAAGGATGTGGATGCCACTACTTATAGAGGTATGATAGGCTCTCTGATGTACTTGACGGATAGCCGGTCTGACATTATGTTCTCGACATTTTTATGTGCAAGATTTCAGTCGAAACCTAAAGAGTCTCACTTAGCTGCGGTTAAGCGTATTTTTCGATATTTAAAGGGTACTGCTGATCTTGGTTTATGGTACCCAAAAGAGACAGGTTTTGAATTGACAGCCTACTCGGATGCTGACCATGCTGAAAACATGCTGGACCGGAAAAGCACATCGGGACATGTCCAGTTCTTGGGTGATCGTCTGGTTAGTTGGGCTTCGAAGAAACAAAACTGCGTGTCCACCTCCACCGCCGAGGCGGAGTATGTAGCAGCCGCTAGTTGTTGCTCGCAAGTCATCTGGATGCGCACCCAGTTGAAAGACTACGGCTTTAACTACTCTAAGATCCCCATCTACTGTGACTCCAAGAGCGTCATTGCAATATCTAGCAATCCAGTCCAGCACATGAAGACGAAGCACATTGATGTGCGTTATCACTTCATAAAAGACCACGTGGAAAGAGGTACTATCGAACTCTACTTTGTTAATACAGAGCATCAGTTAGCAGACTTGTTCACCAAAGCCTTGGACGAAAAACGCTTTAATTATCTTGTGTCCAAGCTAGGTATGCTAAATCTGAAAGTTTGATCCGTTCACAGCCCTCAACGAGTTTCATTCAATAACAAATAACTGTGTCTAATGCCCCAGTGACTTGTCTCTAGTTGCTCCAATCCACACTTCTTGGTTATTGCATCTTACTCGTTAAGTTCTATGTCAATCTAAAACTTCTGTATCAATAAAGTAGATTTTGTGTGTTTCTAGTTTTTCTCGTGTGTTTTTCTTTTCTTCGTGGTGTGTTTCGTATTTATTTTGCAGCTCATTCGGTTGTTCTCTGAAAAAGTAAGTCGTTTGTGGTGGTTTTCGAAGATATTCGTGTGTTAAAGGGGAGCACAATCGTACGATGTTTGGTAAGATTCTCTAGTCCTCCATTCGAGGGGGAGCAGGTAAGTGTTTCCGGCGTTTCGAATTCCTCGCGGTAATCGTCGAGGGGGAGCTCAGTCTCGTAAGTTATTCCATGTTCGAGGGGGAGCATTACCTATCCTTTTGGTTTATTTTTTTTCTTTTTCTTTCCCTTAGGTTTAATTTTTTTTAAGGTTTAAGGTTTTCATTAGAATTTTTTTTCTTTTTCTTCGGTTCTTATCCTCCGTTTTTTATTTCTTCAATTTCTTTAGGATTAAAGTTTTTTTTAAGTGTTGCGTTAAAGTTTTCTTATAAAAATACAAAAATATTTTTATTTTATTTATAAAAAGAAAATTACAAAATTATTAGTTAGTTTGTTTTTTTATTTATTTATTTGGGTTAAAGTTTTAATTTGTTTGGACCGGCCCATTTCACTCGTTGTCTGGCCCAAGTTCACCCTGGCCCAAACCCATCCCGGGTGACCTGAAGACCTCAACCGGGGTATTTAAAACCCTGGTCTTCATCCCTCTTCTTCATTCGACCTCTCAATATCTATCTCTATCGACCGATCTCTCTCTATCTGATTAGCTCTCTCTCTCGACCGGCGACATCTCTCTCTCTCAATTCCAATCAAAATCGATTGACAATCAGGTTTGTTCTCGTTTTATCCCTCTCACGATCTTGTTCTCACTGTAGTTTTTGAATTAAATCGACCTCGGTCGATGCCATCGCACTCCCGATCGATCGCCGCCGCTGTGTCGACTCTGGTCGATACTCGTTTTCCCGGTCATTTGGGGATACTGATATTTGACCTAGATTTTATCGGTCTAGTTTCTTACCGGTCGAATAAAAATACCGGTCGAATGGCCATTCCGGTCGAATCCTTTCCCGGTCTAAGCCCTTTACCGGTCTAAGATCTTTACCAGTCAAATGTTAATACCGGTCGAGAGTTCCTATCGGTCGAATATCAATACCGGTCGTACCCTTTTAGTAGTCTTTACTTCATATCGGTCGAAGACCTTCACCGGTCTAAGACCTTTACCGGTCATTCCCTTACCGGTCGAATGCCTCAACCGGTCGAACCACCCCCGGTCCTTTTGGTCACCTTATATGCATATTGTTGGTTGGTGATTTCTCAGTTAATGTATGTGCTTAAGGGTTCTATTATCTATATAAAGCCATCCTTGTGCGCTAAATTCTTTAAGGAAGTGAGAATTGGGTTTCTGAATCTTCAATGTTTGAGTAACTAACCCTGGTTCACGGATTAGGGTTCGATTTACTCTATGCTTCGGAGTTTGAATTGGTTATGATTTAAACCATTGATCATCTAACTCCGAACCTATCTTGCTTTCAATGTACCTCAGTTCTAACAGGTTTACTCTTCACAGGTACTATGGCGCAAAACCTACCTCCAGCGATTGACCCAATCGCCGATGCCGAACTGATTCTCAAGGATCAGTTCATTCAGCTCACACCCAACAACTACCATCTCGATGTAACACAACCTGCCATCCAATATCAGGTCATCATCGAGATCCTCCGTGGGCATCCCATATCCTATGCTCTAACGGAGACAGCCGAAGTACCTCTACTATATTTGCAACAGTTTTGGAAATCTCTACATGCCTTGGAGGCCGACGGTCGATTCCAACTGGAAGGTCGGATTGATCACACACCAGTGCTCCTCACTTGTGATCTTTTCCGACAATTTCTTCATCTCCCGACCGCCGGTTCAGTTCCGGGGCGAAATAGCTTCAAATCGATAGTATCGGATGCCACTCTATGCACCGACATCATGTCCCTCGGCTACGGCGCAGATCTATGCCTTCCATCGGGGTTCAACCGCAAGTACCTTTCCACTATCTGGTACACCCTGTTCACGTACCTCAATCGATGTCTTTCGGCTATCACGAAAGGCATCGACCAGACGAGTATCCCCATTCTCCGCCTATTCCACTCTGTGGCATTTCATCGCCACGCAGACTTCGCCGATTTCCTCTGGTTCGAGCTCGTTCAGAAGGTATGAGCAAATGCTACAAAAAGACAAAACTTCATTCCGTTTATGAGGTTTCTACAGCTGATCATCCAAAGATACATGAATCTGTATCCTGAGATACCTCGCTGTTCAACGCACCCAACCTGTCCGCATCACTCGACTCGCAAAATACCCTTGCATCCTGATCCAGAAGGTGTTGTCACCCAACAAATCCCAGTCGGGTTGCTGGCCTAAGCTCGTCCTACGGCACTGAGTGTGACTACACAAGAAATGGCAAAGTTCACATGTTTCAATAATCACGTCCAAGATTGAACTCTTCAAAAGCAAGTATTCTGAAGACATGCTGATTTCAGAGCTAGAGAAAGAGATTTCATCTTCTGAGCTGAACAAGAAGACTGAATTGCTAAAATCTTTTTAGTAATGATCTTGATCCAAAGGGGGAGATTGTTAGATCACATATCTATTGGATTCAAGATCATCCAAACTAAAGATCGCAATCTGAAGCTAAAGCCGGAACGTCGACTCTCGATATTAAAGTCTAATGTTTATTTGTAATAAATGTCAAAGTATTGTTATTGATATTTAGTTTACTTAGTTAGTTAGTTATTAGTTAGATATTAAATTAGTTAGAAATAATATCTAACTAGTTTGCGCAACCAACTCAACACGCAAAGTCCACTTTGCGCAACCAACTCAATACGTAAAGCTTACTTTGCGCAACTCAAGCAACATGCAAACACCACTTCTCGCAACACTCTTGAAACGCAAACCTCGAACTTCACTTCTCGCAACAACAAGGGAACGCAAAGCTCAGTTTTTGCAACCCTCTAGCAGCACAAACCTCAGTACACATGTTCATCTCTTCACGAAAAGCTCAAGTCAAGTTTGCGCAACCCTCTTGAAATGCAAAGCTTACTTTGCGCAACGTACGTGATACGCAAAGCTCACTTCGCGCAACGCACGTGATACGCAAACCTCAGTTTGCGCAACCCACTTGACACACAAACCTCACTTTGCGCAATCAACCTCTCGCGCAAACCTTCTAAAAACGCAATCAGAACTGACACCAAGCCACCAGTTCTCTTTAAAGGAGAATACGAACAGTGGAAAGATCGGTTTCTGAACTTTGTTGACAGACATGAGTTGGGTGATTTCATCAGCAAATCTATAGAAGAAGGGTTTATGAAACCAGTCATGACGACTCGTTTGGTTGGAACCGTGTCGACTCAGGTTGAACTTAAGTATCATGAGCTAGAAGATGATAACCTCAGAAGAGTTAAAGGCAATAGATTAGCTAAGTCATACATTCTACAAGGAACTCCAAACGAAATCTATGTAAAGATTGACAGCTACAAGGCCTCCGGCAAAGAAATGTGGGATCAGCTTGAGAAGATGATGCTGGGTTCAAAGGTTGAAAATCAGCTTAAAATCTCCAACTGCCTGAACAATTATGAAGAATTTAGAGGCAGAGTGGGAGAATCTTTAGAACAAACCTATGACAGGTTTGTGACTTTGCTGAATGAATTAAGCAAGAATAAGGTCCACAAATCTCAAATTGAGTTGAACGTCAAATTCCTGAGTATTCTACAACCGGAATGGAAAAGATTTGCCAGGCAGATGAAGCAGATCAAGGATCTGAATGAGATTCCACTTCATGAGGTGTATGAAACCATCAGACAAAATGAAGAAGAGGTGGATGAAATTCTAGATGAAAAGAAGCAGAAAGGAAAGACAGTTGAAGACACAGTTGCTCTTGTTGTCAGGAAGAAGAAAAACAAGACAATTGTGTATAAATCAGAAGAAGATGAAGGTTATGCAAACTCTGACATGGATGAAAATGAACAACTGAAGCAAGCAATGCTTCTGTTGACAAATGCTTTTCAGAAAAAGTTCTACAAAAAGCCAACATCAAACAGTCAGAGGTATTCTTCTGGTCCCAATAACTATGTTCATAAAGAAAGGGTTGAAGGAAGTAGGTATGAAGGAAAGCAGTTTGAAGGGAAGAGATTAGAGGAGAAGAAACCGGAAGAGAGAAAGTTTAAAGCTGAAGGATCCAGTCAGTCAGAAACACCTACGTGCTACAATTGTGGCAAAACAGGTCACTTTGCCAAGGATTGCCGAAGATCAAAAGTCAGAAACTCCGATTACTACAAGAACAAGATGATTCTTGCAAAGCAACAGGAGGCGGGTAAGGCACTGATGGTAGAAGATGAATACTAGCTTGATCATTCTGACGAGGAAGAAGAGGATGAAGAGAAGGATGAAGTCGTCAACATGTGCTTGATGGGAAAGCAAGAATCAGATGCTAAAGCTGATTCAGATGATGAAGAAGAGGAGGTATGTGATTTATCGTATTCAGATTTCATGAATAAAATGCATGCCATGAATTTATAACAACAAGAGTTAGAGTCGAATCTTGAGCGAGAAAATGGTGTTATAACTGACAAAAACCAATTGATACAGAAACTTAGCAATGAAATTGCTGAGAAGAAAGTATTGGTTGAGGTTTTACAGAAATAATGACACCAACGCAAAGGAAAAGACAATAATTCTTAAAGAGAATTCTGAACTCAAGACTAAACTAACAAAAAGTGAGATTGATATATATGAGCTTACAAAATTGCATTCTTCTTGTACCATAGAAAACTTTTCTTTACTTGGTAAATTAAAAAGTTTGGAAGAAAAAAGTTATACAAAATGGGTCAAACTGAACAGACTATTCATCTGAACAAACCCAAAGAGGAAATAGAGAGATGGGGAATCGGTTATAAGAATCCTCACTGTCTTCAAAAAGGAATGTCTGAAGTGCATGCACTTTATGATCATCTTTCTATGAAATTAGCTCGACGAATCCCTGAGTTTAAAACTTTCTGGACTAAACTATCAGAAGAGGATGAAGCCATAGAAACTGAAAAACGGTTGAAATCATCTAAAGTTCACCTTCCATTTTATTATGCGAAGATGAATAATAGTTATAATGAAAATCCAATATATCAAAAGAAGAAAACTCTTTCAAGTGATTTATTTCAAAGTTATTCTGAAAAAGAAATGGAGGCGAAGCCTATTCAAGGTAAATTATATGTCCCTCCTCTAGTTTAGAAAGTAAAATTTCTGAACTCGAGAATTCTTTAACAGATGAAAGACTTCTGATGAATATTGAACAAAAAGTTTTTTCAACTGTGTTCAAAAATGTTATTATTTCTAAGGCTTCGAACTCTAAGGACATGTTTGATCTAGCTAATAAAGAGTTTGATTTTCTGAACGCTGACGGTGGTTTAAATGATTGTTCTAATCAATTTGACTTTAATGCAAAACTTCCTAACCATTCATCTTTTGTTAAGAAATCTTTGGGAAAAACCAGTATGCCTGTTAACAGTGCAAAATCAACGAAAGTTGATAATTCAGTCTCTGTGAAAGCTAAAAATGCTAAGGGTAAGAATACATCTAAGCATTCACAGAAACCGAACACTACTGGTAATCCGAAGAAGAAGCATTCGTTTGTTGCTCAGAAGTCTAACTCACGAGTTTCACATGTTTCAGATCTGAGCAAGCAAAGGCCAGAAGTTAAATCTCTGTGGCAACCGAAACAGAAGCTTGACAAGACCGTTAAATCGTTTAGTAGTGTTAATTGTAGTAAGACTTCGCCTAGTAAAGATGTTTTAATAGCTGATGTTGTGTTTTTGAACTCAAAACTTGTTGTTTCTCATAAACAGTTTACAATGAAGCAATTATTTCAGTTACCTTTATCTGCTAGAAAGTTTTCTATTTATGATAAACATGTTTCTACTTCTTATCAAGATTCTGAAGATTGGTTTGGAAATTATCATGTGCATTCATCTCATTCTAATTCTTCAAATGCATTTCAAAAGAAAAGAGGACCCAATTTCAAATGGGTACCAAAATCTTGTGCTAACACAGTAGGATCGAAATTCCAGTGGGTACCAAAGGCTAAATCTGTGTTGCAGGCACACAAAGTTTAAAGAGAAATCAACTTCTGATTATGTACAAATCAGGACTCGTTCTTCAATGACAAGACATTGGTTCTTGAGTAAATCAGCTCAAAACCCGAACTTCAATGTCAAAATTAGGCTTTTGAACAAATCAATTCAAGACCCGCTCTTCGATAATCAAAGTGATTATTCCAATATTGTCGTATGAATATCTAAATATGTAATTTCTCTTATACATACTCGTCATATGTGGTTCTTGGACAACGGATGTTCCAAGCACATGACAGGGCAGAAAGAGATATTGTCCAACTTTAAAGAGAAATATTGTGGAACAGTCAGATTCGGCAACGACCAGTTTTCTCTAATCATGGGATACGGTGATGTACGACATGACAATGTCACTATCAAGAAGGTGAGCTATGTTGAAGGCTTACGGCACAACTTGTTCAGTATAGGCCAGTTCTGTGACAAAGACTTAGAGGTCAACTTCAAAGCCAAGAGATGTTCAGTTCGCAATGAAGAAGGCAAAGAACTCTTGGACGGTACTCGAGAATCCGACCTCTTCACAATCAATTTATCAAATGTCCAGACTGACAAGCAGGTTTGTCTACTGACGAAAACCTCGATGAAACAAAGTTGGTTATGGCATCGAAGGCTCTCTCACCTCAACTTCAGGTACATCAACAATCTGGTCAGTGGAAAGCTCGTCAAAGGACTTCCAGAGCTCAAATATGAAAGAGAACATCTTTGTGCAGCATGTGAAAAGGGAAAGATGAAGAGGGATCCACATAAACCAAAGCCTGAACCGAGTACAAGCGCTCCGTTAGAGTTATTGCATATGGACTTATGCGGTCCGATGCGAACTCAAAGTCTAGGCGGAAAGAAGTACATACTCGTGATCGTGGACGATTACTCGCGATACACATGGGTCAAGTTTCTACGTTCAAAGGATGAGACACCAGATGTTCTCATCACATTCCTATAGACGACCCAGGTGAATCTGCAGAAACCGGTCAAGCTTCTAAGAACAGACAACGGCACAGAGTTCAAGAACAAAAAGGTTGAAGAATATCTTGAATATGTCGGGATATCACATCAATACTCTGCTGCTCGTACTCCTCAACAAAATGGAGTAGTCGAAAGAAGAAATCGTACGCTAGTCGAGGCTTCTCGTACTATGCTAAGTCAATCAGACTTACCTCTATTTTTGTGGGTTGAAGCTGTATCGACCGTGTTCTACACACAGAATCGATCCATGGTATACCGAAGATTCAAGAAGACTCCTTATGCGTTAATCAACAACCGAACATCGACAATCAAATATTTCCATATATTTGGGTGTAAGTGTTTCGTGCTAAATGATAGGGAGAGTCTCAACAAGTTTAGTGCTAAGGCGGACGAAGGAATCTTCATTGGTTATTCCTCGACATCAACTGCATTCCGTGTTTATCTGAAGAAGTCAAAGACGGTGATTGAAAGCATCAATGTCACGTTTGATGAAGAGATGGCTTCCGAACAACACAGTTCAGAACCCGCTATAACAGGAATTCTAGCTTCTGGGCAACTCAGTCCAGAACCTGCGTCTCAACAGAACAAATCAGATGAAGCATCAACTTCTACTAACCATTTATCTGATTTAGATGTATTATTTGAATTGTTTTATGATGAATTTCTTGGATCTAATGTAAAGAAATCTGTTGTGGTTGACAGGATGGAAGACTTAACGACTACTCATCCAACCAGTTCAGATGTTCCTATTGAATCCAACGCCCCCATTCAACAAGAAGTTCTAATTAAAATGCCGACTCCAACAGTTGAAGAAGTTCCATGTCATGAAGAGACAGAAGTAGTTGAACCAGTAGGATGTTCTATACAGATCCATCCACAGCCGGAACAAGTTGTACCTGCTGAGCCTTCTGAACCTACCACTTCAACTGCAATCATCATTCCTCCTGAACAAGTTGAAGAAGGTACAAGTGGATTTATAGATGATACAATTGACATACATTCATATAATCCATTGCCTCATGAACATAAATGGACCAAAGAGCACCCAATAATCCAGATCATTGGCGATCCATCAAAACTGGTGCAAACTAAGTCAGCATCAATAAACATGTGCATGCATGACTCCTTTTTGAGCAAGTTCGAGCCAACTCGCGTATCAGAGGCACTTGCTGATCCAGAATGGGTGATCTCAATGCAAGAGCTGAATCAGTTCGACGCAATTTAAGTCTGGAGACTCGTACCAAAGCCTAAAGGTAAAACCATTATAGGTACGAAATGGGTTTTCAAGATAAAGAAAGACGAAGATGGTACCGTTATTCGAAACAAGGCAAGACTAGTAGCCAAAGGATACAGACAAGAGAAAGGAATCGACTATGATGAGACATATGCTCCTGTGACGCGATTAGAGGCAATCAGAATGTTTCTAGCCTACGCAGCCCACAAGAACTTCACGGTCTTTCAAATGGACGTGAAGACTGCCTTTCTGAATGGCATTCTGAAGGAGGAAGTCTACGTCTCTCAGCCAGACGGTTTTGTCAATCAAGAGAAGCCGAATCACGTCTACATTCTCGACAAAGCACTCTACGGTCTGAAACAAGCTCCTCGAGCCTGGTATGATGTCCTTTCCAAATTTCTAGTCAAGTCTGGTTTTTCTACAGGTACGGTGGATACCACTTTGTTTATCAAAAAGGAAAAAGTCGATATCATTTTAATTAAAATCTATGTAGATGATATTATTTTTGGCTCTACAAATCCTAAGTACTGTAAGAATTTTTCAAACCTTATGGTGTCTAGATTTCAGATGAATTTGATGGGAGAGATGAATTTCTTTCTCGGTTTACAAGTCAAACATGTTTCATCGGGTATTTTTATCAATCAATCAAAATACATTATGGATATTCTTCGGAAGTTCAAAATGGAAAATTCAAAACCGATTGGTACCCCAATGGCACCAGGTACTAAAATTGGCACCGATCCTTTGGGAAAGGTTGTTGATATTAGGACTTATCGAGGGATGATAGGTTCTTTAATGTATCTTACTTCTAGTAGGCCAGATATAATGTTCTCAACATGCTGATGTGCACAATATCAGGCCAATCCTAAAGAAATCCATATGTCTGCTGTGAAGCGTATATTTAGGTATCTAAAGGGCACTGCAGATCTTGGTCTGTGGTATCCTAAAGATACTAGTTTTGAACTAACAGCCTACACAGATGCAGATCATGCAGGTTGTATGTTAGACAAGAAGAGCACGTCGGGACATGTACAGTTCCTCGGTGATAAGCTAGTAAGTTGGGCATCGAAGAAGCAACTTTGTGTTTCAACTTCCACGGCCGAAGCAGAATATGTAGTTGCTGCTAGCTGCTGTTCTCATGTCTTATGGATGAGAACTCAATTGCGCGACTACGGTTTCCACTTCAACAAAATTCCGATATACTATGACTCCAAGAGCGCCATCGCAATAACAGTGAATCCTGTTCAACACACCAAGACTAAGCACATAGACATCAGGTATCATTTTATTAAAGATCATGTTGAAAAAGGAACAATTAAACTTTTCTTTGTAAAAACTGATTATCAGCTTGCCGATTTGTTTACCAAACCTTTAGACGAAAAGAGGTTTAACTTTCTTGTCTCTAAGCTTGGTATGCTAAATCTAAAGATTTAATCAGTAGTTACCTATCAAAGTTTTCTAATTGTATACTTTTTCATCATTTCTTAATTTCTGCAAGATATCTGCACTTCTATATACTGTCATGATCCAAGGGGGAGTATGAGAAAAAAATTGACAAGTGGTCAATCTTATTTTTGAGGGGGAGCTCATAAGATTTCTGCATTTACCTTTTATGTCAATTTTTTTGTAATGCAAGATTTTAGGGGGATCTCTTCAAGATTAAAGGAGTTTGGATATGACTTCTGATTATTTGTTATCAGAACTCGTACTTTATCAGTTTTACTGCTTTTTGTCTTTTCAATTTAAGTGAATAAATTTTACTTTGACTTGACATAAGACTTTTGCAGAATTTTTGAGAGATGCTTACAAGTTCATATGTTTATGACTTTAAAGCTTAGCTTCATGAGATGGAAGATCGTACGTAAAGGTATAATTCTATATCTTCATCTCATATATGGTTGAAAGAAGGACAACTTTCAATCATCGAAAACATTGTTTTCAATGTTCAAACCACTTCCCGATTCTCAAAACGAATTCATGAATTGGAAGTGGGACTTTAAATGTTTTCAAGAAATATATTGTGCTTTAACTGAAATAGTTAAACCAATCTGAGCATCGTATGCATCATAGGAAAACAAGGATTTCTTTGTGCTAGGAATTAACACAACTTCTATGAAATCACCTTAACCAGTGATTTCTACCCAAGAAGTTAATCCTTAGTGATTGAGTGTGAGAAGTCGAAAAGAAATGAGTGTATCAAACAAAGAAACGAACTGTGATTAGAGTGAGCAAAATGTTTAAAAGAAAGAGCGTGTGAGAACAGAGTTAAATGAATATCACAACTCTGCAGCAACTTTTTCTGAGTCGGGCAGCCACATTACTAGTGTTTCACAACTCTTTGGTGAACATTATTAAAACAGGAAACTAGCCCATGCCAACTCTTGATCAAACCTCACCATCTACTCATTTTCTTCTTAAAAAGAAAGTGTTTCACATTTTCTAAGTGGAAGCAGCACATATGCTATCTGATTTTCTTTTGGAAAATCTGGATATTGAAAAGAAGGAAGTTTGCCCCACCTTCGCACTTCAACCATGCACATTGAGTCTGTGTTTAACTTACTGTTGTCTCAGTGGTTTACACAAATTTGAGCCCATAAGCAATCATCCGTGCTTAATTCTTTCAACACAAGCACGAACACACAAGGAATTAGTTTCTTTGTCATAACGTTTATAGAAATTTACCTTTGTGGTGTTTCGATGATTAAATGGAAGCCCTGGGGGAGTCATCATCAAACAGCTCATTTCCAATGTGTATTTGTTACACACAGTGACTTAGTGTTACTGACAGGCATGTTAACTGATTCATTAGTTGATTCAGGTGTTACATAACTAATTTGTCTGGATTTGCAAAGATCTAGATGAATATCTTATGAATTGACGAATCAGAGGCTCCGAAAAATAGACATTTCTTACAAATAGTTTTGATGAAGTTGTTGCACTTAACATCAAAAAGGGGGAGAATGACTACACAAGAAATGGCAAAGTTCACATGTTTCAAGAATCACGTCCAAGATTGAACTCTTCAAAAGCAAGTATTCTGAAGACATGCTGATTTCAGAGCTAGAGAAAGAGATTGCATCTTCTTTGCTAAACAAGAAGACTGAATTGCTAAAATCTTTTTAGTAATGATATTGATCCAAAGGGGGAGATTGTTAGATCACATATCTATTGGATTCAAGATCATCCAAACTGAAGATCGCAATCTGAAGCTAAAGTCGGAACGTCGACTCTCGATATTAAAGTCTAATGTTTATTTGTAATAAATGTCAAAGTATTGTTATTGATATTTAGTTTACTTAGTTAGTTAGTTATTAGTTAGATATTAAATTAGTTAGAAATAATATCTAAATGTTAGATATTATGTAAGTTTATTAGTTTAATATTGCAAGTTGTTTAGGTAGTGTGTTAGACACACAAGATCTATTATCAGATCTCTCAACTCTCCACAATCAGAACACAAAAGATCAGATAAGAACACACACAAAAAGGTGTAAAAGAGAAAAAAAAACAGAGAACACATTCTAGAGCTTGAATCTGATCAACCTTGTAATCGTTGTTATTAATCAAAACAGGTTGGTAATCGATATTGTGTTGTTTTGATAAAACTTGATATAGCATTGTGGACCCACAGAGTGTTATAGCATATAGGCACACACACAATCTTCCAACTCCTATGGTCCCACCAGAACCGGCAGGACCTGCCCAGGGAGCACGACCTGAGAGGCATGAGGGTCCGTGTCCCCGTACGAGAGGCGGTAGCGTCTGGATAGCTGGGGCTTCCGAACAGGGTGTGACGAGAGAAATCATTGTGAGGGGAACTGGAGAGGGCAGTGTCGTTGGATCGATACAAGCCAGTACTTCACGACGATCACCTACTCCGCCACGGACGGCCTCTCCGATGGTAGAAGAGGACACAGCTACTGAATCCGCCAACGTTCAGCCCTCTTTTGCCACTGCATCTGAAGAGGAAACAGCTGCTGAAACCGAAACCGAGTCTACGGCAGAAACAGGTACATCCGACACTCAGTCGAAAGCTGCCACAAAGTCTGAGGAGTCAGCAGATCGATCCGGCAGTCAGTCGGAAACCGCCACCAATGGATCAGAATCAAATGAAGAGTCTTCTGACTTTGATGGTGACGATAATCAGCCCTCGCCTGGAGAGACAAGGAGAGTGGAGGGACTATTAGTTGAAAATATAAAGGTGAGTAGAGAGAAGGAGAGAAGGAGTAAAAAGCAATCTGAGCGTACACGAGTAACGGGGCAACCATCAACGGTTGTAACCCCCCTAGCCACATCTAGCCAGGTAGCCACATCTACTATCTAGTCTCATGTGTTGAGACAGGATATTGAAGAAGCCGCCGTGGGCCTAGCGGCGTAACTGCACACCCCACCCAGCCACTCCGCCATCTCTCAACAGATGGTGGTTTCAAGTTCACACGGGGATATAGCACATAAGCTACCAGTCTCTCACTTGGAGAGTTCTGGTATTGAAACAAGAGAACAGCAGCCCCCGTTCTCGACTTCTTTTGGTGTACTGTGTCTAGAGCCCTTTGATGTAATATCTCCCATTCCTAGGACACAAATACCATTTTCGGCTACTGTTGGTCGCCTTAGTGGCCCAGTCGGAACACCTATAATAAATCCGCATTCGGTTGGTTTACGAGGATTGGGTGGAAGTCCTACCACAGCTATCATCACGCTAGTTGTGAACGTAGGCGGCTCGACTTCTACAGTCGTAGCTACAACTAGAAGTCTAAGTGACCTAGGCGTTACACAACATGAGTCCGTCTCAAGGGAATTCATGGACGGCGCCCTAAAGGTTGTCCTCAACATGATGCGATCCGAGTTAAGGGAGGAGGTAGACGCACTGAAGTGTATGATCAAAGGCAAAGGTCCAGCTACTGAGCCTGAACCACTACCTTCTACACCACCACCCTCCATTCCAGCTACTGATATGTCAATCGAGGACCTGAAATCCATTCTTCTTGCCAAACTTCTTGCCCAATCTTAAACAGAACCCTCCCAGGATGTCGATCTTCTATCGCTTCTACGTGCTCAAGCATCCATACCTTCCCCACCACCACCACCCCAACCCATCATATCTCCAGAAGCCTTCCAACTCCAACAAGCCATGCTTCAGTCTCTACAGCAAACCGTGGTTGTATTGACTGAATGCCTATCAGTAGTGGAAGACACCTGCCGAAGCCAGGCAGAAAGGCTCAAGCGCCGGCATGATGATCGGGATGATCCTGATCACCATGAGGGGGAGAAGCGCCAACGCCTAACAGAGCCGGAGATACAGTCTGTGGAAACAGTTCATATGGGAACGGAACAGGGTTCGGGTTCTGGTACTCAACCAGAAGAGCAGGGACAGGCACGGGAATAGTGTATGGATTTAGTGATGTATGATATTCCAAGGGTTGAAAAGCCTGAGGAGTTTGATAAAGGTTCTCCGATAGTTCCTGAAGACTGGGTGTTAATTCTTGCTCCTTATGAAGTTTCTGACCCAACAGAAGAATGTGCCAACACTGAACGAGCGTTGGTAGTCATGCAAGCCGAAATAGATGAGATTCTTCATCCAGATTATCAGCCAGACGATCAGACTTCTGTTGCGGTTCCACTTTTTACTTATTCTGTTGATAACCCTGATCTTCCTGATACAGATATTCCCGTCAGATCTCTGCCAGCGTCACCAGTTATGGAAACAAAAAGTACTCCACCAGTTCGTCCATCCAAGTGGGAAAGAGTCAGAATCAATGTGCCATTCTTAGAAGAAAGCCAAAAGAAGATCTTTGCCCACTGGATTCGGAAGTATGATGAAGTTGTACTTCATGGTCTACAGTCAATGAAAAGCAAGGAAAAGCAGTGTGAGCTCGTATTCGTGTATAAGAATTTTCAAGACAAATACAACAAGACAAAGCTGAAGATTATATCGATCGATCAGATTATATCTAGTTTTTTCATGAAGGTAAAGTATTCAGACTTCATGGTAACTAGAGAAGACGGTCAGAAGTATTGTTTTTCTGAAGCTGACTTTCCGCGTCTTGAACCACAAGATCTGTTGTTCCTGCTTAGAGACTTAAAGACTAGAACTATCAGACCCGGGGAAGTCATTGATGCACTCGAAACTGTAAAGAGGTATATGAAGTGTGCGATGAAACTTGCCTCGGTGGAAGATTTCCAGATCAGGTTAGAAAGCGACCAGCCGAAGATAAACCTGCTCAAGCCTGATTTGAAGATGCCGTCTGATGCCCAGAGTGTACCTGTATTTACTGTGATAAAGATTCCAGAATTCGGCATGACCTACTTGAACAACAAAGTCGTTATGCGTTTCATTCGTTTCAGTCAGATAGCCAGATTATGCGACGGTACGTTGATGTTGTTGAAAGACAAGTTGAAGCATGCACTCAGTCTGGATGAAAAAGGGGTTCAGATTTTGGATCCTAAATACAAGCCACTTGTTCCTAAAGCACTGGGAGTTATTGAAGAGCGGCTGGAGTACAGAACTCAAATGAGATACTTCGAGATCAGCTTTGGTTTTCGAAAGATTTATGTTCCAAACTGGCGCGATTATCAACTTCTATTTAAAGGGGGAGATTGTTAGGGCAGTTTATTTGTTAAATAGAAGTTCAGGGTGTAAAATGTAATTAGTTGAAAGTTTAATAGCTTGTTGGGCCTAAAAGCCCATAAGCCCATCTTTGTAAAGCCTGAGTATATAAAGGATGTTTTAGATTCATTTGTGAAGTTTAAGTCTCATAATTCAGACTACTAGTCAATAGGTTTACATACCCTTATAAGAGATTCTCTCTGTAAACCTAAACCCTTTGATTGCATATTAATCATATGACTAGTAGTTGTGGTTTAAATATTGTTCATCTTTGATAATATTTGCTGCTGATTGCACTGTATTGGGATCTACATAGATGGTCTTTGTTAAACTTTAGAGATGGTAGACCTTTAACCAAATTAATTTTTACCAACTTATCAAGTAATGAAAATTTCAAGTGAGAGAACTTTTTATGCCACATCTAGGCATCCTCATTGTTCAGAGATACCAAACAGTGTTTCTCTGAATTGGTATCTGTTTGTTTTGTAACATTCATACGATAGAGATTACCTTTTCTGTCAGCTCTGAGCATTTCCTGACCTGTATTTGAATGTAACAGAGAGAAGTATTTCCACTGAAATTTCACATCAAAACCATGGTCACAAAGTTGACTTATGCTTAGCAGATTATGCTTTAATCCATCAACATAAGCAACCTTTGAAACTGATACATTTCCTCTTGCAAGTTCTCCATATCCTCTTATCTGTCCCTGCTTGTTATCCCCAAAAGTTACTGCTCCTCCAAGTTGGTCTTTGAAAGAGGATAGTAACCTTTTATCCCCAGACATATGCCTTGAACATCCAGAATCAAGATACCAGATGGGCATATGTTGTTTCTACAAGACAGATTAGAGGTTTTTAGGTACCCATCTCATAATGGGTCCATTTTTGTTAGGCTTTTGGTTTTTCTTTTCAATCTTTGGCTCTTCATTCTTTGATGATATGCCAGATTGACCTTCTGATGCTTTAGAGGGTTAATCTCTGAAGTTTTCTTCTTTTGAAACTTGTGCATAAAGCAATGAGGACCATTGAAATGATTCTTCAATTTAATCAAGAGATTAATGCAATTGCAGTTAACAGAAGTTTGTGCAAAGCGTTTGATTTCATTAATGATTTTGGGTACATTTTTCTTTTGAAATCTATCTGAGCTAGCACTAGGAATTTTACAAACATTCCTATCTACTTCAAACTTCTTGGTATTGAAATTGGCCTTATTTTGAAGTTGATTTTTCTTGTCCCAAAACATCTTCTTTTCCTTTTTGCTCACCGCACAATCAGGAACATAATGGTTAATTGCTTTGTTAGGACATAAATGTCCAACTTAGAAAGTTTTGTAAAGGGGTTTACAATTAATATTTGTATTTGAGCTTTAATTGTAAATGGGCTTTAATGTGTAATTGGACTTGGGCTTTAGGTTAAAACAAGTGAGAGAGGGGGAGGTATAAATAGTTTATGTGTTTAAGGTTTTAGGGTTAAGTCATTCATTCCACAATGTAGCCGAATTGAGAGAGTCGTATCTTCTAGAGAGAGAAACTCTTTCTCTCTCTAGGTTTGTGTTATGTTCTTCAATTCAAGGTGAATAAAAGCTATTCTCTCCCAATCTTATCTTGTTATTATTATTTGATTCATGAATTGTTGATTATGGGATCTACAAGTGGTATCAAAGCCGGATCGAAGAATTTTTTCTTTGATTCGATCGTATTTCGACAATTTGTGATCGACAGCCCAAAATTTTTGAACCTGTGTGATTTTTTGGATTTGATTTTGGTAAAGTTTGATGACCCGCGCAACTGAGAATGACAGATTCGGTGGTCTAAACCACAAAATCTAATCGACGGCTGGAAGTTTTTTTTTGTTAATTGAAATCGGTGCATTTATATGTTGACAACGTCCAAGCCATTTGTGAATTTAAATTTCAATTGTAATTGTTTATTACAACCATAGTGGGTCGGTGAATATTAGTGAACCACAAATCCAAGAATTGAAGCCATGAGATTTACATATCCAGAAGTTTGGTGCTGTGATTGGATGCTAAAAAGAGAAAATGGGTCGGTTGTTTAAAGGTGTTGTCCGACGACTTTGATTTCAAATTGTTGGTCGCTGTGGTTTTACAAGAAAACGGAGTTTGATGTCCAATTAATTTATATGGCGGTTGTGGGTTTTGATGTGCAGCAAAGTGGAACAGGGAATAAACCCTCATGAACCGGGAGTTGCCTATGATAACTGGGTTGACAGCGTTGTCCCTTACAATCCGGGACTTATATTTCTTGGGATTCGGGTTTGTGTTAATTCATCATGTGATCCGGGAGTGAACAATGGAACCGGGTCTTGAAACCCAATTAATTGGTTGCAATCCGGGCTTCAAACCCAAGTGTACCGAGTTTATTTTCTTGCCATCCAAATTTTGGACTTGGAAGCGGATGTGGAGCCCAATTATTTGGGTTTTGGGCTTAAGTGTCTAATTTTTTATGACTATACTATTCATATTTTTAGCTTAAGTGATAAATTTTTTGACAAGTGATTATGCCGTCCAATTTTTGAAGATTGTTACAGGATTTTATTCTGCAATTATCGAGAACCGACTATTGATCCGTTTATATTTCGGATTTTATTTTTGCGCTTTGACCGTGTGATCCGTGATACAGAAACTTCAAAGAATATTTTTTATATGTTCCGGGATTTTCTCGTTCGGTTTTTTTTCTCGACAATTGTTGAACAGTTGTTGATTGCTTCTTCTAACTCTTGCCGAGTAGTGTTTGCTACAA
Source organism: Arctium lappa (assembly GCA_023525745.1). Classification (NCBI taxonomy): domain Eukaryota; kingdom Viridiplantae; phylum Streptophyta; class Magnoliopsida; order Asterales; family Asteraceae; genus Arctium; species Arctium lappa. The sequence goes on along the minus strand of CM042058.1, from coordinate 59,666,327 downwards.
GATGCTTCTCCTACGAGCTGATCAGTACAAGTTCTTGAGTTGAACTCCTATTCAACTCGCGGTTCAAGGACAGATTCGTTGTTATAAACTGAAGATGCACTGTGGTTGTCACGCAAAACTCACACATTCTTTCTTGTGAGCGTAACAAATGTGTTGAGTTTTAAGAGATAAAAGTTGTCTTTAGTGCACTCAGTCGAGGTTATTGCGCACATCGAATCTGGTGTTTTAAAGTTGAAACTTTGAAGGATAAGAGCTTCATTCAAGGGGGAGCCTGAGCTATCTTGAAGATGCGAAACGCTAAAGTTTTTCAAATAAATCAAGGGGGAAGAAGAGTTCACGCTTCAAAGACGATGATTCCTTTACAAAACTTTAGGGGGAGATTGTTAGGACATAAAATGTCCAAGTTAGAAACTTTTGTAAAGGGGTTTACAATTAATATTTGTATTTGAGCTTTAATTGTAAATGGACTTTAATGTGTAATTGGGCTTGGGCTTTAGGTTAAAACAAGTGAGAGAGGGGGAGGTATAAATAGTTTATGTGTTTAAGGTTTTAGGGTTAAGTCATTCTGTTAGACCACAGTCTCATTGGATTCAAGATCATCCAAACTGAAGATCGCAATCTGAAGCTAAAGTCGGAACGTCGACTCTCGATATTAAAGTCTATGTCTATTTGTAATAAATGTCAATGTAATTTAATGTAATATGTTTTAGTTTACTTAGATTTAATATCTAAGTTATAAGTATTGTAATAGGTAACTTAGTTAACTTAGTTTGTTAAAGTTAGTTTCTAGTTTACTTTATTAGATATAATATCTAGATCTAATATCTAGATATTATGTTTAGGTAGTGTGTTGAACACACTAGTTAGATTAAGTGTATCTCTCAACTCTCAAAAGATCATATCATACATCACACACAAACACACACAAGAAGGTGTAAAAGAGAGAAAACATTGAGAACACATTCAAGCTTAATCATTCAACCTTGTAATCGTTTCTATATTCAATACAGGTTGGTAATCGTTAATGTGTTGTTGTTTCTTAGAACTTGTTAAGTAGTATTGTTGGACCAACACATTCATTCCACAATGTAGCCGAATTGAGAGAGTCGTATCTTCTAGAGAGAGAACCTGTATCTAAAGTTTCTAATTCTGATAATGCTTCTACATCTATATCACATTTAACAGAGTTAGATTTATAATTTGAACATTTTTATGATGAGTTTCTCGAATCTAAAGTGTCTAAACCTATTGTGATTGACAGATCGGATAATTCACGAACTAATCAACCAATCACTTCAGATGTATCAATTGAACCAACCTCCCCGGTTCAGACAGAAACTCAAGTTTAAATACATACTCAATCAGTTGAAGTTGAACAAGAAAGTGAAGAGCCAGAAGTATCACATTTAGTTGGGTGTACAACAGTGACTATCCAACAGACAACGACTGTCTCACCAACTGAAGCTTTTGCACCTCCTACTTCAACTGAACCCCAACAATAAGAAGATACTTGATATTTAGATGATCAACATGATCAGTCTACATCTAATCCACCCCCTCATGTACACAAGTGGACAAAAGAGCACCCGGTTCATCAAATAATCTGAGATCTGTCAAAGCCGGTGCAAACTAGGTCTGCAACTGTGAACGAGTGAATGTTTGATTCCTTTCTGAGTAAGATAGAGCCTAGCCGAGTATCTGAAGCTCTAGATGACCTAGATTGGATAACAATTATGCAAGAAGAACTCAATCAATTTGAAGTGCTTAAAGTCTGGAGACTCGTGCCTAAACCGGAAGGAAAAACGATTATCGGCACGAAATGGGTATTCAAAAACAAAAAGGATGAGGATGGTATCGTAGTTAGAAATAGAGCAAGACTTGTGGTTAAGGGATGCCGGCAAGAGGAAGGAATAGATTACGATGAGACATATGCTCCAGTTGCGCGTATAGAGGCAATAAGGATGTTCTTAGCCTATGTTGCACATAAAAACTTCACTGTCTATCAAATGGACGTGAAGATTTCCTTTCTCAATGGCATATTGAAGGAGGAACTATACATCTCACAGCCAAAAGGATTTGTCAATGCGAAAAAACCGAATCATGTCTACATTCTTGACAAAGTCCTCTACGGCTTAAAGCAAGCTCCTCGAGCATGGTATGATGTTCTATCCAAATTCTTAGTCAAGTCAGGATTTTCGAAAGGTAAAATCGATACTACTCTCTTTATTAAAAAGGAAAAAGTTGATATCATTCTTATTCAAATATATGTCGATGACATAATTTTCGGTTCAACAAACCCGAAGTATTGTAAGAACTTTTTCGCTTTAATGGTGTCAAGATTTCAAATGAGTATGATGGGAGAGATGAATTTCTTTCTCTGATTACAAGTTAGACAATTTTCTACGGGGATTTTTATAAACCAATCAAAGTACATTTCTGATATTTTGAAGAAGTTTAAAATGGAAAATTGTAATCCAATTTCAATCCCGATGGCACCGGGAACTAAGATTGGAGCTGATCTTTCTGGAAAAGTTGTTGATCTTAAAACCTATAGAGGAATGATTGGTTCTTTAATGTACTTTGATAGTTCCAGATCCAAGCTACTCAAACACTCACAATATATATATAGAAATCATATTGAAACAATTGATCTTTTATTACAATGATTTCTTAGTCACAAGTGTTACAAAGTGCCACAAGTCTCACATATTCCTCTCTCTAAGAATTATATGCGAGTTCTTGTGATATGAGTGAATTGTGTGTATTGTACATCTCTCTTAAAATACAAACCTATTTATATGGTCAACAAGACCTTACAACTCAAGCTAATGCCAAAGTCAAACACTTTGACTTACAAGGTTTTTATCAAACAAACACAACTCTACAACACTTTACAACTTTCTAAACTCATCACTAACTCAATTTTCTTCCTCTTCGTCACCTTCTTTCCAACTGTTGGTCCCGATTAAGGTTCTACAAGGGTGTTAGTTTGTAGAAGGGGGGTTGAATACAAACACAAATTTTACTTTTAAATATGTTTTTTGATTATTGAGTAAATCAAAAACACAATTTACAGATTGTTGCGAAACTAGATAAGGTAGAACCTAATCTAAACAATCTAAGAAACACTAAGCTTTCTTGCACACAAGAGTAATAGAAAAGGAAAAGAGAGTTTGCCGAAAAGAGAGTTTCTGCAAATATCACTAAGGATATTGAGGACCCTTCAAAATGAAGGCTTTTCTCCTATTTGTACCCTATGCATTAAATGCATGGAAGAGGGTACAATCCGCGTGTCCATTCTTCATTGGTTTCATGTTATTGACTTTATCTTTAGCATGCTTTCGACCGTATGGTGAACAGTGTAGTGGAAGGAATGGTTGTACGATTATGGAAAAAAACATGTTGGCTTTTGTACCTTCGTACTATGTGTGCAGAGGATAAGACAAACAAATCTTGATAAGCAAGCTTCATGATCAACTATAGCTGATGATCTATGATCAGGAATTACTGATGTAAAAAGGCAATAGTTGAGTGTTAATGTATAGTTTAGATCAATTGTAATGTCAAGTTGTTGGACTTTTCTATGTTTGTCTTATATTGAGGTCAAGGCATGTTTGACCCTATACTAGCTTTTGTTTCTAAGTCGTTTGAAACCAAGCTTGTCATTTGTAACCTTGTGATTTAGAGAGATATAAAACATATGACTTTCTCTCTCTAGACTCTCTCTCTCTAAATCTTGTGCCTAATTGTGATCTTATTGTAAATCTTGCTTGAATCTTGGACTAACAATTGGTATCAGAGCCAACCAAGGAATTTCAGACATGGATTGATACGAAATTGTGGTCAAAATCATTGAAAACTTCCATTTTTGGAAGAACTCGCAAAACAGAACTGGAAAGTAGCTATTGGGATTGAATTTCTTCGATTGTCGATTTTGGAGCAAGTGATTGATTCTACAGTGATCGCCTAATTATTTGTGATGTTTCTTGTTTTGAATTTTTCATTCAAATTCGAACTGTATCTTTGTTGATTTTGAATTTTTGTTCATATTTTCTTGAAAAGTTCGAACTCATTGTTTTTGGATCAATTCATTGTATTTTGTTGTTTTTTAGTCAATTTGTTGTACTAAAGAAATGTTCTAGTATAGAAATCGATCAACCCTGTGAAGTTACAAATCTTGATTGCAGGATTTGAATCAAAAATGGCCAAAAATCTGCAAGTTCAGTGAAAAACTCGCAAGATCTGTGGTTGTCGCAAGTTCATCTGAAGAACTCGCAGACTGAAGAACTCGCAGACTCGAAGAACTCGCAGACTAAAGTATTTTTGTGTTTTTGTGTTGTTTGCGACTTCTTGGTATTGGGTTTATGTGATTTGCGACTTCTTCTCTGCGACAAGTGCCTTCTGCGACAAGTGATTTTCTTGAAATGTTTCTAAGTACAAGAACTCGCAGACAAATTGCGATAATGTTAGATATGAATTGTATTCAAGATTAAAATAGAGGGTCTATTGTGTAATTGTTGTAAAGTCAAAGGGTTTGTGTTGTAAAGTCAGCTTTAGTTGACTTTGTATAAATAGCTTGTTGTTTCCTTAGAATCATGAAGTCACGCGCATTCAAAGAAAACACACACATAGAGAATTCGCACAGAGAACTTGTACACTTTCATGTGAGATCTGTGGCACCATAGACTTGTGACTTCATTGTAATCTTGTGACTTGAATACAAATGGTTGTTTGATAATCTGTGTTAATTGATATTGCTAGTATACTAGGATCACATTTGGTATCAGAGCACAAATCCGACATTTTTGAGAGAAAAGAGTTCGTATACTGGTTTCTTGAATCTTGATTTGATTTCTGAGTTTAAATGCGTTTTTTATAAAAGTTTTGATTAGAGTTTGGTCGAAATATGATTTATAATATCGTTGCATAATTGAATTGCACTGGAAAATCATTTTGGATAATCAATTTGTGATTTTTTGAAAGTTTTTGTTCGAGAATCTTGTAGTACTGTTTGATCACTGAATTCAATGATTAAGTGTATTTTTGTGCAAATTGATGGATTTGGATTGTTTCTTGTACTAACGTTTTCATTTCTGTGAGATTACAGCTTCTGGATCGAAGGTTTGAGTGGATTTTGGACTGAAAGTTAAGTTTTAGGACCGTATTCTCAAGAACTCGCAAGATCTCGACTTTTCGTATGAAGAACTCGCAGGCTTAAAATTTCGTAGAAAGAATTCGCATAATTCTTAACAAATTCATTTTAAGTGTGGAATTCGCATAATTCTTATCTGTGATATACGAAAAGAGAGAATTCGCATAGAACTGTCATTGAAAACTTTATCTAAGTGAAGAATTTGTATACCTCTATATACGAAAAGCATGAATTCGCATATGTCTTAGGTGCGAAAAGCTTGTTTTTAAAAGTCTAAGGAGAGAATTCGCACATGTCTCAGATGCGAATTGTGTAGAATTCGCACGTCTGAGAGGTACGAATTGTGTAGAATTCACACATTGTTTTATACGAATTCTAGAAGATTTCGCATAATTTCCAAAAAAAAAATTCTAAGTTCAGATTTCGCATGGATGTGAAAAGTTTTTGAAAGTTGAAATTTTTTTTGAAGTAAAGAATTCGCATCATTCTCTAATACGAATTATGTGTGCGAAAAGTTTTTATGCGAAAAGTTTGGTTTCTAAATTTTTTAAGGATGGAATTCGCATAAGAGGCTCATGCGAATTGTGATTGTTTAAGTGTCTCTTGCATGCGAATTGTGTACTTGTGCGAATTGTAACTTGCTCCATACGAATTCTAAGTGTTATACGAATTCTGAGTGTTATACGAATTCTGTCATATTTTTACTGTGAATTGTTCTCTGATCTAGTGCATGTGAATTCTATACTTGAAAGTTTTTGGAAATTTCATTTTATGAAAATTTTAAGTCTTGCATCTATTGTCTCAATTTGTTGGATTAACGATCATTTCTAGCTTATATTTTTTACATTTTTCAAGATGCCTTACATTGACGAGAAGGGAAATACAGTTCTAACCAAGAGAGATTGTGCTTTAGCTTATATGCCAGAGATTCCATCACTCGAAGTTGAGAACAAGAATTTGAAAATTCAGAACTCATCTCTTCTTACTCAGATCAATAAGTTGAAAGAAAATTCTACATTTTCAGAGAAAAAATTTGTTTACTCAGAATGCATTACTAATTCCAAGATCAACCTTACAGGAATAATTGAGTCTAAAGAAAAAGAGATCTCAAATCTTCAAGCCATGTTGAAAAAGTCTGAAGGTCTTAATGCAAACTCTACATGGTCAAAGAAAGAGTTCATGCAAAGAGAAATTTAAGATCTCAGAAGAAGAGCAAATATTGCCAATGAAACTTGTGAAGGGATGAGAAAGACAAATTCACAAATCTTTGCTGAAAGAGATAACTTGAGATATAAGGTGTTCAGTCTTGAGGTTGAAATTAACATGATGAAAGAAAAGTACAACTCAAGAGATAAAGAGGATATAAAGAAGATAGAGAAGAAAAGAATGGATTTTGAAAAAGATAATGATGAACTTCAAAAGAAGGTTGATAAACTGAAAGAACATATCTCTCAATATGGAAAGATGTTTGAGAAAGAAAGAAAAGCATTTGCTCAAAAGTTTTCAGAGTTTTCAAGAAAAGCTTTTGAAGAAAAGAAAGTTGTAGAACTTAAATGCATGAAGCTTTCTCAACAAGTGTCAGATTTCGAGAAAGTTATTATCTTGGAGAGAGATAAGTTTGCTTAAGAAAAAAAAGACAGTTGAGCAGAAGAGAGTAGAAAAAGAATTTAATGAAGAAAAGAAAGTTTTTGAGATAGAAATTTCTAAGCTTACAAGAAAATTATCTGAACTGTCATCAACTATTCAAAAGGAAAAGAATGCAAAGTCTGACTTACAAAAGAAGTTTGATCTGATTTCAAAGGAAAGAGACAGTTTATCTTCAAAGATAAAAGAACTTGAAAAGATCATGTTCAAGGTGAAGTTGACTGAGCCAAAGACGCCAGATCAATTGTTCAATCACCAAGAGATGATCAAGCTGATTCAGAATGTTCATTCAAAACAGCTTCGAGTTCACGTTTTACAAATGTTTCTAATAATCCTTTATTTGATTCATATGATAGTCATACTTCTAAATCTAAAGATCAGATTCTTCCTTCTAACCTTTTATATGACAAATATATTGATAGTTCATGTAATATCAAGAAGAAAAAGTCTCAGCAGAAAATGTTTTGGATAAGGAAAGATGAGTATGACAAAGAAAAATGGGTTTGGAGAGTAAAAGTATCCGAAGATGAGAAGAAGGAACAAAAATCATTTGTGCATACATCAAATGATAAAAGGAACAATACTCCTAAAAGTAAAACTTTTGGCAAACCTGATCTTGTTTATACTATAAATCAACTGATCAGGTTAGCACAAAAGAAAATTAGTTGTTCCTATTGTGGTTCAAATGATTTTGTAAACAAAAGTTATGAAAATAGCTGGTATGGTTCTTACTACATCTCTCCTAATATAACTGCAACTAACAAATCAGGACCCAAATACCAGTGGGTATCAAAAGCTAAACATGTGTTGTAGGCATCTAAAGACTAAGGGGAGAAGAACAATGGTTTCTAATTACAATAGATCAGGACCCGATCTTCAATGTGAAAGAATGATGACTTCTAAACACATCAGTTTAGGACTCGTTCTTCAATGATAAAGATGAAACGTTTGACTTGTGAATTCACTTCAATCCTAGTAATTCAAAACTCGGTTTAATGATTAAGGATTATGCATATGTTAAAGGGGAGCTTACATGTTTTATATTTTTACTGATATATTTTCTGATTTTTCAAGGGGAGATTGAATGATAAATTCATTGTTACATTTTAGACGGAATTACTATTCTCACCGGAGAATATGTAACGATGGCTTCTGAATACTTCAATATTTAGAGGGAGAATATCTGAAGTTTCGTCAACGAAGCTTAAATGATAATATTAATTTTAGGGGGAGCTAAGATTCCTACATTATAGGTATATATTTCTGAATCTTAAATTCTATCACTTGTTGAAAGAAGGATAACTTTCACTTATGAAAATTGTTTTCTTAAATGTTCAAACCACTTCACGTTCTCAAAATGTTTTATGAACTTTGAAGTGTGATTTTAAATTATTTTCTTTGGATACTTTCATGATTATTTGACCGTGTGTTTCCAAAAGATCAATACTTGTGTATTATCTTGTAATATACTGTCAAGTATTCTTACACACATCGGTTCACTACATTCTAATTGACTCTGTTATTACCATGTCTTTAAAAGTTTCATCTTTCGATGGTAATACTCCCGCTTGTTATTCCAATTTGTTTGAGATCAGACGTCATTTCTTTAAATGTGTTTTCATTGATAATATGTTTATAAATTGTTCATATAAACATCTTACGTTCTTTGATATCCCAAATTCTTATTCTTCATGAATATTTGATCTGATTTTATCATTGTCAGATTCTCAAAACACTTACATTGATTTCATTTCATTCATTTATTGTTTTGAGAGATATTAACAGTTTAAAATGCTCAAATTTCATTCTTATATGTTATGAGCATACATACACTGACTATAATTTCTTGTGCTTAATTGTCAAGATAATCATTGAGCAACATATTCTTTTAGGACAACATACATGGGATTCAGTGTGAGTGCTTAAATGGTTTCCATGGATTCACGTTAACCAGTGTTTCCTACCCTGGAAGTAATCCTAAGAGTGATTGAGGGGAGAGGAGTCAAAAGATTGGGAGTGGGTGTGTGATGAGGTAAAATGTAAAAGAGAGATTGGTTAGAAGTGAGCTCAAAAGATTAAAAGAAAGAGGGTGTAAGAACAGAGTAAAAGAATAATAAATCTGCACCAAACTTTTTCTGAGTCAAACAACCGCATAATCTGTTGTTTCACATTTCTTCGTGAACGACATTGAAACGGGCAACTAGCCCATGCCAACTCTTGCATAAAACCCCACCTGCTACTCATTCTTTTCTCAACAAAAGAATGTTTTATTTTTCAAGGGGAAGCAGCACATATTCTATTTGATCTTCATTTAGAAGACTCGAATATTGAAAAAGAAGAAAAGTTGCCCCACCTTCGACCCTATCTCATGCACATTGAGTCTATGTATAACTATTGTTGTCTCAATGGTTTACATTATTTTGAGCCTTTAAAAGCAATCATTGTGCTAATTCTTTCATACACAAGCACGTACACACAGAAAATTTGTTTTTCTGTCAGAACGTTCATAGATTAACGTTGTGTTTTTCGATGATTGAATGGAAGTCATGGGGAGTGAACATCACTCAAGCTCCTTATAAAGTACATCCTTTGTACTAAGTAACTTTGTGTTACTTACAGGCAATATAACTGTTTCATATGTTGATTCAGGGTTACCATTCCAATTTTGTCTGAATTTGAAAAGATTCGGATGAATACATTCATGAATTGACGGAAACTTATCAGATCAGTTGGGAGAGATTGTTCATATCCTACCAAAAGGGGAGATTGTTACTCACGAAGACTGTACTTATCTGATTATTTGGGGGAGACATTCATCGAAAGGGCTGACATTGAAAAGTTTTGATGATTCTGATTCTCAAAATTCATCAAAAAGGGGGAGAAGTTTCAAAGTTCAAGTCAGATTAAAGTTGATCATATCAGAAATGGGAGATAGTTCGAGATTTTAAAGTCAAATCAGTTTCAAAGCAAAAAGTAAAAGAATGAGAAAGAAAAGTCAGATGGTTGATTGATTCAAAGAAAGAGATAAATCTGAAAGCGGTATCAAAGTCAGAGATTGAAGAAAATGTTGACTACTCAAAGCTACTAAAAGCTAATCCAAAGGGGGAGAATCGTTTAAAGTGTCATACAACAAAAACTGACCAAAGTGACAAAGTTTTGAAAATGTAAAGTTTGTTGAAGATATCAAAGATTTCAAGATTTAAAGTTGTGAAAGATTCAAATGCTGAAGATTGTTTTGAAGAAAAGAAGACCTAAAGATTATTGCCAAAAAAAAATTTAATCTTGAATCCAAAGGGGGAGATTGTTAGATATGAATTGTATTCAAGATTAAAATAGAGGGTCTATTGTGTAATTATTGTAAAGTCAAAGGGTTTGTGTTGTAAAGTCAACTTTAGTTGACTTAGCATAAATAACTTGTTGTTTCTTTAGAATCATGAAGTCACGCGCATTCAAAGAAAACATACACATAGAGAATTCGCACAGAGAACTTGTACACTTTCATGTGAGATCTGTGGCACCATAGACTTGTGACTTCGTTGTAATCTTGTGACTTGAATACAAATGGTTGTTTTATAATCTGTGTTAATTGATATTGCTAGTATATTGGAATCACAAATAAGTTAAAGTTCGAAATTTTTTTCTAAGAAAGAGAACTCGCAGACATATTGCAACAAGTGAGCTTCAGAACTCGCAGACCTCAATCTGCGACAAGTGAGAAATCGCAGACCACTATCTGCGACAAGTGGCCTTTGATTTGCGACTTCTAAGGATTTGCGACAAGTTACTGTTCCTTTCACAGTTGTTTGCGAATTATGACACTTAGAATATTTTTTCTGACTTTTTCCAGTATTTGACCAAGGTTGACTTTTTGAGTCAAATTTGTTTCTGAATTTTTTGGAAGACTATTTCAAGAAGTATATCAGTATTATCTTCTCAATCAGCAAAATGTCTAGAAATCTTTTGAGTATGGGTTCCAAATCCAAATCCCATGTGCTGCAAGCAGATGAACACTCGCAATGGAGAAAGCGGATGATCAACTTTTTGAATAATCAGGATAAGAAACTGATGAGTTATATTATTGATGGACCACATTTCCTGCACGTTACTGTTGCAAGAATTCCAGCAACCGATACTAATCCAGAAATTCCCGAAAGAATTGTGGCAAGAGATCCAATTCAATATAGTGAGCTAGACAAAGAATTAGTTGAAAGGGATGCACAAGCTCTAACTTTCTTGATTATGGCTATTCCGAATGATATTTTTAATAGAGTAGACAGTCGGGATGCTGCTAAAGAAATTTGGGATCAATTGGAGAGGCAATTTCAAGGATCTGAGAAATCCATGAAGACAAAGAGGAACCAGAGCATTAATACTTATGAGGGTTTCAAAGCAAGGGAAGGGGAATCTCTGAGGGATGATTACAACCGGTACAATATTATTTTGAATGATTTGCAGAGGAATGGGGTACAGAAGTCAGAATCTGAAATCAACTTTAAGTTCATCAAAAATCTTCAACCAGGGTGGGATACTTATTCTATTCAGTTGCAGATGAACAAAGATATGGATGAAGAGAAACTTAATGATCTGTTTTGTGTCCTAAACCAGCATGAGGATAGGGTTAAGGAACAGGCTGTTGTAAACAAGGAATTGTTACAGATCAAATAGAAACTATAGAAAGTTGAGGATTCTTTGGCTTTACTTGCTCAAAGCAAAGGAAAGATGCTCAAGGGAAGTTGATGGATCCCAGATTTAATCTTATAACAATAATGATATAAACAACAAGAGTATAAACAGCGGATTCAAATATCACAGTTCATATATAAAGCAAGTAGAAAGAACAAGATCTTCGTGAGATATATTCATTTGATTCTTCTTATACAAGATATCAAAAAGCACACATTTGTCAAAGGAGTGATGGTCCTATTTATAGGACCATAAAGTAAACAGTGTACTATTCTGACAAATAGAAGCATGCTTGAACAGTGTCTTACCTAATAGGTAAGCTTAAGACATGCTTGAACAGTAACCTACTCTATAAAGTAAATCTTATCACTAAGTGATTGGTTATATGTTCTGATACTTCAGGAGTATTCAGCGTCATCTTCAGAGAGAATGTCTTCAGAGCTCTGACGTTGTCTTCAGAGCCTCTGATGAAGCCATCTCTGATGTCTTCTGCTGAAAGTTGCAATCTCTGATAAGTACTTTAGAGGCAGGTTTGTCCTCTGAAGTCTTCGTCCTCTGAAGTCTATCTTTGGAAGTCCTCTGAAATAGGACTTGGGTATTTTCAACACTTTAACAAACATAAGATTTGAAGCTAACAATCTCCCCCTAAGTGTTGAAAATAAAAGATACAATAATAGCAAAGAATAGAAGATTTAAACTAGAAAGCGTGGAGGAGAAAAACATCCTCTTAAATATTACTTAAACATTTGGAAGTTTTAATACAGAGAAAGTAATATCCAAAAATAAAGAAACAAACTAAAATTTGTCACTTGAACAGATTCCATGGAATTTCATGATCAGAGCTCTGAAGTTGATCATCGAGTCAATCTCTAAGTCAAGCTTTGCAAGTAAATCTGCTATGTGCCTTTCTTCCTTCACATGGATCATTTTCTTTATACCTCTCAAGGTTTCATCAGAGTACTTCGAAACTTCCGAAGCTAGAAAGATCTTCTTTACTTGGTTTACTCTGTAGACGAAACCCAGAGGTTTTGCAACGATTGATCCAGTCTTCTGTTCCTCAAGTTTATCGAATGACTCCACAGGTTCAGTTACCTCCAGCTTTTCTTCCCCTAGGTTCAGAGCAATTTGGAAGTCACGTTTTGCTCTGTGTTTGACATAGGCCTCCATTGCCCGTCTGACTTCAACCATGCCCATCCTGATTTCCCTTCTTCCATGATCATATCTGGCAGAGCAATAGGCATATAAATGTGGTAAATCATATGGATTTAGATTTACGATATCATTATCATTGAACTCGTAAATCTTCTGATCAGATCGAGTTACCACATAGTGCCTATAGATGATCTTGTTGTAAGCAAAGGTCTTCTCTGAGATTTTGTTGATTTTGATGATTGGATCATCAAAGAGGACCTGTGCTCTTGGTCTGGTTTTATCTCTGACAAATCTTCGCTCATAGTCCGGCATGTCCTCTCTGATCCTTGGATTCAGAGGAATGACTATAGTGTCTGCCATATTGAACTCACAGTAGATGTATCTGAAGTGGTCTTCTATGGAAGCTTCGGGATTTGATTCAAGGAATTTAGGAGGTTTAGTGAACACTTTGGCTGGTAGACCGATGCTTGCCTTCTGAACAGGATTCTCTGAAGGAGCCTGTTCATCAGCAACCATGGTTTCTGGTTCCTTCGTCTGTGAAGGATCTTCTGTTGTGGGTTCAGAGATGTAGCCATCTATCTCTGGTGATTCCCTCAGCTCTGTTGTTGTTGAAGTATGATGTGGTTGAGCATTCTTGAATACATACTCTTCAACATCAATTACTTCAATTTGTTCTTCAGCAACTTCTTTTCCAGAATCTGGTTTTTCTTCTTTTTCAGATTCTGATTCTGCTCTTTTAGCCTCGGATTCGTAAGCATCTCTCATCACATAAGTTGGTCTTTCTGGTGATAAGAATGCATCTTCTGATGTAGAGAAGTCTACTAGTTGCTCGTCTTCATCTTCTTCCAGAGCTCCAATAGTTTCTGGAGTTGCAGCTATTATTGGAACTATTGGAGCACTCGAAGTGGATGGTGCTAGAAAGATGACAGGTACTGGCGACTTTAGAGTGGCTTGGTTATCTTCAGTAGAGGTTGAGGTTGAACGTCTCTCTGTTCCTTTTTCCTTTCTTTGATTTGATTCAGAGGGAGTGGACTCCTTTTGTGTTTCAACAGTTTTTGGAGTAGGAGTCTTCTCCCCCTTATGAAGATCGGATGACCCCTGAGGTTGGTCATCATTGTCATCAGAATCTTCATACCTGGCTTTCTTCCGGGCCTCCTCAGAGCATGTGACCTCGGGTTCCTTTCTCTTCAATGCTCCCTCTGAAGATTTGACATTTTGCAGAAGGTCTTCAATCTTTTTGTTCTGCTGAATGGTCTTGGAGATAAACTTGTTGGAGATATTCATTACATTGCTGGTGATTTTCTTGGAGAGGTTGGTGAGGTCAGCCTTTGTAATGAATTCAGAGGTAGCAGGAGCAGCAACAGAGGAGGTAGGGATCTTTGCAAGCACCTCTACCAAAGAACGCAAGACTTCCTCCTTGAATTGAGAAAAGTCTGCTTGTGTTGGAGTGGGGGCAGAGGGAGTTGGAATCGCCTTGAGGATCTCTGTTGTGGAGTTCTGAATTTCTCTGGATAAAACCGAGTCATTTTTTATGACCAGGCTTTCCAGAACAACCAGTTTGTCGTTCTGAGATATTATGGTTGTGCGCAGCTCAGAGACCTCTGAAGTAAGCTTTGCAACTTCAGAGTGAGAGGCGGAGGCCTCTGAGGTCTTCTCTATTTGAAGTTTAATCTCCTTCAGAGATTCTCTGATTTCATCACCAAAGATTCTGAACTCCTCTTTGGTAACGTAATCAGAGGGGGTGACCTTAGGATCAACACATGATTCTAAGTTTCCCTTGAGTTCAGAGGGGCCTTCTTTCGGAGTTGGCTTGATATTGACTCCGGAAGGACTTCCCATTAATCCTTGGGAACCCTTTTTCAAGGATTTCCCTATAATGGTTCTGATTGGTCTCTGATCATTAGAGTCAGAATCGGATGATGAGAAACGAATGTGGGTGGAAACCTTGTTGTCCAGGCTAAGGAGTCCATGTGCAAGAAGGTCATGCCATTCTTTTTCTGACAGGTAATCCTTACGAGAGATCGTAGGTCTCTTCTGATCTAAGGGACGGTCCAACTTTTTATGAGCCACAAAGGCATCATGTGTGTGTGGAGGTGACATACTCTGGGGTGAATGAGTATTTTTATCTTGGTCTAAGTCCTATTGGGAGGATTTAGCCGTATCAGAGGTTTCCCCTTTGGTGCGTGCTTCAGAGGCAGAAGTAGATGCCTCTAAGCGGTTAGGATGGGAAGGGTTCGAGGTGTGCACCTATGTTTCAATGTCCATTGATGCTAGACCACCTTGGACAGTAAATGTGTTTGTACGGGGATTTGGGCTTTGGAATCTCTCATGTGTGTCAACAAGGACATCTTTTTCTACCTCACCGCCCTCAGATTCTAAGTTTAGAAACTCACCCTCTGGAATTCTCTCTGCCTCACCTTCCTCTGCTCTGACAAAGTTATTCTCTTCGTCAGAGGGAGGGTTCTCTTGTTTTCTCTTCCTTACTCTCTCAGAGCCACCATCTGGTTGCGCTCTGTTAACGTTTTGAGCAGTATCAGAGATATCACTCTCTGATTCAGGCTCAGGCTCAGAACCTAAGTGTGTTAGGGATCCCATCATCGATTCTGATGATTGGGCAACACGACTAAGTAGGAGGTGGGTAGTAGAGTCAGCAGGAATTATCTCAATCATGGTGTGTGGGAAACGTCGGTCATTTGGATAAGGAGGAACCTCTGTAGCTTTGAACGAGTTCATTATAAACAGAGGTGTCCTTGGGCCCTCCTCAGTGATGGAGAATTTCTCCATTTCTCGTTGAATGACCACAGAGATGAATCTAGGAAACAGTACCGAAATTGGTTGTTTTCCTTTGGCCAAGTCTTTGTTCTTCTTGTCCACCGCCGTCAGCATCTCACAGAAGAGAATGTGAGCCATATTTAAGCTTATGTTGAAGAAGAGAGCATACATTATGGCTAGAATCGTTGGATGGGTCTGATCCTGCTTCCAATCTTGCAGGTAATTGTTCGGTTGAGAACACTAAACATAAAGTTCCACTTGGGAGGCAGGTACTGACGTCTGAATTGACTTAGGCGTGTGATTTCCCTGTTGTAGCCTAAGTGGTAGAGGAACTGAAGAAGAACTTCTTGAGTTGGTGGTTTCTCAACGGTTTCTATTTGGAGATCAGTTTTTGTGAGCAAGTTAAATCGGTGAGTTAGGGTTTGTGGGGTGATTCTTATGTTCATGCTTTGTTCACCTAGGTCAATGTACCCAACCAGTCCTTCCTTTTCATCATCGCATTCACTTGAATACCACCATTGTTGGACAAAGCGTAGAGGAATATCTGAGGCATGTTTGGTGAGGACATCGTTGAGTTCGCAGTTGGTCAAAAAGTCAAGGATTGGGCGAAACTGCTCATCGTATTTGGTTGGGGTAACGTCCAGAAAATAGTTGTAACCTTTTACTGGAATATCGAACTATGCCATATTCAAGCTTGGAACAAGTTTGCTTGAGTTATCTGAGGTTTGGGAATGAGTCGCCATTGTTGCAGGTTTTTTAGAAAGATGAGAGCTTAGAAAGAGAGATTTGGAATATGGGATTCTGAGAGCGTAAAGAATAATGAGAAGAGAAAAGGGGTTTTTATGGACATAAAAATAAGTTAGAGAGAGAGGTTATGGAAACGGCTATTGAGAGTTCCGAAGTCAGAAAGGACGTTCCATCATCCCCTAATTAATAGGTGACACGTTGAGGTGTGTAGGGGAGAGCCGCTTGGTGTCAGAAAACCGCCAATTGGGTTTTTGAAAAGAAACAAATGGTTATCCAAAAGATTTATTATTAAAAGAATTTCCTGGAATATTCGTTTAATGAGAAAAGATCAGAAGCTCTGATATAAATATCCGAGACAAGATCAGAGGCTCTGATATAAATATCAGAGACTAGATCAGAGTCTCTGATGAGTATCAGAGAAGCTCACTTTCTCCCCCTTCAAAGATGAAAGGTTCTCTGTCTCCTCCTTGACAAAGAATGAAGTCTTTATCTTCTCCCCCTTGACACATGATTGGAGATACAAAAGAATGATTTTTACCATTTGTGAAAAAGTTCAGAGGCTCTGAAATTAGTTTCAGAAGTTCTGGTTGAACATGTTATGCATGTCAGAGGCTCTGATGAATGAAATAGAGACTCTGATGTTTTCCTATGTTAGGTAGATATGTTCAACATACCCAACTTGCTAATTAAGAAATTGAACCTTCGTTTATCTAAAGCTTTTGTGAAAATATCAGCAAGTTGAAGTTCAGTTGGTACAAAATACATCTCTATTGTTCCCTTTTCAACATGATCTTTCAGAAAGTGGTACCTTACATCTATGTGCTTGGTTTTGGAGTACTGTACTGGATTGGCAGAGATGGCTATGGCACTTTTTGAATCACACAGAATTGGAATTCTATCATATTGTAAGCCATAGTCTCGGAGCTGAGTTTGCATCCATATGACTTGAGAGCAACAACTAGCAGCAGCAACATATTCTGCCTCTGTTGTGGAAGTTGAAATACAGTTTTGCTTCTTGGATGTCCAACTTACCAGCTTATTTCCCAATAACTGACAGCACCCAGAGGTACTTTTTCTATCAAGCTTGCACCCTGCATGATCTGCATCAGTGTAAGCTGTTAAATCAAAACTAGAAAGTTTTGGATACCAGAGGCCTAATGAGTGTGACCCTCTCAGGTATCTAAAAATCATTTTGACAGCAGATAAATGAGATTCTTTTGGATTTGCTTAATATCTAGCACAAAGACATGTTGCAAACATTATGTCAGACCTACTTGCAGTCAAGTATAATAGTGAACCTATCATGCCTCTGTAGGTCTTGACATCTACAGATTTTCCCAAAAGATCAGAGTCAAGCTTGACTCCTGTGGCAATAGGGGTTTTCATAGAGGTTGAATCATTGACTCTGTATTTTTTCAAAATGTCAGAGACATACTTAGATTGAGTTATAAAAGTACCCTCTGATGTTTGCTTTACTTGTAAGCCTAGAAAGAATGTTAATTCTCCCATAAGACTCATCTCAAATTTACTCTTCATCAACTCTGAAAACTTATTACAATACTGTTGATTTGTAGAGCCAAATATAATGTCATCAACATATATCTGTACTAAGAGCATCTCATTTTTGTACCTTTTTATG
This sequence comes from Arctium lappa, assembly GCA_023525745.1. Lineage (NCBI taxonomy): Eukaryota > Viridiplantae > Streptophyta > Magnoliopsida > Asterales > Asteraceae > Arctium > Arctium lappa. The sequence goes on along the minus strand of CM042058.1, from coordinate 59,648,538 downwards.
AACAAGGTTGTATCTATTGTACCTTTTTCAAAACCATTATTTATCAGAAATGTGGATAGAGTAGCATACCATGCTCTTGGAGCTTGTTTAAGTCCGTATAGAGCTTTATCAAGATAATAAACATGGTTTGGAAACTCTGTATTCTCAAAACCAGATGGTTGCTGGACATAAACCTCTTCATTTAATTTACCATTCAGAAAGGCAGATTTAACATCCATCTGATACACTTTGAACCTTTTATGTGCAGCATAGGCTAAGAAGATTCTAATTGCTTCTAGCCTAGCTACAGGTGCAAAGGTTTCATCATAATCAATGCCCTCTTCTTAGCAAATATCCCTTAGCAACCAACCTAGCTTTGTTTCTGATTATAATGCCATCCTTATCCGTTTTATTTCTGAAGACCCATTTAGTTCCAATTGCAAATTTTCCTTTAGGTAGGGGAACTAAAGTCCAGACTTTGTTTCTTTCAAACTCTTGAAGCTCATTCTGCATTGCAGAGATCCAATGAGGATCTTCAAGAGCTTCATTTACCTTCTTTGGTTCAATGATGCTTAAAAAATTTACAAAAAAGCATTCATTGATTGTGGTTGATCTGGTTTTGACACCCTCTAAAGGTGATCCAATGATCTGATCATGGGGATGATCCTTTGTCCATCTTGTGAGCGGAGCATGTACATGAGGTGGAGTTTGAGCTTCAGAGATGACAGTTGGAGACATCTCTGTTGTGCTGAGCAGAGGCTCTGAAGTTGATTCATTTCTTGGACCTGCATTCAAGGAAGCAGAAGTTGTAACTTCAGAGGGACCTGAGAGATTTGTACCTGACGTTTGCGGTTCCTCTGAAGTTGCTCTATGAATATCTCGGAAAAGAAACGCTGCATTTTCATCATCAAAGAAATCTTCAAAAATTTTGTTGAGTTCGGATTCTCTTATCTTTGATGATTCAGAGATATTTTTGGCAATTTGATTGATATCTTTGCTGGCCAGACTTTTGTCATCATCAAAAGACACATTGATACTCTCTTGGATTGTTCTGGTTCTTTGATTGAACACTCTGAAAGCTTTTGAGATTAAAGAATAGCCAATGAATTTGCCTTCATCTGCTTTCTTGTCAAACTTTCCAAGAGACTCTCTATCATTTAGAATATAACATCTGCATCCAAAAACATGGAAATATTTAACATTAGGTTTCCTATTGTTAATGAGTTCATAAGATGTTTTCTTGAATCTTTTGACAATTGTAGCTCTGTTTTGTGTGAAACAGGCTGTTGCCAGTGCCTCTGCCCAAAAGTTTGTGGGAAGTTCTGATCCTGCAAGCATAGTTCTTGCAGCTTCAACCAGTGTTCTGTTTTTCCTCTCAACAACACCATTTTGTTGAGGTGTTCTAGCTGCAGAGAAGTTCGGAGTTATTCCTTCCTCTGAAAGATATGAGTTGATTTTTACATTTCTGAACTCTGTTCCATTATCACTTCTCAGTTTCTGAACTTTGGTATCAAACAGAACCTGCAATCTTTTTAGCAATCTTATTAAAATTTCAGGAACATTAGACTTGGCTCTGATGAATTCTATCCAAGTATATCTAGAGTATTCGTCAATCAAAACGAGGATATACTTTTTACCTGACAAGCTCTGTACAGAGATAGGACCACAGAGGTCCACATGAACCATATGCAGAGGTTTTGGACAGTTATTATCACTTTTGGTCTTGTGGGAAGATCTTTTCATTTTTCCCATTTCACAAGCAGAACAAAGATGATCTTTGTTAAACTTCAGAGATGGCAATCCCTTAACCAGATTTAGTTTGACCAATTTATCAAGTGAAGAAAAGTTCAGATGTGAGAACTTTTTATGCCAGAGCCAAACATCTTCACTGTTCAGAGATACTAGACAGAGTTTCTCTGAGTCAGTTTTTATGTGTTTGGAAAAATTCATTCTGTATAAATTTCCCTTTCTGTCAGCTCTGAGCATTTCTTGACCTGTTTTTGAGTGATGTAGTGAACAATGTTTTTCTTGAAATTTCACATCAAAACCATGGTCACAAAGTTGACTTATGCTGATCAAGTTATGCTTTAACCTATCAACATAAGCAACTTTTGATACTGAAACATTACCTCTTGTAAGCTCACCATAACCCTTAATATGTCCTTGCATATTGTCTCCAAAAGTTACTGCTCCTCCAGATTTAGCTTTGAAAGAGGATAGTAACTTTTTATCTCCAGTCATATGCCTTGAACATCCAGAATCTAAGTACCAGATCGGCGTTGATTGTTTCTGCAAGACAGATTAGATTTTCTTAGGTACCCATCTCATTATGGGTCCTATTTTGTTAGACTTCTGATTATCTTTTTGAAATTTTGCCTTCTTATCTTTAGATGTTTTGGCAGAATTGTCCTTTTTCTTTTGAGGCGTTGTCTCTGAATTTTTATTCAGAGATTGATTAAGAAAACAGTGAGAACCTTTAAAGTGATTTTTTAGTTTCATCAAGAGTTGGATGCAATTGCACTTTACAGAACAAGAAGAAGTAGAAGCAAAGGATTTCATTTCATTTCATTTCATTAAATGCATTCGATACATTATCATTCTTTTTTGAATTAGTACTAGGAATATTACAAGTATTCCTAACTACTTCTTTTCTTTTAGCTTGAGAGACAGCCTTCTTTTCAATTTGCCTTCTCTTGTTCAGAAACATCCTCTTCTCTTTGTTGCTCACTGCACAAACAGGATCAGAATGGTTAATTTCTTGCCATTTTCCTTTTTGTCCAGGAGTAAACTTGATTGGTTTATAAGTGTAGAGTTGAGAAGTGATAGGTTTATTCTTTGCCTTTTCTTGTAATTCTTTTTCAAGTTCCAGAGAAGTTTTTGCTTGCAGACACATTTCTGTAAAGTCAGGACATATTGGTATTCTGGGTTTAATTTTTAAAATAGAAATAGGAATGTTCAAAATTCCAGAACCAACAGTATCTATCTTTTTATGAATTACTTTCTCTGGTTTGTAGAAAATCTGTTCATCTACCTCTGGATCAGATTCAGAATCAGAGTCAAGAAAGTCTCGTTCAGTCTTACCAGAGATAACTACCTCTGATGGTTTCTCAATTTTCTTTGGTCTGGAGACTTTGATGATTCTTTTCATGCTTTCTTTCTTCTCTAAATCAGCTATGATGTTTTCTTGATTTATTTTCTTGATGTCATCCGCAAATGTAGTTCTGAGGCATTTATCAGAGAAGGGTGAATACAGAGGGGCATCTGGATTAAGTGAACTCTGAGGTTCATCTTCAGAAGTACTTGCTTCAGAGGTACTTTGTTCAGATGTCTCTGACTCATCTTTGATAAACGCATTGAACTTGAAAATCTCTTTAGGATCATTGCTCTGAGGTTTTGTGAAAAATACCTCTGAAGTTTCTTTTTCTATTTTTAAGATAGAATTTGGAAAGTTTTGAACTTCAGAGTATGCAACATTTTTAAAGTTCAGAGCCCTAGTTTTTGATCTCTCTGAGGTTTTTATTCTCTTGAAATTGTTCAGAGATGGACAGTCAGAGCTCTGGACCTTTCCTTTACAGAAAGTGGAAGAAAGTGAAGTTTTCTTCAATCCAGTGAATGGATCCAATTCATTGAATCCAAGCCCTTGAGTATCCATTTGAGAGTTTATCTTTATATGAACATCCTGAGCATCAAGATAACTTTTGATTTGAAGTTCTTTCCTTTCCAGAGATTGATGTAAGATTTCTCTTTCTTTTTGGAAAAAATTGGTTAAGGCAATAGAATTGAGTCTTTCATACTCAGATTTTTTTACTTCTTCTTTAACTTTTAAAACTTTCTCAAGTTTTTTGAATTTTTCTGAAAATGATTTTTCCTTTTGTTTTTGAGCTTTTTCAAGATCAGATTTTTCAACAAAAATATCTCTCTTTTCTGATTCAAGAAGATCTTTTTCCCTTTTGTAGAAATTAAGATCTTTTGTCATTTGTTTTGCTTTTTCTTTTTCCTCAACAAGTTTTTGCTTTAGTGTCAAGATCGAATTCTTAACAAGAATTAATTCTCAGAAACTAATATCAAAGAAGTTTGCGGAATAACACTTTGATATTTGATAAAACAGTAAATTAACACAGAAAATATGAAGAACAAACTGTAAACTTGTATTAAATGCTTGAAGTTACAAGATTACACACTCAACCTCAATATTGATGAACAGACTCACCAATACGAATTCTACTTCTCTAGAATTAGGATCTATGCCTTGAGGTTGATTTCTCTCTAGAACTTCTAATTATTCAAAGTTAATTCTATCTATTCTATACATATACTGATCAAAAGATAATTACAAAGAATAAACAAATCTTCAGTATATCTTCCATGTATATCTTTAAGCTTCCATATGTATCTTCAGAATATCCAGCTGTCATTTGTTCCATCTGTATCTCTTAAACAGCACTAATTATGCTCAGCAGCAGTAACTTCTTCTAGCAGCATTAACTACTCAGCAGTACTAACTACTAGCAGTACTAACTAGCTAAGCAGTACTAACTTTGTTCAAGCAGCACTAACTTTGACTAGCAGTAGTAATTTTGTACTAGCAGCATTAACCACCCTTGTACTAGCAGTAGTAACCATACTTGATAGAATCTTCAGTTCCCAACAATCTCCCCCTAACTTGACTTTTAGAAGAGAAGTCAAGTTCTTCAGATACTCTTTCAGAAGCTCTCCAAGATGCTCCCAAAACTTCATAGTGGCCTACATTCCAGTATTTGCATCCAATCCCAAACTCTGATTGATGGTTCTTTGGATCAAGTATTTAGCCATTTCTGAATCTGGAATACACCCTAGCTTTTTCTTCAGCATGGCATGAAGCTTCAATCTGCTATGATTGTACACTCTATCCACTAGGAAGTACTCAGTGTGATTTAAATCCAAAGTCACTGCATATACTCCACTAGTTTCATATAGAGTCCAATTATTCACTGTTTGAAAAACATTTCTTATTACCTCCTCTACTTCATCAGGTTTGAACATCATACACAGATACTCCATTACCAGCTTTTTAATTGAAATCTCTGGAGCTTTCAGTTCATCTGCATATGACTTCATCCCTATTGCAAACATTTCTTCAATATCAGACCTTGAACAGGTTCTGACAATCTTACTCCAAGTGCTGTACACTTCATATTTCTCATCTTTTCTCTTCAGTCTGATGTACTCCTTTCCATCCACTGTCAATGTATCCCAGTGAATGACCTCAGGAGGCTTAACTCCTACAGGTTCTGCAGAAATTGGTTCAGGCACTTTGTCCATCACTACCATATACAAACTTACATCATCTTTGGTTGATGGATCTTGCTGTTTAGATGACTCAGGTGCCACTTCTTCTTCAGCAACCTTCTCAGCTTCTCCTTCAGATACTCTAGGCTTCTTAGTTGACTTTCTCCTAGCCATCATCTTTGTTCTTTTTAAAGATCTTACACTTTCACCAATTGTAGTTTCCTTTTCTGGGGTTTCTTGCTCATCAGGAAATGGTTTTTGTAAGAAATCATTGCTCTCTTTCATTCTTTTCTCCATTTCAACCCTTGCAGTATCATCCCCTTGGAGCTTTGTCATCTCAGCATCATACATCTTCTTAAGGTTCTCAAAAGACATTTTAGAAAACATCTCCACCTTGACACCTACTGCACCCTTGAGGAAAGTAATCATTTTCTTTCTCTCTTGAGCACCAAGGTATGTCTTTGAAGGTTGTCTTTTTCTTGCAGCCATTTTGATCTTGGTAGGCTTATTCAAAAATGTGGATTTCTGTTTGGCTTGCTCAGTTGCTAAACTCTGTTGGTAGGCTTTGTTTAACTCTGCAGCCATTGCTTTAGCTATTTCTCTATCCTTTGATACTTGCTCAAATTCTGCTTCTTCAAGTTCAAGCTGAATCTTCCTGGCTAGAGCTTCATCTGAGTCAATCAACTTCTGCCTTTTCATTGGTTGATCTGATTCAACTAGCTTTGCCTTACCTTTCTCTTTACCCATCACTTTCTCAGTGCTGGAGTTCTTTGCTGCATCACCTCTTTCTTTTATGACAACTCCTTTGGCCTTTGATATGACCTTGGGAGTATCATGCTTGGCTTTGATGAGTGTTTCTGCAATCTCAAGCTCTGTAAGGACCTCTTTTACTGTTTCTGCTGCTTCTTTCAGATCAGCAGTATTAACCATTTCTGCTGCTTTACTTGAACTGGCAGTATTAATGGTTTCTGCTGCTGGCTCTGTTTCTGCTGCTTGCTCATTCTCCCCCTCAACATCATGTTTTTCCTCTTGCTCCCCCTTAGCTTTGGCCTCAGCTTCTGACTCCCCCTTTTTGGGAGCATCAGTCACTGGTTTCCTCCTTCTGAGCACAAATTGTTTCTTCTTCCTTTGCATAATCAGTTTCCTTACCATTTGCTTCAGGTTGATGATTTGTTCTTGTTGTGACAGAACTATGAGTTTAAGTTCTTCTATATCCTTACCCTGTTTGATTACATCCATGTTGATGTTTCCCATGGTTTCCATCAATTCATAATAGTTATAACTGTCCTCACCTTCTCTGGAAGTGTTACCCTCTAAAGGAGAATTCTCCTTTAGAGGGCTTAAAGGCTTGGGGGGTGATGGTACAAGAAGGGAAGGAGCCTTCTTTACCTGTTTCCTCTTGTAAGTTTGGGTAATAGGAGAGGTTGGTTTTGCAAGAAGGGACTGGGGAATTGTTTTTGAGTAGGAAGGTTGGGCTTGGCTAGCAGTGGGATGGTCTAATGGGGGCCTTGACCCTGCTGCCATACCTTCAGTGGTTTGGGACACCACCATCATTGTAGAGAACAATGGGGTGTCAACTCCTTCCGAGTCCCCAGCAGATCTTCTCATATTTGAGAAAACCTTGCCTTTGGGGGGTTTAGGTACATATACCCCAACAGGTTGTGGTATATCCATCAATTCATTAGTAATAACTTCTTGGACAAACCTGGGATACATAAAGAAACTCTTTTTGTTTCCCATGTTTGATACATTTTTGAAAAATTATACCTTCTGGTTGTAGCCAAACAGACCAAAGCATAGGCAATGGGACTGCTGAACTCACTCCATCCAGTAGTCTTTTTGGAGATGCAATGCATCAAGGTATGAACAAGAAAACGCCATTGGGGTGAAAATTTTGCTTTTGAGAATTTGAAAACACCCAATGGGCCTCCATACCCCATTCTTGTAAGGGAAGAGAACAGTTCATCATTGGGAATAGAAGTTATACCAGAAGCATCGTCTAGACGTAGACTGATGCGAATAACTTCTTCAGAAACAGTTAAGGGTTGGTCACACACCCTGGTCTTGATCATCTGCACACCATTCTCAGCAACAATGGTGGCATTAGCCCAGAACTGCCTTTGATGCTCAATGTAGATTGTAGGAGCAACTGTAAGAGCATGAGCAATATGGCTCGACTTGAGAAAATCCACAATTTGATGAAATCCTGCAGCTTGCTTTGGCTTTTGTAGCATTGCGATCTCATTGTGCTCGTCGATAAACGCCATGGATGCCATTGAACTGGGTTGTTCTTGCCTGGAAGACTAGGTACTTGAGAGAAAAAGATTTAGCGCACAAGTGAACAGTATGCAAAGAGTCGTTATGAACGTTTAGGCGGGCAAAGGGTATTTATAGTATTTGTAACATAAGCAGTATTAACCTAGAGCAGTATTAACTACCTAGCAGTATTAACTGTGAGCAGTATTAACCGCGAGCAGTATTAACTAGCTAGCAGTATTAACTGCGAGCAGTATTAACCGCGAGCAGTATTAACTGACTAGCAGTATTAACCACCTAGCAGTATTAACCAACTAGCAGTATTAACCAACTAGCAGTATTAACCAACTAGCAGTATTAACCAACTAGCAATATTAACTGTACTTACTCATTGAAGCTTAGGCTGAATTGAGTACTGCTATGTATGCCCTGCAAAGATAGATTAGTAACACCAAGAATCTATAATATTCAGATATTTATCCACTTTTTGAGATAATGCTTATTCAGAGTTGATCATTCCCACACTTGTTACCAAGAAAGTGAATCTACCCACATCAAAGGCTTTGGTGAATAGATCAGCAAACTGGTTGTCAGTATGAACTTTTACAACTTGAACAAGTTTCTTTTCATTACAGTCTCTTATAAAGTGATACCTGATCTCAATGTGCTTTGTCTTAGAGTGCTTGACTGGATTATTTACAATGCTGATAGCACTGCTATTATCAATAAAGATGGGAGTGTGTAGAAAGGTTACCCCATAGTCCATCATTTGATTCTGAATCCATAAGACTTGAGAACAGCAACTTGCAGCTGCTATGTACTCTGCCTCTGTTGTAGATGTGGACACTGTGGTTTGTTTCTTACACTGCCATGAAACTAGTCTAGCACCCAAGAACTGACATCCTCCAGAAGTAGACTTTCTGTCCAAGTTTGCCCCACCTAGATCACTGTCTGAGTATGCTATTAGGTCAAAGGGTGAGTCATGAGGATACCAAAGTCCCAATCTGGGTTGTCTTTTGAGATATCTGAATATCCTCTTAACAGCTTGAAAATGAGATTGCTTTGGCCTAACTTGGAATCTTGCACAAACACAGACTGGAAACATTATATCTGGCCTTGATGCTGTGAGATACATGAGAGAGCCAATCATGGATCTGTAATGATGCACATCCATATCCTCCCCCTCAAGATCTGCTGTTATCTGTTTGTGAGTCTCCATAGGTGTGCTAGCAGGTTTTGAATCTGAGAAACCAAACTTAGTTAGAATGTCCTGCACATACTTGGATTGACATATGAAGATACCATCTGACTTCTGTTGAACTTGGAGTCCAAGGAAGAAAGTAAGTTCCCCCATGGAACTCATTTTAAACCTTTGATGCATTAGATCCTCAAACTCCTTGCACATGTTATCTCTTGTAGATCCAAAGATAATGTCATCAACATAAATTTAGACCAACAAGATATCCTTCTTCTTTCTCTTGATAAATAGAGTCTTATCAATGACTCCTCTTTCAAAGCCATTTTCCAAGAGATAGGATGACAGAGTGTCATACCATGCTCTTGGAGCTTGATGCAGTCCATAAAGAGCTTTCTTCAATTTGTATACTCTGTCTGGATAGCTTGGGTTTTCAAACCCTGGTGGTTGACAGACATATACCTCTTCTTCAATTGAACCATAGAGAAAAGCACTCTTTACATCCATTTGATAGACTTTGAAGTTCATGTAAGAAGCATAGGCTAGGAATAATCTGATTGCTTCTATCCTAGCCACAGGTGCAAAAACTTCTTCATAATCTATACCCTCTTCTTGAGTATACCCTTGAGCCACTAGCCTTGCTTTGTTCCTTATGACAATTCCTCTTTCATCTCTCTTGTTCCTGAAGATCCACTTTGTGCCAATTGCTCTGTGACCTTTAGGAAGGTCTACCAGATCCCATACATCTTGTAGTTTGAACTGCAACAATTCTTCTTGCATTGCTTCTATCCAGCTGGATTCTTTCATTGCATCATGTGCCTTTTTAGGCTCAAGCTGGGATAGAAAGCAAGAAAGCACTGTATGCTATTGATCTTGCATTTCTTGAAGTCTGCTCTGATGTCTAGTCATCATAGGAGATGATATATCTCCTATTACCAGCTGTGGAGGATGATTCTTTTGAACTCTGGTGTTATGACCAGGTTCTTCATTAACTTCAGCCTCTAGATTAGAGTCATTTAACTCAACTGAAGTGTTTTCAGCAGCTACTTCTGATTCTTTATCTTCTTGATTCTCTTCATCTCTACTCTGACTTGGTCCAGTAGATGGTTCCTTTTCACAGTCTTCAAAAGAATTCACTGTGGGTGTGGGAAAGATCACTGATTTAGATATACTTTCTTGAACTTGTGTAGTCCCTGATCCTTCACATCCTGAACCTGCATGATCATCACTACTGAAACCAAAGGAGTTAGTTAGTGAATCAATGTCAAATAGCCATTGAGGACCAGTTCCAATAGGATTTGGTGTGTTCTCATTGCATTTGACATTGTCACTTTCTTCAATTATTCTTGAAGATGAATTGAACACTCTGTAGGCCTTACTTTGAGATGAATAGCCAACAAGAAATCCATCATCTGCTTTGCTATCAAACTTACCTAAGTGAGTTTTGGTATTGAGAATGGTACAAGGACACCCAAAAGGTTTGAAAAATCCAATAAAGGGTTTTCTTTTTTTTAAAAGCTCATATGGTGTCTTGTTCTTTGGCTTAACTACTAGAACTCTGTTTTGGACATAACAGGCAGTATTAACTGCTTCAGCCCAGAAGGTAATTGGCAGTTTTGAATCAGCCAACAGAGATCTAGCAGCCTCTATTAATGTCCTATTTCTCCTTTCAGCAACACCATTCTGTTGAGGAGTCCTAGGAGCACTATACTGTCTCTCAATCCCTTTCTCTTCACAAAAGGTGTTTAGATCAAAATTTTTGAATTCAGTCCCACTATCTGATCTAATGACTTTTACTTTTTGATTAGTTTGGTTTTCAGTTCTCAGGATAAAGGACTTGATCAGTCCACTTGTCTCATCCTTAGTCCTTAGAAAATATACCCAGGTGAATCTAGAGTAATCATCAACAATAACCAAGCAGTAAGATTTCTTGCCTATACTCATAACATTTGTAGGACCAAACAGATCCATGTGCAATAGCTGGAGACAAGAAGAAATAGAATTTATCTCTTTGGTCTTATGAGAAGTTTTATGATGTTTGCCTTTGAGGCAAGCAACACAATGATAATCACATGAAAAGACTTTAGAAGGTAAACCTCTTACAAGGTTGTTTTTAACAAGTTTGTTCATAGTCTTAAAATTCATGTGACACATCCTTCTGTGCCAAAGAGAGGATTCATCTACAGAAGCTTTTGAAACAAGACAATTTAGAGATGAATCACTTTCAACATTGTCCATATCTAGACAGTAAACATTTTCCTTTCTTGGAGTTCTAAGTAGTATCATGCTTTCATCAACTACCTTGAACCCTGGAGCAAGGATCATACACTCAGTATTTGTAAATAATATACTATGTTGTTTGTCACAAACCTGTGATACACTTAACAGGTTGTATTTTAATTGATTAACATAGTAGACATCCTCAAATGTCATCTTACCTTTGGTGACATTACCTTTTCCACTTATCTTACCACCAGTAAGATTGTCTCCAAAAGCAACATGTCCTCCATTGATATGCTTGAAATCCTGAAGGCATGACATGTTGCCTGTCATGTGCCTTGAGCAACCACTATCAACATGCCATATGCTCCTTCCCTTGAGCTGTTGGTTGCCCTGCACATAAGATAGATCAGTTAGTATGAATTAGGAACCCAAGCCAAAGTGGTCTTGGGTACCCCTTTCTCATCAAAATACTTGCATTCCTTCTTGACAAGATTTTTGAATTTTAGCTCCTCATGCTTGGAGTACTTTGTCACAATAATAGGCTTGGAAACATGTGTGCTAGAAACAGTACTGGTTTGAGATGTACTAACTGCCTTAGCAGCACTTGCATGCTTAGCAGTATCAACCTTGTTAGCAGTAATAACTGTGTTAGCAGCAGTAACTGTGTTGGCAGTGTTAACCTTTGAAGAGGTACTAACTGTATTAGCAGCATTAATATTTTTAGCAGTACTAACACAGGTAGCAGCAGTAATACTTCCAGCAGCACTAACCCTGTCAGCAGCACTAACAGTTTTAGTGCTTTTGGGCACCCACATTTTAATGCTTTCTTTTAAAATCCTTTTCTTCATAGGGCCTTTCTTTTCACCATGTTTCTTTCCAGCCTTCCTATAATCAACAGATTTTTGCTTACATCTTTGAAAGGTCATCTGTTGATTAATAGGATTGAAGAAGCAATATTTAGCCAGATGATTTAACTTGCCACATATGAAGCAAGGTTTTGGTCTATTGATTTTACTCAGATCAACTCCTTGCTTCTGAGCCCATTGATTATTCCAGTTTCTTTGATTTCCTCTTTTTAAACCAGAATTTAGGCTCTTGGCTTTACTGCAATCACACTGTTTACAAGATGCAGGATTCACAACTGTGGTTTGTTTGTAATTGACCTTGTTGTCTTTTCCTTTGGTCTTTTCTATCTCCTTGGACTTTATCCAGTTTTTCCCACATCCTTCATTGGTGATTATATTGTTTTCTACATGGATTTCTTTACTTATATCATTATCTCTCTTCTTACTGGCTTCTTTCTCAGTTAGATCCTTAATTACTACTTCATCCAAAGGGTCTATCTTAAAGGCTTTTTCAGATAAGTCCTTTTTCTCCTTGGTTTCTAACAAGTCTGAAGTAGGAGAGATATAATTGTTGTTATAAGGAGGAGGTGTACTGTTGTATCCAATACCAGGCTTCATCTTATCATGTATCTGAGCCTTTAGAAGAGAATCCATTGCTTTTGAAGCATATGAAAACTTCTCTATGTCAAGTTTAACTTTAGACAATTCCTCCTTTAGCTTATCACTCTCTTCTAAGGATTTAGACAGTTTGGTCTCTAACTCATTCTTTTCCCACTTCCAGTAGTTAGTGTCATAAGAGTGTTGAAGTTCATTAGCTTGAAAGCCTTTGATTTGTTCTTCAAATCTCTCAACTATTAGCACATAATCTTTTCTATCCTTTTCTAACCTTTTGAGGTCATCACACATACTTTGATTGTGATCCCTGTATCTTTTGACAGTGTCAATGCAAGTTTTAGTGCAAAGGTTAGACATTACCTCAGAAGAGAGATCAGACACTTCTGCCATAAGAGCTTGATTCTGAATGGCGTCCTCAGCTTGATCACTCCAGTCAAATCCCATTCCTTGTTGAGAAACAAGGGCTTGAGCAGGATTCTTGTTCTGAGTGTAGCCTCCATTCTGAGCTTGTTGGTGGTTGTTGTTAGGAACAGCACTCCTGCATTCTCTAGCAAAGTGTCCTTTCATGTGACACTTATAACATTCCACTTTGGTCTTGTCGAAACCAGCTCCATCTTCTCTTCTTTGAGAGAAGTTATTCATTCCTGTTCTTTTAATGAACTTCTTCACCCTCATGGATAGCATGGCCATCTGCCATTTGATATCCATCTCCTCCAGGTCATCAGGGTGAAGTTGATCCAGATCATCATTGATTAATGAATTGTTACTGTGACTAGACAAGAAGGCTTCAAAGATTGTTTCAGATCCTTTTTCTGAACTTGCTCCACCAGCAGTACTAACTGCTTCAGGGATGGCAGTAGTATCAGTGGTTGCTGAAAGAAGTGCAGAATTATGGACATAACCAGTAGGCTTCTTCTTGATCTCTACCTCAGTTTCAAAAACTCTTAGATCATTGTATAGATCATCAAGTTCTTTCTCTTCCAGATTGTCACTCTGCCTATAAGAGACAGTGTACATAGTCCATTCATCCCCAAGAGATCTGAGGAACTTCCTGTTGATGTCATCTTGATCCATCTTCACTCCAACAGTAGCCAGTTCACCAATGAGTTTGTTGAACCTATCAAAAGTTTGAGTCATAGACTCATTCTTTGAGGAAGTAAAATTCTCATATTGCTGCTTTAGAACATCTCTTTGATTCCTTTTGATACTCTTAGTTCCAGCAAATCTTTTCTCTAGAGCATTCCAGAGAATTTGAGCATCAGTGCAATTGCAAAATTGATGCTGATATTCATTGGGGATTGCCAAGAGCAGAGTGCTCAAGGCCTTCATCTCTGTCTGTCGGATCTTTCTTTCACCATCTGTCTTTGGTGGAGGTCTTTTCCATCTGGTCCTATCCTTCCAGCTTCAGACGGACCATTCTCAATGATATCCCACATTGAGTAGTCAGTGAGAAGAATATATTGTCTGATTCTTATCTTCCACATGTCAAACTCACTGGGTTTGAGCATTGGAACCTTGGAGACCAAAGTACTGCTTGATTCTGTAAGATTTTCCATGATAGATAGATGTTTCTGAGAGAAAAGGCTCTGATACCACTTGTCAGGATCGAATTCTTAACAAGAATTAATTCTCAGAAACTAATATCAAAGAAGTTTGCGGAATAACACTTTGATATTTGATAAAACAGTAAATTAACACATAAAATATGAAGAACAAACTGTAAACTTGTATTAAATGCTTGAAGTTACAAGATTACACACTCAACCTCAATATTGATGAACAAACTCACCAATACGAATTCTACTTCTCTAGAATTAGGATCTATGCCTTGAGGTTGATTTCTCTCTAAAACTTCTAATTATTCAAAGTTAATTCTATCTATTCTATACATATACTGATCAAAAGATAATTACAAAGAATAAACAAATCTTCAGTATATCTTCCATGTATATCTTTAAGCTTCCATATGTATCTTCAGAATATCCAGCTGTCATTTGTTCCATCCGTATCTCTTAAACAGCACTAATTATGCTCAGCAGCAGTAACTTCTTCTAGCAGCATTAACTACTCCGCAGTACTAACTACTAGCAGTACTAACTAGCTAAGCAGTACTAACTTTGTTCAAGCAGCACTAACTTTGACTAGCAGTAGTAATTCTACTAGCAGTAGTAATTTTGTACTAGCAGCATTAACCACCCTTGTACTAGCAGTAGTAACCATACTTGATAGAATCTTCAGTTCCCAACATTTAGGATTTGAAATTCATCTGTTAGTTTAATAACATCCAATTCAAGATCACTTTCAGAGGTGGAAGGAGAGTTTACCTTTTCAGAGTAGTCCTCTGATGATCCGTCACTTTGATCATCTGTGAATGCCATACCACAGAGATTGGTGGGTTCTTCCTCTCCATCGCTTGTTGAGTCTAACAGCCAGTCTTCCATCTCTGCTACAAGTACTCTTTCTTTGACATTGTATTTGTACTTGTTTTTGTAGTAGTCTTCATCCTTGATGAGTCTACCTCTGCAGTTGGCGGAGTAATGGTCTGGCTTTCCACATCTAAAACATCTTCCATCGTTTTGGTTTGATGGAAGAGCAGTGTCTGATTCTGTCTTCTGTGCTTGTACTTGTGGTTGTGGCTTGAAGTACCTCTGAGGTTGAGGATACCTCGGCTGAAATGATTGTTGAAATCTTGATTGTTGAGTAGAATTATGATTGGTGAAATGAACGCCCTTTTGATCACTATGCAGAGTAGATCTGGGCTCTTGTTGATATTCAGTTTTCTGAAATCTTCTTTCTGGATTTCCTCGTCTTTCTTCATCATCTCTTCTTCCTTCAAAGATTTTCTTGCCAAATTTCTTGTTAAATTGATGGGTGATTAATGCAAGAGATTTGGCAAAAGCATTGATGTCATCATCTGAGTCAGAATCTGAGTGTTCAACTTCTTCAGACATCAGAACCTTTTTGGATTTTCTTTTAGATTCCCTTTTTGAACAATTGTCTTTTTCTGCATTTCTGCATTCTTGTGATACACCCTTCTGTTTTGACATGAGTGCAAGTGGACCACCTAAAGAGGTTTTTGATTTTTGTTTAACAACTTCTTTTTCCTGTGCTACCAAGGTACCATAAATGTCAGTCAATGACCATGATTCAAGATTTTGATTGGCTTGTATCGACATTGACAGTTGTGACCATTCTTCATTTAAACTTTTAAGAAAGAGAACATTGTTTCTTCTTTTGTTCTCATGACCCCAAATTTTCTGCATTTGTTAATGAGGATGTTAAACCTTGAGTATGTTTGATGTAAGGTTTCTTCGGGTAATGCATGAAAATCATGATATTCATTGATACAAAGATTTCTCCTGTTCTTTTGAGTTTGTAGGCCTCCTTCAAGTTGATTTAACAACTGATCCCATATCTCTTTTGCAGTCACGCAAGAATCAAGTTCTTGGAAGATATGATTGGGAATGGCCATTATAAGTAATCTAACAGCTTTTGAATCATTATCCATCATGTTAGTTTCTTCATTCGTAAAGTTTGAAGTTTTCTTTTCATAGTAAGCAGGGATTTCAGCAGTATCTGTTGTTGCTGGAACTCTTGGTACCAACACCATTGGTTGGTGAGGTCTATCGTTCACTGATCTTAACAGATCCCTGTCCATGCCTTCTAAGAAATTTACCATCCTTATCTTCCATTGAGGATATTCATCCCTTAGAAGTGTAGGGGGTTTGGTTAATGATCCGGCTGTATAAATGGCACTTATGTTTGAGTTTGCCATTTTTGTGAAGAAAAATGAAGATTTGAAGAACTGATGCTTTTCTATGAAGATCTTTCTATTTAAATGATGTAACTGTGATTTACTTTTAAATCTGGAGCATATGAAGTTTAATAAACCAGGGTTTACACAAACATGCACAGATTATAAAAGCTTGAATCAATAAGAATTAAATCTATCCGAGTATGCAGATATGATCTTTCTTTGTTTAGAAAACAAAGGAGGCTCTGATACCAATTGATGGATCCCAGATTTAATCTTATAACAATAATGATATAAACAACAAGAGTATAAACAGCGGAAGCAATATAGTTTAATATCAAAAGCAGATTCAAATATCACAGTTCATATATAAAGCAAGTAGAAAGAACAAGATCTTCGTGAGATATATTCAGTTGATTCTTCTTATACAATATATCAAAAAGCACACATTTGTCAAAGGAGTGATGGTCCTATTTATAGGACCATAAAGTAAACAGTGTACTATTCTGACAAATAGAAGCATGCTTGAACAGTGTCTTACCTAATAGGTAAGCTTAAGACATGCTTGAACAGTAACCTACTCTATAAAGTAAATCTTATCACTAAGTGATTGGTTATCTGTTCTGATACTTCAGGAGTCTTCAGCGTCATCTTCAGAGAGAATGTCTTCAGAGCTCTGACGTTGTCTTCAGAGCCTCTGATGAAGCCATCTCTGATGTCTTCTGCTGAAAGTTGCAATCTCTGATAAGTACTTCAGAGGCAGGTTTGTCCTCTGAAGTCTTCGTCCTCTGAAGTCTATCTTTGGAAGTCCTCTGAAATAGGACTTGGGTATTTTCAACACTTTAACAAACATAAGATTTGGAGCTAACAGAAGTTCAGTTTCTACAACGTATGGAAAGCAAAAAGCTTTTGTGTCTGACATTGTTGAATCATCTGACAGTTCTGAGGAGGAGGAAGAGGAATCTAAAAATGAATTGACTGAGTTTGTTGAAAAATTTGCATTGTTGACTTCAAAATTTCACAAGAGGTTTGGAAGGAAGAAATTCTACAACATGTCTAAACCTGATTCTTACCGAGCTCACAAGTACAAAGGAAAGTTCGAGAAGGAAAAGGAAAGAAAAAGATGAGAAGAAAGAAGATAAGAGAAAGAAAAGGAGAAAGGTGACAAGTGTTTCTATTGTGGTAAAATCGGTCACTTTCTCATAGACTGTCCAGAAAAGAGAGTGAAGAATTATGAATACTATGCCAAGAAAGCTTAGTTGGCTAAAGCTTTGGAGAAAGGAAAAGCACTGAAAGTTGAGGAGGAGATTTGGCTGGAATATTCAGATGAAGAGGAAGAAGTTAAAGTGAATATTACTCAAGTTCACTACAATCTCATGGCTCATCTAAATGAAGATTCTGACTCTGAGGTACACTCTCAATTTGATAATTCTGATACTTTCTCTAAAAATGAAGAAGTTATGAAGTTGATGTCTCAATTAACCTTAATGAACTCTGAGTTTCAAAATTTGAAAGATAATATTCAAAACCAAAAGAGTATCACTCAGGGACATCAAGATCAAGCTTTATTTTATGAGACATCAGCAGCAGAAAGAGAAGAAGAAAAGAATGTTCTAAAACTGGAAAAGGTAAGCCTTCAAACTAAGATATCTGAATTACAAAAAGAGTTAACATCATTGAAAGATAAAAATCTTGATTTAACCTTGAAGTATGATATTGTTTTGAAAGACAAAACTGAAGCATATACAAATATTAAGAAGTTGGAGGATTTAAATTTTAAAAGAGGTCAAACAGAACAGACATTGAAAATTTTAACCAGTAATCAAAAAGATACTCGTTTTTATAATGCTAAAACTGGTTTGGGACTTCAAGATGTTGAGACGTTAAAGACGTTAAAACTGGTTTGAGACTTCATTGATCTTTGAAGAAATTACATGAATTGAACTTTCTCTCTCTAAACTCTCTCTAACTTTATCTCTCTAGAAATATGACAATGAAAGCTTCTAACCTCATGCTTAATGACTAAGCAATCTAATATACCTAACACCTAATTACAATTACATTGACTAAACAAAGTAAACTACTTTGACTTTCACTAACACTACATTGACTTTTGACACCTTTTGACTTTCTTTGACTTTTCTATTACAAAGACTTTTACACTTAAATCTTGAATACAACAATGCACTAACAATAACAATAATATAATAATAATATAAAAATAAAAAATGAATTACCGGCGGATTTCCTGTAGATAGACATTACCGACGGATTTTCGGCAGATCTATCCGTCGAAATTTTAAATTTTAAATTTTTTTTTAAAAAATGGCGGAGTATTTTAAATATAATTAATTAAATGAGTTTCAGGCAGATCTATTCGTTGGTAATCCGCCGAAACCCGTACTAAAATTAGGTCTCCATCGGGCAAAACAGAGGCAGAATCGAAAACATCCAAACCCAAAACCCTCTCACCGCAGCCCCCTTCCACCGGGGAAATCGACCCTCCACCGGTTTTAGTAGTTTTTACAGCTTTTAGTAGCAAATTTTAAATGAAAAAACAGGTTTTTCCTAACTTTTGGCAGATTTTCGGCGGATTAATCCATCAGAAAATAAATAAATAAATTGATTAATAGATAATTATTTATTTAAATAAATAAAATTTTGTATTTAGAGAAAAAGCCATCATCTCTCCTACTTTTTCCATTTTGAACATAGTTTTGGAGAAGTTGTTGAAACACAATTTAAACCAAAAATCCCTATTTTCTTCAAAATGGAGAAGTTGTTAAAGATGTTCTTAAAGGATAAAAACAACAATGAATTATAAACCATAAAGACTAAAACAACAATGAATTATAAACCATAGATATGAAAATCATAATTTCAAAAATAAAAATAGCAATTTTCAACAAACCCAGGGACAAAAAACGTAATTTACTCTAATAATAGAGTATATGATTGACAGGAGTAGAGTACATAAAATTTACATTCTGAATAATTATATATATCCCTACCCTATAACAATAACGATAAGAATAACATGGATCTGGACCAAACAACCACTTAATGCGACAGAGAAGCTATACACAAAGACTATCTGATTCTTGAATAATAATCTTGTATACATTCCATATGTATGTATCTACAACATATATAATAATATATATCATATCATACCATGTGCTTCTTTTTACACCATTTAATTGAAGTCCATGAAGCTGGGCTTCAGGCGGTTGTTGCTGTTTGAATTTTGAGTCTTCTGTGGCTGTGGCTGAGCATTCGGGTTAGGATAGTTATGAAGTGGTTGCCGGCCATGTGATGAGTATTGAGGCGGCAACGATGTGTTATAGTTCATCCCGTTAAGACCAGCCTCTAGTTTAAGACGCTGAACTTCCTCTCTCAGCGCTTCGTTCAAAGCTGTACGTAAAACAAACAGAATAATAGAATATGGGTCTTTGTTCCAAATCTAACATAATCCATTTGTAAATAATAATAAAAAAAAAAAGCATTTGTGAAAATGACAAATTAATTGAATTGTATCTTTATTTTGAATAACTAATGACTAATCAGAATCTCATGCAAGATATGCATACAAATCCCAATCCCCAAGCCCGGCCCGAAAAAGGCCCATCAGGCCAACTTTTCTTTTCAAGACCCAGCCTAAAAAAGCCTGAAACAAGTCCAAAAAGTCCTGCCTGAAAAAGCCCGACTTGTCCCGCTCCCGGGCCTGAAAAATCCCCGGGCGTTTATGCATATTACGATAAAGATTAAAGAAAATGTAGGCAAACATGATGAGATAACCAAAAGATAAAAGAATTACCATCTCTAAGCTGAGCATGCTGTTCCATTGCTTCTAACCGGAGTTTGAGCTCCTTGTTTTCAGACGTTAACCCACTAGTATCCCGCTGCATCGCATAAAAGGTCACTATGTCAATTGTTTTTCAAAATTGATGACACAGTTTTAAATATTTCTTTAAAAAAACACGATTTTTCAACTTGTCAATTCATGAATCAATTTAGAAATAATCATACGAGTTTCACGGATCATGATTCATGTTTCTATTTTCTCAAAAGCATTCTGGATGTATGAACCAATTTACTCCTCCGTACCAAAACAAATGCCCACAATGAAAAAGGCACATAGTTTAGAAATATGTTATTATTAGACTTTTTAATTAACTACATGGCAATTTTACCCTTATTAATAGAGGGAGTAATGAATTTCTCCATCTTATAATCAAGGGTAAAATTGGGAAGTAAAGGCTTGCTTTTTAAAGTGGACACTTATTTTGGTACAGAGAAAGTATGCTTGTATAATTAGTGGATTCACAACCATTTCTTTATAATTTTTTCATCCCATCAAAATTGCAACAACCGACTCTACAATTAGTTGGTGTCTAGAGTCACCAACCGACTCTAGACATATCGTATTTTTAAGTATATAATATTTATATATGGCAAATTAAACTCACACACACTTTTCACCTTCGGTGAGATTTGAAAACCTGACCTACACGAAGGTGGGTTACCGGGTACCTCGAGACATATCTATCAATGACCACAAGACGATAAAATCTTGTGGACAAAACCAATCCCCATCAATAGCTTGTAATATTATTAACATAGGCAAATAGGTAATATTTAAGGGATGGATGGAGTATTTCACTTGAATGACGATTGATCTACCATTTACATGTTATGCAAGACCATTAATTGCCTTCGGCATGTAGCTTAGTTGGCAAAGGGGTGGGGTCACTTTGCCCAAATACAGGACAAGTCCCGGGTTCGATCCCAAGCCCCCTGCTAGCCTCAGCCACTAAGTGAGCCAAAAAAATGCCCCCTCACATTGGTGTTTGTGGAGGCAGGTTCCATGTGGGGTCAGTTGGGTTGCTAGTAATCAACATTTTGTGCAAATAAAACCATTAATATTCTTAGGAACTATGGACACAAACCATCAAATGTAAGGATCTCAAACATGTAGGGTTACAACAAATGTAATTAATTATTTGTAACTTTGGCAAAATACATTATCTTCATTGTTTCTCTCTTCCGCCTTTATGATATACATACATACATATACATATACATATACATATACACATACATATACACATACATACATACATATACATATATATACATAGGGAGAGGTTCATTTGAGAAATGGTAAATGTATTAGAAATAGAGAAGTAATCTAGCCATTCATCAGGTCAACATTTGCGGCTTTGACCGCGAAGCACCGGATAATTCCTTGCATAGTCTATAGAAGATAGAGGGGTAGTTTCGTAAAATACGTGGGATGAGTTCATATATGAACCTATATGATTCACATACGTTCATATGTGAATCAGTTAATTAGTTCATATGAGAATCAGTTAATTAGTTTATATATGAATCACAAAAATTCATATATAAATCTGTTAATTAGTTCAACTGATTCATATATGAACTTACAGTTAATTAGTTCATATATGAATCACAAAGGTTCATATATGAATCAGTTAAAAGAGTTCAGTTGTGAATTACACTGATTCATATATGAACATATAGTTTATATGTGAATTATACATGTTCATATATGAACACAGCCTGTGTATTTTGTAAAAATTACGAAAGTGTCCTATTTTTGGAATAGCCACAACTTTTGACCAGTCAAAGCAGCAACTTTTGACCAGTCAAAGCAGCAACTTTTGACCAGTCAAAGCAGCAACTTTTGACCAGTCAAAGCAGCAACTTTTGACCAGTCAAAGCAGCAACTTTTGACCAGTCAAATCCGATCTTGACCGTATGAATGGCTATGATTACTTCTCTATTTCTCATATATTTACCATTTCTCAAATGAACCTAAGGCTATATACATATACATGTACATATATATACACGCATATCTGACCCTAGTGGCTATCCCAAACTAGTTTAATTAGATCTTTTGAACAACCACTAAGGTAACGGAGAACATGCATTTGCAAAATGCAAGGGAAGACTACATGCATAGAATTCCGCTCCAACCCTCCAAAGCCGATTAGCCTTTCGTGTGCTGGATCAGATCGCTCCTTATAATTTGGTAATAATGGGATATATGATAAAAAGAGAAGGGGGAAAGAATGGTAAGATTTAGGTGAATAATGTAAAAGTATAGGGATCATGAATTATCGGTATGCATATTGATTTTTTCTAGAGTTTTCAGGTGATCAATAGGTCGGTATGTGGCGTTTACGTGTGGACCTGAACATGTAAACCCAGTTAGAAAAACCAACCTAAAGGCTGTTAATTTGATGAAAAACGACCAAATGCCATTGTGATGAAACAAAGGTTAAAGCTTCGATTCTTAGCATGATTAGTTGATTTAATGTCAAATAAGTATGAGGCAAAAGATCGTGTGAAAAGTTGAGGTTAATGCATAGTTGTTAAAAGCATGCCTGAGGCGCGCCTAGGCTCTGAGGCTCATAAGGCTCAAGGTCTTGGGCTTTTTTAAAGTTGAGGCGCATCATATCTACGAGGCTCACTAAGGCTCTACGCCTTGGCTGTGGCGCCTTGTGGGCCTAGGCGCGCCTTATAAAGAGTTACTAAATACATGGTCAAACCCTGGTATTAAATAAGTTTTCTCATCTCCTAACTTCTCTAAAAGATTTATTAAATAGATGACATAAGTCAAACCATAAGATACCTAGACTTTAAAACTTCTCCCTCACAGCTCACGCCTTAAACCCTTCTCCCATTTGCCTTTAGCGAAGTATTGTTGGTTGTTGCATAATTGTTGTGTAACTATGTGTGTGTGTGTGTGTTTATATGTATATATATATACACACATTTAGGTAATATGCGCCTTGCATTCCTGAGGCCCGCGCCTCACGCTTACGCCTCGCGCCTAGGCCCAGGCCCTAAGACCCCTTTGCGCCTAAGTGCGCCTTGAGCCTTTAACAACTTTGGGTTAATGTGAGAAGCATGAGAAGTGGATCTGAAGCGTTGATCACTTTTAATCAAATGCCCTCCCATGAATTGTGGTTTAGAAGGAATTGATCCGGTGCATCTCATCCTAATGTGCATCCATTTCTCATCCAATGGTTGATAACCACTTGTCACATTAACCTCAACTTCTCATCGGAACACAACCCATAAGTATGATATATGCTAGATATACATGTTATGAGTGTTTGTATGCAAAAAGAATATTAAAAAAAGGTCTAGAATTAACCAAGAACGTAGGTTTTGTAAAAACGCAAAAAATAGTCAACTTTCAGACGCCATAAGCGACTTGGTGAAGTTGGGAAGATGAAGTGGGAAGTCGCATAGTGAACTCGCCGCAACATGGAAGTCACATAGATTATTACAGGCGACCGCCTATGCAAAAAAGTAAGTCTGTACATGATCATAATTAAAAAGTGAGTTTGAATGTTTTGGTATGC